>CM046448.1:8683006-9160506 GCA_025506515.1 Flaveria trinervia
ATTTACTTACAAATTGCATTTGTAAAACGATCACTTTTAAAAAAAGCATATATGTAATATAAAAAGAATTGAATAATATCATTTGTATTTAATGTAATATTTATTAGGAGATATAAACGGGAAATGAAATTTAGTAGTTTTAGAATTGTGATAAGTGGCACATAAAAACTTTACTTTATTAGTTTTTATAGATTTATAGATATAGATTTATAGATTTGAAGTTTTAGTAAAAATTCACATCAGCCGCTATTTGGAACACCACAAGCACTAGCTTTTGGATGAGATCTAAGCTTTCGATGGGGAACATCATCTCCATTTGTGGGTTATAAGGCAACCAATGAGAATAACAGTAATGATTCATAGTCTCCGTTGACTTTATCAATGGTTATAAATAGTGCACACATGGTGGTGGTCCTGGTGATGGTTCGGCAGGTCGGCACGGATAACATGTTAGGGTCCGTGGGGAGGTTTAAGTTTGGATTGATAACAAAATATCGTTAGGTTTGGGGTGAAATGAGGTATAAGTAGAGATGAAAAACGGAACATAGCCGGAAGAACAAAACAGAACCCTATACATTTGTAAAAGCATCTCCAATAGACCGTTTTTAGCATTTAAAAACGTCATATCATCCGTTGTTTAGACCAAGAACTATTGGGGGTTTGTTTTTTAAGGTAAAAGTTTATAGAGATGAATATAAAAAAACATTTGTCATTATAGTTAGGTCAGGGTTGGGTTTGAATATTAAAAAATATATTTATATCAATAAAATATTTAATTTAAGTGTTGGGCGTTTTAAGTTAATCTCATACGCCTGAACAGTGCCCAAGTGTCTAAACATTACGTCAGAACAGTACTTATGTGCCTAAATAGTAAATTTAATTTTTTATTTTTTACAATAAATTATTATTTATTAATTTTGAAGTTTAAATTTCAAATTTTAAATCTAAAATTTTCCTCTAAAAAGTAACTAACTTTTATATTTTATAATGTAAAAGTTTTAAAATTTTCATCCAACAAAAGGCATATAAATATTATATTTATATTTTATATTAATATATAAGATTAATATTAAAAAACAAATGTAAAAGGCGATAATGATATGACAATATTTTTAGGTGTTTTTAAGTTTATCATCAGATAAGTTTTTTGGGTTTTTAAAGAATGAGTGTTTTTATGATATGGTTGCTGACTATACATGTTTTAGGTGTTTTTTTATTTCATCATTGGCGATGGTCTAAGGGGTAATCAAATATGAGATTAATTCTAAAAAAATTTAACATTTTTACATTTTTTGTTAGGTTATAAATTAAACGAAAAATAGTAGTAAAAATCTCATTGAGAATTAATTTTAACAAACTGTGAGGTTAGTCGATATCTGTAACATATCTAATACATGACTTATAATGAGTAAATGAGCACCCAACCAATGTTGTAAAAATCAGACTAGTCGGTCGATTAATCGGAGGCTAGTCGAGAATCGATACCTCACGGATTGGATTTTTCTTAATCGGAGCCAAAAATCGCTAGTTGGTCAATGTGTGTGTATAGACACATTTGTAAAAATTACATATAAAAATGTGTATATATAAAAATGGAAATTATATATAAAAATTTTACATATTTGTTTTAAAGGGACATTTGAAGTGGTAATGCGTTTTATTGTAGTATTATTCAAGCGTACTTATGTGGTAAACCGGAGCTCGAGTGGATTCATTCCAATCTTCCGGCCACTTGAATTTACTAAAATAGAGTAGAAGTCGTTTTATAAAACTGAACATTAAGTTATTTATTTATTTATTTTTTGAACGATTAATTGGATCATTGACGTGCCACTAGCTCACCCGATCATCTTCATTATTCAAGTATGAAACTTGAGACCACCATTAAGAAAAAACTCATATTATTTTTGTCACAGATGTGACTTAAACCCAAAACCCTCCACTTATTTTAATGAAATCTTGGATGCCTCACCCTAATCACTTGATTTATCTTAACAATTAAACATCAAAACCGTTAAAAAGACGAGTAACGAAAGTGAGTGAAACTGAACCATAGTGTTTTTGTTTGTGGCAGAAGGTTCGTGCACGTGCTGACCCATTGGGGTCCGGCGGCCGTAGCGTCAAGTGAATCAAATTATTGGCGTAAAAAAAGCAAAAAAGAAGAAAAATTTGAATGCCATTATTAACGGATTTGAAATGGGAATCTTGTAGCACAAATCACAACTACCTCGACCGTGGACACTTATGTTGACCATCACCGGAACGTAACCGATTACGTGAGCCACCAAAAAAAAACATTAAGAAAATTGTAGAATCCCACCGTACGCCTCCCTCCGTCACCGCTTACGTTACCTTCTATCTATAATTATTATTATTATTCACATAATGTTTACTCTAATAATATTAATTATAAGGCAGCTTTGTAAAATCGTAGCTAACTTAAATTTTTTTTTAATTAACTTAAGTTTTAAAAGTGTTTTAGTTAAGTCATTCATTTTTTATATTTTATATAAATTAAAAGTCTAATATGTTTTTTTATCATGTTATACTTTTGGTTTCAATTAAAAAATATTTTTTTAATTTTTATAATTAATATATTTTTTAATTTTTTAATATAATTTTATATATTAAAAATTCTGACCCTTATGTGCTCTTCATCGTTATTTTCTTGACATACTAAAATTTAGTGATAACTCAATTAGATCATTTGATGATTTAATTTGAGAAAAATATGCATGAGTGACTAAATTAAATTGTTTTAAAACTTGGTTACTATTTTGTGTATAAAACAAATTGTATTATAGTAATTCAAACTATAACTTATTGAATTGGATGATAATAATTTGTATCATCAATCTAGTCAATAGAAATATTAGTTTTCATATTTGTTGTCGAGAAAAATCATACTAGCATAATGATTTATTACTTTACAATCGATTTTTAATTGATTTTACTAACAATGATGATTGTAAATGAAATAGGGAAATATACAACAGAGTGAAATGAAAAATGAGTGAAAATCAAGTGTAAATTGATGATAATTATGCTATTAAAATTACTCTTACAACAAAAATGAAAGTTAAGAGTATTATTGGTCACATTAATAGTACCGATCATTATCGATCAATAAGTCATAATTTGAATTATTATCTTTTATCTAAAATTAAGTAATCTTACGTTTGTAAATGCATTGTTAGACCATCTTACTAATCATAAACTGACATTCTCTCTTATTTTCTAGCTCGCCCCGAACTCCTAAATCCTTAGTATCGGCTCTGGAGGGTTCTATCATGTAATTGGAGTGTTTTCAAACTGCATAGAACCGCACTATTCAAACCGATAAACCGTTGTTTAGGGTAATGTTTATACAAAATAGCAAAACACTAATTTGCCCAAAAATCCCGGTAGAACCAAACATAAACACCCTTACCATATAGGCGGCCTTTTTTTAACCACAAAAACACATATCATTAGAATAATTAGATTTACTCTTAAACTACACAATTTTTGTCCATAAGGGACTAAAACCCTCACCACTTTGAAAAAAACACCATCATTTAAATACCTTGCTACCATCAGGCTATAAAATTTCTCCTTGTCACGTCTGCAAACAATCTTCTCTCTTTAATTTACCTCACCTCACAAATGCAACATATTAAAGATGGTCTTAATAGAATAAATTACCTATAATATTAAATGTACTTTGGGTTAAACACCGAAAACAACATGTAGCAATTGATCTACAAGAAAATCTACAAACCACAACAAAAGAATGTAGAAGAAGAAAAAGAAAATTTTGAGTGTCGGTGGTTTAAGAAAAAGAAGCATGAGTTTCGACTTTCGAGGTGGCAGAAGAAAAACAACACTTACGGTTGTTGGCTTTGAGAGAAACCATCACAAAAAGCTACTCGGCTTGGCTAGGCTGCACGAAAACCAAGAAAAAAAAGCATTTTTTTTAATTTTTTTAACGGCCAAATAATTAAATCCCAGCTATTTGTGATACCCTAATGGCGAAAAGGCAACTCATACGTTCCGCGAGCACAGACAACACTGGGTAGTCCAAGCCCACTAACCATCAATTCTGGGAAAACCCGTCACCCGAAGGCCCACTGCGGTAAAACCTGGCCCACCAATAACATTTTGCCGACAGTAGAACTCGAACTCACAACCTTCTCTAGAGGAATTCATGAGACTACTACTCAAACAAATGATCTAAACTACATTAGTGGACAATATCTAGACGATATATGATATATTGTTACATTCATGACTCAAACCCATAACTTTTAGTTGGGATGAGAACACCATTTACTACAACATCAACCTGTACCCCTGTTTGATGCTACTAGTTGAACAAACATTTTTTTTTAAATGAGAAAAAGTCGAGCATTGTTTTAGCTTGGTTGGGTTGCGTTTCACTTGTTTGATTGTTTGATGCTACTAGTCTGACCAATATACCTTTTAGTCGTCCGGTTCACTTTTAGATTTGCTCCTAACATATTGAGAAAAAGCCACTCGGCTTGGTACACATAGAAAGCAAGGTGAATATAACCATCTCTACGATAATGTGTTTTTATTCAAATTAAATCCTGACTTTTAACATGAGGATGCACGTTAAAATTAGTGGGTCAACCATTTTAGAGTATTGACAACATATTATTCATTTTTATTTATATAATTATATTAAAAATAATTTTTTTTATTTTTTTTTAATTTTATTATTACTTTTTCTTTCTCCTCTACTCAAAACCATTTAAAATATATTAAAAACATTATAGAATTTTAAACAATGTTTTCTCAAAATACAGATTGAATAATAATTTCTTATATCATTTCCTCACAACTATTTATAACCATGCCATATAAATTTGGAAATACATTCATATAAATTTAAAGAACGGATTGTGAATACTCTTAGTCTTAGTGGTGAGTTTCTAGTAATCGATGGTTTATCAAGTAGGTATATATGATTATTGATTAGCATTCATCTTCGATACATGTAATTGTGAGTTTGGAAAAAGTACAGTTTTAAAATATACTTTCTACCCTTATATATTTAGCTTAATCTATGTCTAGTTTGAATTTTTCAGTACTAACCTATTTCGTTATTGTATTTTCTTACACTTAAATTAATCTCACTGAAATCAATGATGTCTTGAACTTATTTATTAAAATTATTGGACACTAACATTTGAAAATATAGTTTATTTAAATTTATTTTTTTCTTTTATTTTCTAGTGTGTCCAAATAATAAAAATATAAGCTCACTTCATATAACCCTGATAGTTTTTATCTCATTCTAAAATAAGCAAAACACGTGTGGTTTTATTCTCACTGTACTATTAACATAATATTATATTATTCATAAGATATTAGAAGATTAACTCAATAAGTACAAAGAAAGAAATGTAATCCATAACGACATGAAATTTGTAACGGTTAGAATAAGTAAACGAGTGATATTTATTTTCAATAATTTAAAAAATATAATATTTACAGTCAATGATATGAAGAAAGAGGTAACTTCCACTAATCACTAAATCTTAGTTTCAAGTTTCAATAGATCCAAAAAAGCTTTCAAATTTGTTGAAATTATATTAATATTTCATTTTCATTCGTTATGGAAAAAAATAAATTGTATGATGGATGCTGTTGATTGGGTTACGACTCAAAAAAATATACTTAATCCGTTGTAAGTTTTGTAGTTTGAAATAGCATGGATAATCTCTGTGAGTATGAAAAAATAAATTTTAGAGTAAAATTTTTGTTTTATATTTTCGAGAATTCAATCATATAATTCAAAAAGAATAAAAAAACAACTATATGAATTGAAATATCTAGATAATTACATACGAGAAAATCATATGTAAAACGGACCAAAGGCCATTAATATATAAATAGAGAATCGTCATAATGTTCAAGTTGAAACAACATAATTTTCATGAAAGATTTCACTTTGTTCTTTATATTATTCAACTAAACCAAAACGCCTTATTGATACTTCACTAACCACCGTTCAACCTAACAAAATAATCAATTGTACCCAATGAAGTGTATAACAAGATGTGCCTAAAAGGCTACAATTTTACTACATAATTAAAAAGTAACCATTAATAGCATAGTTTGAATTCACTAAAAATAATTTATAACTATCTAGAGTGGATCTTACTTTCAAATAAAAATATATGTTTTTCAGATGAACAAATCGACCGTTCAGTTCGGTCCGGTTATAAAAACATTTTTCCGACGTTGATGTTAGTGTCTCACAATCATACTATGGGACCAGACATTTGTAGAATTCAACGAATCCTTACTTAAATAGCATATTAAGAATTTGGTTTGGATGTCCATTCTCTAAAGTGTTGTGGAGTAATTCATTGTGTGACCTAAAATAATTATGGGTTAATATAAACTTGATCTCTTTAACAAAAGAAAGAAAAGGAAAAATATTTAAATGCACTAAAAAATACTATTTAAGAATTTTTATATTAAAGACTAGCTTTAATAAACACATACATTAAATATAATAAAACTTTATTAATTATATAATAATATTCTAAAATAATTTAGAACTGAAACCTTTCTTATTATAAATAAAATGGTAATTTTGTTTCAAAGCTAACATTAAAAAAATGCCATTTTAGAAAATTTATTATTATAAAGCTTATTTACGTATTTTTGTTTATAAAAATTTTACTTAAAAAACAATTTTAAATATTTCAATTTTTTTAGAAAAGTATAATGTTTTAGAAAATTTTCTTATTCTATAAAAAATTGTTTATTTAGAAATCACATTAATAATAAGATGTTTTTCTTAATTTATTAAAAACTATATTAATCTAAAAAATAAATAATATTATCAGTAATAGATGTGATTATTTAATAGGAGAGAGTTGGAAAAAATTGATAAGAAAAAATATGATGCTACCATATGTCTCTTTAATTATCATTTTATTAGATTAGAAAGTTTAATACGTATAAATCTTGCAACATATAAGATGAAACAAGTGAAATTTGAATAATATTTTATTTATGGCAGTTGGTGGATAAACAAATTGTAAAAATAACAATAAGTTGCCGTTCAAAAGTAAGTAAATAAACAAATTGTAAGGAAGTGAATGTATTATATTTTATATTTATTATCTTGAATTGATACATGCAACAACTTTTTCTCGTTTTAATTTTTAATTCTATTATATTTAACTATTATATTTAACTATTATATTTAACTATTATATTTAACTATTATATTAACTATTATATTTAACTATTATATTAACTATTATATTTAACTATTATATTAACTATTATATTTAACTATTATATTAACTATTATATTTAACTATTATATTAACTATTATATTTAACTATTATATTAACTATTATATTTAACTATTATATTTAACTATTATATTAACTATTATATTTAACTATTATATTTAACTATTATATTAACTATTATATTTAACTATTATATTAACTATTATATTTAACTATTATATTTAACTATTATATTTAACTATTATATTAACTATTATATTTAACTATTATATTAACTATTATATTTAACTATTATATTAACTATTATATTTAACTATTATATTAACTATTATATTTAACTATTATATTAACTATTATATTTAACTATTATATTTAACTATTATATTTAACTATTATATTAACTATTATATTTAACTATTATATTAACTATTATATTTAACTATTATATTTAACTATTATATTTAACTAGTGGGATGCTTAAGTAATGCGGCTGGAAACAAAGCACTTAGTTTGATAATTTTCAGGGTTTGTACTAGGTGGTTTGGTTTGGTTTTGAGCCATAATCATATCCAAAATCATAATTTTCATTAAGATTTTTCTAAAATTTTTCTAATTCCAAAACAATTTTGATTATTACAGTTTTAATTAGGTTGAATCAATGTTTACCAATGTACCAATTTATAGATAAGACAGCGATGTTAAGTTCGAAGCTGCGACCGACGTGGGATAAGAATTACTAAATATATAGAAGCAAAGGACTTCAAACTTCATAGCTAGATTATGATTAGAATATCACTTTGTAATAAAATAGAAGAAAATAATATATAATCACATAAAAAATTATGATTAGAGTCAAACTTAGGAACTTTACTTATATAAATTTGCATGTCGCATACCATCTCATCTTTGATATATTGCGTTTATAATGATACTTGTGTTTACTTTGATAATTTACGGCTGAAGCTACTCATTTACTTGTGCAATTAAGGTTAAATGCTTAGTGCTTACAAACATATTATTTTACATGTATAAAATCACCCTACACATCATAAAATCATATAACAATATTTAAAAAGTGATATATAACAGAAAAATATTTCATCTACATTATTTCAAAATGATATGCTCATAATACCATGATCTATATCCAACTCCTCCATATTTTTAACTTAATACGTTTCATCAACATTATTTAACAGAAAAATATTTCATCAACATTATTTTACGGTTTCTTGTATATACAATTTATTATGATTATTTCTGTCATAATTAGAGTTTATAACTAAATTTCTTTATAATTATTTATTCTATCTTTAGGGTTTTTCTTTATCTTACATATATATTCACGTGACACTAAACGTTAAAGTGTGTTTTTATATAATCAGGGGAGTACACTTGTATAAAATAAAGTGCCGACATCACTAGGGATGTCACCGCAATTACATATTAACAAAAAATAAAATTATTTCGAATTTACATTTTAATTCTTAAAAAAAATCATAATGTTTAATCCATTATTTCACATGCCTTTAATCTTTATATGTTAAAATGTGTTTTTGTCGTTTCGATTTATAATCAAGGAAGTGCCCTTGTTTAAGAAGAGTGGTGACGTCACTAGAGGGTCAATCATTTCCCCTTGGCAAATTAATTAATTTAATTATGAAAAATTATTAAACTAAACATGTTTGACTCAAATGTTGCAAAAATAAACTTTTTTATGTCCGTTGGAAGAAAGCCTTCAAGTTTGAAATAAAACATATGGCTAAATTGTTTACAATTTAAGTTTGAAAAATAAACTTTAACTTTTTATGTCCGACGGTTAGATTGTTGCTTTTAAATACAGATGATTTTTAATGAGTTGGTTTTGATTGGAAGACTATGGTTTAACCGTTTGAAAAAGAAACAATCAGATTGTAACTCCGAGTACTAGTTGTGTTTTCTGATTGGTGGAGGTTTTAGCTTTCTAGGAAAGAAAACAACTAGATTGTAGTTTTTAGTTCAAAACCAATCAATTAGAAAACGTTATGTGTACTTGAGGTTGTAATCTAGCCGTCTTCTTTCTCAAACTTAGAAGCTACGTTATAGTCGCCTTCTTCACAAGAGACCTAAAGGTCGATCTCCATTTATGCAATTGTGGTCAACATGTACAATCGGATGGTTTCCCTTAATTAATTATACTTAATACAATTTCATAACATCAACCCAAATCAGATACATTAAAAACCGTGTAACCCGAACATGACTCGTATTATCCGTATATCTAAATGTGTTGAACAGGCTAACAAGTAGTAATCAAATTGCAAAAATGTTAAGTTTGTTAATGGGTTGTCATTAAATGGGTTAACATGTCGAATTGTTTAATTAAATTGAATAATTTAACATGTGAAAATTTTTAATTAAACAAATCAAACAAACGAATCTAAACACAACATTTTAATCAAACAACGGCAACTGAGCAACTGAACTGAACTTTTTTACGAATCGAGTTATATTTTCGAACCCCAAACCTAATAAATCTTTATGCCGTATTTCAGACCGTGTTAGAAATTTACGCGCACGTAGACATCCCACAAATCCCTAATTCGTCCAAGTAGATAACTCCTCTACCACCAATTTTTAATTTTAATTTTAATTTTTAATAATATCATTTTCTCTTCAAAGCTCTGGTCTTTAACACACCCACGCCTCCTCAACCTCATCACATATAAATAGATTGCGTCCCTTAATCTCACCCTCAACCTCCATACTTCTTCATATAGTCAATAACCTCATCAATTTCCTTTAGAAAACACACACACACACACATATATAATCATGACTGTTTGCATACACAGATCAAGAACACAAGTTCTTGAATTTGAATGTCATCACAACTATCCCAAATTCTGCAGATCAGATTACCCTGATCAATTATCCTGCAAACCCATCTCCAACATCACCATACATGATGATTATGATGATGATGATATATGGTTGAAGATGAATGATGAAGCAAGATCTGATATGGATCAAGAACCCATCTTGTCAAGTTATTATGACACCTTAATATTATCTCATTCTTCACTTGAATCTGCTCTTGCTAATCACATCTCAATGAAATTGAGTTCTTCAAGTTTACCTAGTGCAACCCTTTATGATCTTTTCATGGGTGTGCTCACAGAGGATCAAGAAATTGTTAAAGCTGTTAAAGATGATCTAAGGGCTGTTAAAGAAAGAGACCCTGCTTGTATAAGTTATGTGCACTGTTTCTTGAATTTCAAAGGGTTTCTTGCTTGTCAATCTCATAGGATAGCTCATAACTTATGGTTGAAAGACAGAAAAATTTTGGCAATTTTGATTCAGAATAGGGTGTCTGAGGTGTTTGCAGTGGATATACATCCTGGAGCTAGAATTGGAAGTGGGATCATGCTCGATCACGCGACTGGAGTCGTGATCGGTGAGACCGCGGTAATCGGGGACAATGTGTCCATATTGCATAATGTGACATTGGGTGGCACTGGAAAGAGTGGTGGTGATAGGCATCCTAAGATTGGTGATGGTGTGTTGATTGGTGCTGGGACTTGTGTTTTAGGGAACATCGGGATCGGTGAGGGCGCAAAAATCGGGGCGGGGTCGGTTGTCTTGAAAGATGTGCCTGATAGAACTACCGCAGTTGGGAACCCTGCAAAGTTGGTTGGAGGAAAGCGGAATCCTGTTAAGCTTGATAAGATACCTAGTTATACTATGGATCATGTTCAACATATGAACGAGTGGTCTGATTATGTTATTTAAACATTAAACAAATGAGGTTGATTTATGAGGATTGTCTTTGTGAGGTTTAGTTTTTCATTGGATGTCGCATGCAGATGTGTAGAAGATGCGATGCTATGCGCATTGACGATAAGATATATGCACATGCATAATAAGGGATGAAGTTTGTGTAGAAGACGTTACTTGGTATATGCACGTGTATTCTACACTTCCTGTCCATGAAATAATTTGTAACAATGATGTATCCGAGGCTTTATGTATTGCGTCTTTGTCTTATCTCCATGGTATTTTTGTACCGTATTGTGTAATATGTTGGTATAACGTTATGTTATAGTGTTACACAATATAACAGTACAAGTCTGTATACATGAGAGATAAAGATGAGATGTAGAAATTGAGATGACGATTCTCTTAGTTGTACCTCTTAGTTGATCAAACAATGTTGGTGTAATCTATGATGAATTCATGATGAATAAAAGAATGTTCTTGTTGCTTAATTGTTTTGATGTATTGTCTTATTAGATTTCTAACATGCCTTCTATATAACATATCTTTTTATGTACGAAAATATTAGTTTATTGTGAATAAAGCCCGAACTTTATAGAGGACAGAAATTCTCGAGTTCACAAGATTTATATAAAAAAAAAGAGAAAGATGTGACATTTTTAATGATTAAAAGTCGGAATCAGACCTAATATTGATTGAATTGGGCTTGACGATCGGCCCAAAAGACTAGGTGAGTTTGTGATGGCTCGTAGAAGGCGTTAACTCACTCAGATAAACAAGCTATGATCGTTTGAAGTGTGTGCGTTTTTTATATATGAATCTATCGGTTGTGTATATCGAATTATATGTTTCTTTATCGATTTTTTCGATATACGAATTTCCAAGTTGTGTTATCAGTGTCAAGTGAATACCCATGATGGATCGGGCCTTTCGCTTGGGCTCCACTACCATGATGATGGGCTTAAAAGTTTCTCGGTGATAATTTGACTAATATCATATAGTTTTGCAAGGGTAAGTTTTTCATCCTATTAACTTAGAGTTGTGGCTCGAATCTTGAAAAGATCTAGGATATTATAAATTTTTTAGAAATTATATATGTACTAATTATCAACTTTAATATATATAAATGATTGTAATATATGCTTTATTGGTAGTATTCATCTTTTTTTTGTTTATTCTTTAATATATTTATTTTAACCAAATACTTTACATCTTATACAATTTAGCCTTACTTTTTTTTACTTTTAACTTTATTACAAAATACTTTTCATATTATACGAATTGTTCATTTTATGTTTCGGTCTAAAATTTGTGAGTTAACATGCCGCAATGTACGTGTATGGTTCAATGTTTTTACACTTATTTTTCACATTTAACGGCTTTGTCACAACACACTAGTCCTAGATCGACTTTCTTATTGTTTTATATGTTTTGCATTTCGCCTGCGTGGTTCAACCTTTTTACATCTACTTTTTGTTTGGTTTTATTTTTTTGTTCATTATTATTATTATTATTATTATTATTATTATATTATTATTATTATTATTATTACTATTATTATTATTATTTTATTATTATTATTATTATTATTATATTATTATTATTATTATTATTATTATTATTATTATACGAGCTTTTTCGGTGTTGGTGGTCAATAGCGGTGTGTGTTATTGGTGTTACTTAGGGGCTGTTTGATTTGTTTCTGACCCAGTCAAAATGTCTGACCCACTGACCCGGTCAGACATTTTAGCCGTCAACGTGTTTGATTATCACATTTTTGCGTTTGACACGGTCCGAAGCCACTGACCCGTGCCTATTTTCCCTCTTACCGGGTCAGTTTTGAAACAAGCTCTTACCCGGTCATCACCTTCTGACCGAGTAAGAGCAATCAAACAACCCCTTAGTATGGTTTTACACAACCCGCTGTAATACGGAGGACTTAATGCTAGTTGGTTTCATTAGGCAACTATCGGGCCCTTAACATTCTCACAAATTCTGAATGGGCCAAACATTGGTTAATTTGGTGGCCACATAATTTCAGCCCAACCCAACTCATTTACCACTACACATTGTAATTACATGTAAGGCCCACAACATTCACCATCCCCACAAGGCCACAATTACTCACGTTATTTTACCAATTAGTCGACATATATAAGAGGTAACTTTGTAAAATGGTAACCAAGTTTTAAAAGTATTCAAATTAAGTAACTCAAGTTTTAAAAGTGTTCCAATTAGATAACTCATTTTTATATTTTATACAAATTAAAAGTCATAACATATTTTTTAGCATGTTATACTTTTGGATTCAGTTAGAAAATATTTTTTTCTATCTTTTGAATCTGATATAGAACGTTGACGTAAATTTTAGGCATTTTTTTTATTTTTTTCATAATTAACATGTTTTTTTAATATCATTTTATATATTAAAAATTCTAACTTCAATGTCTTTTCCATCATTACTTTTTTGTCATAATAAAATTTGGTAATGACTCGATTTGATCGTTTGAATGTCCAATTTGAGAAAAATATGCATGAGTGATTAAATTAAAACACTTTTAAAACTTGAATACTATTTTGTGGCATTTTCTCCGTATATAAATATATAATGATAACATTGTGGGATGCTAGAAAATAAACCAAGTCACACAATCACTTCTTTTCACCGTTCATCTAATTTGTTTTTATAGGGTTAGGATATTTAAGATAAACCGGCTAGTAACCTTAACTCTATAATTGTTGTGTATATAACTTTATGCAATGATAATCTTTATAAAAATTTACACTGACATGAATTTCATTACAGCAATCTACGTGTGATACATGTTAAGTTTACATTGTCTTTTGTTCTAAAGACAAATATTCTTATATATATTTTCTAAAGTTTTTAACGGATGTGATATTAGAAATGACTTCAACTTGTATAAATAAAGTAACATTGTAGCAAAAATATATTTAATCTAAAAGAAGTAGAAATGATTCTTGACCTAACATGTGTCATTCTATTGTTTTTAAGATGATAACTTTTTGGTTATTGTGATAAATATTTCAGGTTATTATATCTAATACGGCAGATTATTGTGTCAAATATTTTATATAATTTGCTATTTGTATTCATTGTTGTATTGCGTTTTATTTCGTGTTACTTTTATCATTTTTTCTACTATACAATTTTATTGTTACTTTATCACTGTGTTTTATAATTATAAGCGAGCAATAATGTTATTTCACCATTCTTTTTCCAAAACTTTTAGTGTTTAAAAAACGTGACGATGAGCAAAAGAAACATTATAAGACATATCATCATTTTGTTTTTGATTTTATATAACTTTGTTTTAGTTTGTCATTGTTTTTAATGTATTAGATTAATTACTTGTTTATTTTATTATTATGTTTTAACATACTACAAGTGCATAACAATGTTATTTCACCCATTACGGTATTTTTATTCATCTTAAGACATTTTATCATTGTCTTTTTCGGTTTTATATAACTTTGTTCTAGTTTGTCATTGTTCTAAAGTATTAGATTAATTACTTGTTTATTTTATCATTGTATTTAACATACTATAAGTACATAACAATGTTATTTCATCATTATGTTTTTTTATTTTTCATTTTAGAAAAAGCAAAATATTGTTAATGAAAACACATATATAAATACATAGACATAATTAGTTGCACTAAAGACACAATAAAAAATGAAAATATCATGCACCGAAAAACATTAAAAAATAGATTTCTATTAAAAAAACGTCTTTTATGGTTAACTTGTGCAGAAAAATACTTATCGTATATAAAAATCATTACATTTAGAAAATGAGAGAAATTGAAAAAAGTCACCAATGTGCCAATTTCCAAAACCTCTAACAAACATTTTTACAACAATTTAATCTTAACAAATGATTATAAAAAATTAAACGGGTTATCCTGTTATTCATAATTTATTTTATAATCTAAACTTTTTAAGTTTTTTTCTATTAATATTTACTAACTATTTTGACAAAGAGTTCATAACAAGTTCGTCAAACGATGCGAGTCTTTCAATTCATATTATTTGTAAAGTATGCATGAGTCTTCCCATAATGACAAATTATGTAGTCTTGTTATAACTTTATTAACTAATTGAAAACGACATATATGCGTAAGGAGCAAGAAATTATCGGAAATATCGTGAAATCAATTATATTGTCTTCTTTTAAAGGCATTCATTTTTCTTTCCACAAGTCAAATATGGTGTCTCGACGATTGTGAGTTTGTGACTATGGACTCTTTTTCTTTTTTTAATTGATTAATTAATTCTCCATTAAATATGATGACCAACAAGGAGTGAGGAACATCCATATTACACTGTCCATGACATCAACCAAAATTATATTTCAATGATAACATCAATTACATATTATAACAATTTCATATATCAAAATATATATATTTAAAAATCTAGTTATATAATCTAAATTTGTATAAATTTAATACACGCAAAAACAGTTATTCACTAACTGAACTAAATATCTTATTCTCTTGATTTATTCATTATTTTTATGCATGTGTGATATTTTTAGAATGTAATTTTCTTTTTAGAGTGTAACTAGTATCTTGACTGAGCAATTCTCCGGTTCAAAATTTTTTTTATATCGAAATATAAATGAAAATAAATATATCTTATGGGAATATTTAGAATATTAAAAACAATAATGATGTTTTTGAAAAGAACTACAAGTATATAATACTCAAATCTGATCACAGGTTATGACGTCGTGTTGTGATGATTCGTTTTAAATAAAATTTATATCAAAATATACACAGAGATAACTGCGTCGAAATATATTCATAATTTTCAAAACCATTACGTTTTTATGAAAAATTTAATAAAATATTATATTTGACCTTTATTTGTTATGAATGAAACTTACAAATAAACACGTCGTAGTGTAACCAAAATTAAAGAAAAAAGTTATATCTTTAAAGTTATACAAGAAAAATAAAATTCAATAAATATTAATCATAATAATAAAATTATAACTTTGCAAATAAATGCATTGGCCAAAGTCAAACGCATAGAAGTTTCAAGCGGTCAAAGTTAGTAACTCATGCGTTGAGGGTGTTGCATTTGGTTTTTAAAGCATATATAATTTTGATGAACTTATGAGATGAATTCATGAAGAAGTTGTACATGTGTTATTATGTTATATTGTATATGATTTACAAACTATGATAAATAGTACATGATTTACAAACTATGATAAATAGTACTTTTGTTTGATTTGTTAGGCAAACTTGTGACACAATATCATTAGACAACACCCCTCACCCCCCACAAACAAAAATTTCTTATTTTCTTTTCGCGTATTTGCTGTTTGTATAAATATAAATGGTGAGGTCATTTTTTCAATTATGGTTCCTATCCTACCGGTAAGGACACATTCTATTTGAATTGTTTCGTCTCGGTTCAATTATTGATGCTTTTCTTTGTCTATTCTTTTAGCGTGTCTGCTTTTATTACACGTGTATCATTTTTTATTGGCACATGGTTGCCTTCTATAGCACGTCGATCGCTGCATTCCATCGATTATCTATATACCCCTTCAATCTTGATCTATATATATATTAACGGGTTGAGATTGAGAGTGAGAGGGAGAGGAATTGATAGAATTACTGTCAGTAGTGGCTTTTGCGGCGACAAAAGATAAGTGATCTCCCTCCCTAACCACTACTCAAAACAGTAGTGGCTTTTGCGGTGACAAAAGATAAGTGATCTCCCTCCCTAACCACTACTCAAAACTCGTTAGTAGGAGAACCATTGATCAACACTGAAGTTCTCACCGAATTGAGAGTTCTTATTATCCAATCAAATCATTTAACATGGAAAAATGCATGTGCAATATAGTAAAGTAGAGATACTCTCAGTTTAAAAAACAAAATGGTTTTTCAAAATCAACCATGAAAAGTGAAGCGTGAGGCTTTTTTCTTTTAAACCTTGAGAACATTTTGTTTATTAAATGAGGGTCATTTCTAATGCATCTTCCTTCAATGTAAGCCGATTTAGAATTCGAGATAATAGAGGGCATTACCTTTTTTTATTTTATTTGCTAAAACTTTTGAAATGACTTTGAAAATGTAACCAATTAGGTTGATAGTTCTATGGTAAAAGAAATTGAGGTCTCTTTTTTCTTTCAAATCATTGTAATAAAAGAGGCATTGCATCCCCATTTGAGCCAATTTTGTGTTTATAAGCGTTTTTATATAGAATGTTTTGATAAGGTGATAAATGAGTTCTATATTTGGGTATATAGTTTTAACACCATATAAAACACAACACGAAAATCAACAATTTTAGGTTGGATTTTTAAGGTGTTTGGATTGTACATGGGTTGGCCCTCACAACCCGTTTGTAAGAGCATTCACAATAGGTTTCTCATTTTTTATGTGAATATGTATCCTATATTATGGGAGATAGTTGTGAGTGAATGAAAGAAAATATTTATGAGGGTATTACCATAATTCTTCATATTTGAGGATATATGAGGAATCACGGTACAACATTCATAAAAAATTTAATATATTAAAATTGGTTATGAGTGAAATAGAGATAAAATATAATAATAAAAATATTAACAATATTATTTAATTGAAAAAGATAATAAAAAATAATATTTTTAATATAAATATAAAAATGTAATTGAAGAACGTACTGTAAATGCTCTAATACAAATTAATATAAATAAGTTGTGTTAGTGAACTGGTTTTAATATATTCATTACTATATAATATTCTTTTGAAATTATAATGTGCGTAAGCAGCAAGAAATTATAGGGGATTCCTCCCAAGTCCCAAATCGACAAAAGTTAATATCTTATCCTCTAACACCTTTTCCGGAAAGAAGTCCACTATCTCCAATATTTCCACACGTCAACAAAAGCTATTGAATTTATGGGAAATCATAAAAGGATCTTAAAATAAGTTATTAATTTAATTATAAATATTAATTATCAATTTTTTTGCATCATAGGTATTATGTGCTCAAGTGGGTTGTACTCATATATTTTCTTTTATTTTTAATATATAACTTCTTTGTTTTATCTTAGTACTGTGAGGTTATACTTAAAAAGTTGATGTAACTAAAGCAATCAAAAAACTTTCAGCATGCATGCATGATGTACATAATAGATATTACTTCGAAAGTTTTATACATTTTTGATAAAATATTATAAGTGTAAAATCTTTCGAAGCCAAATATTAAGTCTTTCAAAACCAAAGATGAAGTCTTTCGAAGCTTCAAAAACAAAGTTTTTCGAAGCCAAAAGACTGAAGATTGATTTCTTCCAAAGACAGAGAAGATATACTTTTTCTGATCAACTTTTGTATAAAGCTGACTAACTTTCCGTTGTCACTCTAAAGACTCATCAACTTATACAAGTTGATGAAAATATCCATGTTTTTGTAAACTGTAGATTATGGTTTAGAATTTGTAACTTTCTACTTTCTAGATTTTTATCCTTTTTATAATATATTAGAATGTGATCTATGTCATGTTAGGATGTGATTTTGTTTATTTTAATTTTTAAAACAAAAGTAGAAGAATAGTTGATGTTGGATGTTGGTGTTTTAGAAGTTAACCAAAGTAGTTTGGTTTTTATAATTTTGTTATAAAATTTATTGACTTAGTTTTTTTTAATTTTTAGTTTCTAATTTATCTCTCATACTATATATAAATTATGATTTAAACAGGTTCATTTTCAAATAATTTTGTTTTTTATAATAATAACAATTGCTTGTAACTTTATTAATTATACTTTATTCCTTTTTATTAATGTTCAAATATGTAATATTTTCTAAAACAAACATGCATTCAAAACTGAGTATATTTTGGTATAGTAGGCCCTAGGTATGCATTTATCGTTGAGGTACCGTGATAAACCGAACTGATTAGAGGGAAAATACCATGGCCGGTATTAGTATTATCGAGACCAATGTTGTCATTTGCTTTTTATGGTTTTGGTGAGCCAAGACGATAGCGACTAACCTCATGCCGTGTAGTAAGGGGAAAAACTTCTATTTGTTAACTTTTCTAACAAAACCAAATGTGCGTTTGTCGACATTTCAATGCATATTTTTTAAGAAATATTATTGTATTTAAAATCAAGTATTTTTGGTATAAAGTGTTAATTGTTATAGCGATTGTAGTTACCATTGTGGTAGCTTGACAACCGAATCGATTATAAATGAGCATCATTGTTACCGGTATTGGTGATATTGGAACCTGTGTCGGTATTTTCTTTTATGATTTCTGCTAGGCCGAAGCGAAAACAACGAAAATCACATCGCACAGGATGATGAAAATACGACCAAAGTCCCATCATGTATCGCAAGAGAAAAAAACTAGTTAATATTATGATTATCATGTAAGTGCCCATGTACTTTGGTTGATGAAAATTAAATTATTTATAATCTCTATTATTTTAGAGTATACTAAGAAAGGGCTAAGCCACGTGTTAAAATTTTAGAATATATATATGTTGAATCAAGAAGAAGACTGGTGCAACCAAAACCAAATCACTTAGACAAATTTTGGTGCTGCTTACAAAGGCTTCCGAAGCCAAGTGTGGAACTTTCGAAGGAAGTAGAGTTCTTCGAAGACAAAGTAAAAGTTTCACTTCCGAAGGCAAAACTCTACTTCTGAAGATAAAGTATTCACTTCCAAAGATGAAGTCTCAAAGGAAGAAATCAAAAGACTACTTCCGAAGTATGAAGAAAGAAGAAGTTCTCAAGCCTCGGAAGAAGCAACTTCTTCTGAAGTATAAGTGGCTTCAGAAGTACTTGTTCTTCCGAAGCCATTTAACCTTCGGAAGACACTGCTATGAACTAGTGGACATAAGTATGGTCTCTGACACTCCGTTGCAGACCTCTGATACTGCAGGTCGTGTTCTCAAAAAGCCATGTAGTTGACCAGACTTTATTCCACTGTTCACCTTTTTATGTTAGTACATGTTACCAACTTTAGTTGGTGACAAAAGGTAAGTCAGGGACATGTCGTGACTACCATATCTCTATTAAAGTCTTATCTGAGATACCTTAAACTGTAGCTTTGTAGTATTTACTTTAGTTAGAGGATTCCAGCTGGTATCAAAGTATATCCGGCTGTAGGTAATATTATATATAGTCTCTCATTGTAACTCATAACATGCTTGTAAGAGTCTTGCAATATTTGAGTTGAGAAGCAATATATGCAAGTACATTAAAATTACTTATTGTGTTCTGTTATTACTTATTATATTGTTATCAACTCTTAAAGATTCTGCTTTCATCGAGAGTATTGTTTAAGTGAGTTTGAGAGAAAACCAAGCGTTTAGTGACAAAAAAAACCGACCCTGCAATTGGTATCAGAGCTTTTTAGGCTCTTGATTGTGAGATCTAATCATCCAAATCAACCTGTTTTCCACTCCTACTTACAACTCTCAAAAATAGCTCTTAACAAATCCGAAGTAGAGATGTGAACCATGACCAAATCTCCCATCATTACTCCTGAAAACTTTAGGTCTGGGAGCAGAAGAATGGAAGGCTTCATGAGATACCAAGACAGCAAAATATGGAACTCCATTGTCAATGGCCCGTACAAACTCAAGGTGGCTTCACCTGGTGAAAACGGTGCCATGATAGAAAAAGCTGTTCAAGGTTATTCTGACGAGGACCGAAAGAAGATGGACATTGACAGCAATGCTATGACCATTCTTATGACTGCAACACCCAACTCCATAATGATGGGGTTTGAGCATTGTAAGTCTACTAAAGAATTGTTTGATGCACTTGCTCAGACGTATTCAAGCTCCAACGACTCAAAGAAGGACTCACTGAAGCAGCAGTTCGAGAACTTCACTATATTGCTGGAGTTACCCTCAGCCAGCAGTATTTCAGGTACATGGATCTTATTTCTTCACTTCAGTCTGTGAAGATCAATCCTAAACTCAGAGATCTCACAAGAAAGTTCATGAGTGCTTTTCTAAATGAGTGGACATTCTACTGTGTCTCTATCAAGAGGACAGAAAACTTGAACACTCTTACCATGACTGAACTCTATGGCATCCTTGATAGATACCGGTTGGAGATGGAGAGTAAGAAGGGCCACCAAACAAGCAGACCTCTGAGTCTTCCTGCTAGCAACGCTTTAATGGTTGCTGAAGGCTTAGTACCCCCACAACCTTAGCAATACCTGACATACAACCAACAATCATCCTGCTCTTCTGGACCTTACATCACTTTTCCCGAGACTCCAAGGTCTCAACAGGCTCAGAACAACTCCTTTCAGGACAGTTATGCCTTTGTCTCAAGAAGTGGGCACTCTGGTGATTTTCAATATTGTTTTGATGATCTAGAGTGTTTTAGTCCAGACGATGTAGAATATGTGGACATTGTTCAACAGATGGCTCTTTTAACCTACAGAGCAAAGAAGTTCTTTAAGAGAACTGGAAGACAATTCCCTCAAAACCCAATTGCCAGCAAGTTTGGGTTTGACAAGACCAAGGCCAAATGTTACAACTGTAACCAACTTGGTCACTTTGCAAGGAAATGCAAGGCTCCCAAGACCAATCTGGGAACCCTACAGGCCTCCACACATCCCTCAACCTCAAAGCCCACTGGAAAGTCAACTGAAACAGTTGCAATGGCTCAAGAAGTTGACTGGAGCTTCATGGTACATGATGTGACTCCTGCTCAAGCTCTCATGACCGGAACAGATGATAACCAGGTATATGAACATCTCTGTACTCCTGCCTGTATAGCTAAGGTTAAATTATATCAGGATTATAATATGGAAATTAGATCTGACATTGAGTCTTTAAATATCTTAAAATCTGATTTTAAAAGAGTTGAATCTGACTACCAAAAGAAAATTAAGGAGTTAGAGAAAACTGTGTCTCTTTTAAAACATGAACACATCAACTACAAGACTCAAATCAAGGATCTGATATCCAAATTGTCTGAGGCTCAAGCCCAGCTTGTCACTGCTGAGGCTCAGGCCAGGAAGCATGTTATTTCTGAGCAAAACTTCCAAGCTATTCTTGCATCATCCTCCTATTCCAAACTCTGTTATCAGAACAAAGGAGGGTTGGGAACCAATGAATTACTCCACCATACTCCTATAAGTCTATCAGACAACCTAGATGTGGTACTGAGGAGCAAGAGGTTCTAACTTTTGACCTTTCCTCACTAGAGTTGAAGGATGAAGCAACAATAGTGGCCACCACAGGGAAAGAACAGGTAAATGTACCCATCTCCTCCTGTGAAGATCAGATCCTAACCACTAAGGCCAGAAGAAGCATAGCTAAAGCTGCTAGAAGAACTGCCAAGAAGGTGGCTGAGTCCAAGCTGAAGATTGACCCAAAGCAGAAAGGTGTCTTTATCTCAGTTGGATTCTAAGTGTTAGGTACTTCTGATTCAGGAAAGGAGTGCAATACCAGCACTCCTATCCTGCCAAAGGATCAGAAGTTGAAGGGAAAAGTTGCTGATGAAGAAAAGAAGCCCAAGAAACAACAGCCCTCACATTCCCAAAAGACTAACATTGCATGCATAATGTGTGGTCTGCAAAACCACATGGAAAAAGATTGTTACTACAATCCTGCAAGCACACATTATGCAAATAATGTTAGAAAAGAAGGAGTCAGGGAAGGTTTCATATTTGGACCTTTTCAAACGGTTCAAGTGATGAAGAAGGGAAAGCTAGTTTCGGAAGCAAGGTTTCTTCCGAAGGGAAAATGGCTTCGGAAGCAAAAGCTACTAAGGTTCGGAAGAACAAGAAGCTCCCTTGAAATGTAACATCTTGTAATTTTGGGTTAATTTAAAGTTAGCCTTGTTAAGTTCTTGTATGGACTAATTTTGTCATTTATGAAACTTGTGAAATTGTTATGCTTATTCTTTGTTACTTTTAATTTTTCTAAGCAAATAATAATTATAATAATAATAAATAATTATAAGAACAATAATAATTATGTTGCTAACAACACTAATAATTGTAATATTAATAAAGTATTGTAAACTTAAAATATATAAAACCTTGACTTAAAAGTCAGGGGGCCTGGTTGTCATTTTAGAAACCTTAAAAGAAAGGTTTGCACATTAATTATCAACTTTTAAACCTCAGGGACTATTTATGTAGTTTTATAAAAATCCCAAACCCCCTCCCCTTAAGTCCCGCTTTTCCGGCCGGTCACCGCCACCGCCGGGCGAACCTCCGGCAAAGCCTTTTCACCCTTCAAAACGCTTGTAATAAACTTCCAAACCGTTCCAATCGCTTCGGCTATGTGATTCGAACACCATAATGAGCCTTAAACGCCATTAAATCGTTGTTATGAACCTCTATGAAACGAGTAACCGACGCCTTTACCTCGTTTAGCCGTTCGAGCATGTACGCATCTTAATTGACCAATTAAACTAACCTAAACAATACCTAACAAAACTTAATCATTTGCAACTCTCAATTTCTCCTGAAACAAACGCGAGCATAAGCATCGATCAGCATCTCCCGTCGCGAACTGTGGGCTAGTCGAACACGACTTTTTCTACAATCTCACTCTCAATTGAAAGAGGGCTTTTGTTCATTGAGTTCAGTAGATGCTACCTGCACAACTAATTTGATTAGCAACGTCGTTTGAGCATCAAACCTACGATACGTGAGTCGCGATTGTTCTTGTGCTCAATCTCTATCGATTTTTCATGAATTCAAATGATTAAACACTTGTATTCGCACGTTTAAGCATGGGATGTAAAAGCCCCATGGTTATTTCGATTAACAACATCATTTGATGGTTTAATTTGGGATCAATCGAATCTAGGGTTCTTGGTTTGGGGGAAATGCATGGGGATTGTGTTTATAAGTTTTTTTAAATCGATTATTAACGCGGCTGAGGCCTTAGAGTAACTGGTAAGATGCGCCCCATAAACTTGAGGTCCCCGGTTCGAATCCGGGGGACCCCATGTTTTGTTTAAGTTTTTTTTTTTTTTAGCCTTCAAACTTAGTTTTATATTTCTATTTAATTATAAAAAAAACCATTTTAATAAATCTGATAATTTTAAAAATACTTTATTCTTTTCTATAAAGTGAGTTCTTAAAAAGAAATACTTTTTATACTTTATTTTCTTTACAAATATTCTAAAACAAAGTTTTATTATTAAATAATTTGCTTTTATAACATAATACTTAACCAAAATCTTGTTACATAAATATGATTATTTTAAAACGTAAAATTATTGTTAATTTATTTTTTTTTAGACTCTATTCAACCTTTAGGAAATATTTATAAGTGTTATAATTTTTACATAAAACTCTATATAAAACATAATAATGTTATTTGATACTAATAAATATAAACGGTTCCATTTGTTAAACATAATTATTTAACAACCCCTATACCATATTGACCCTAGTTTTCGTTAATTTGTAAACTTATATCATCAAACTTTAACCTTGTAAGTATATATATAATTTTAGGTGCCTTGTGAAGAACTACATTGGATCGCTGCTTATTACATTTCTTATTTAATCGTCATTCTATACTTATTTGATCAAGTGAGTGTTTCCATACCCCTTTTTTTGTTTATTTTCACACTTTGGGGTGAAACATGTTATCTTATTATCATTACACTTGTACACATCTTTGAGACTTGTAAACGTTATGGCAATTCCTCATGTAAATTGTGGTTAGTTGGACTTTTTGTGATTACCATGTTATGGCGCTATATGTACAATCATTAACTATTGCTAGCCCAGCGAAGTCATAGATCTATGGGCAAGACAAGCCTGCTTTGGTTGATCCAAGTACACTTAGCTGATCGTATAATCTTGTAAACGTTTGAGACTTGTAAAACTTTGTCGAGGTTTGATTGTTGCATTGTTCATAACATCCCTAATCATATTTATTCCTAACTTATGACTTGAATTGCCATCTTTTATATAATCTATATATTTAAAACTATGGAATGCTCACCAACATTATTGTTGACCCCTTTTATTTTTAACATGTTTCAGGAAACGCCCAAGTTGATTATCTACACTTTGAAGTTTGCACATCTAGGAATGGACCTAGATTAATAAATAAAATAGGATGAATTGTTACATTTATGTTATGTCTTTTATATCCTTTGAGACTTATTTTTGTAATGTGGCAAATGAAATTTATGTGTAAAATATATTTGGATTATTAATAGCGTTATGTGGCTATGAACGATCTTAACTCTCACTCCTCGACGTTTCCGCCGTCAAGGTTGGGGTGTGACAGATTGGTATCAGAGCCCATAACTATAGGGATCTAGGTTATTAGAAATGGTGACCTAGGCTATAGTATGCATGAACCTTATAGAATTATATTGCTATCTTGTAAATCATATACTTATCATGCTACATAATGCTATGCCTCTTATGTGCAATGTGATGCCTTAGCATAGGCTTGCCTAAACATTGTTATTTGTCTCCCTAAACTTAACTTTGATCCTTTGACTCCCCCGAACATGAACTCTCTTAATCTTATTCTCGTCGACACGTGGAATCTTATGTCTATGTTATGACTTGGATCTTTAGACGTTACGTCTAATCTGTATAAATCTCATCAAGGTTTTGATTCTATGAACCTAAGAAATATTGTGTGACACATAGACACCTGTATCCTGGTTTTCCTGGCAAAAGGCCCTCGGGCTAAGGCAAGCATATCGCATAAATCCTACGGGACTAGTTATGCTTACCTGGGGATTTCTGGGATGAGTGATAAACTATGGTCAACATACACAAGTTTCTAAGGTAAATGGTTCAATTCACCTTGACGTGTCAACGTTTTCAAATGGTAATGCGTTACCAAATGGAAATATCCGTGTACCTTAAAACCCTTAGCTTATCTTTGTTAAACTACTATCCCCTGTTATCCCCGCTCCTGTAACTAACTCATTTTGTATATCCAGCATGTCTCGTCACCATGGAAAGCGTGGAAGTTCTGACCGTAAGCTAGCTGCTATGATTGCCCGACAAATGGCGGCCGTTCTTCCGACTATGGTTGCTGAACTTAATAGCACACTAATGGCTAATAGCAACAACAATACCAATGGGAACAATAGTGGTGCTAATGGAGACAATAGCAACAATCAAAACGGGAATAATCAACACGGGAACAATCGTACTTGCACTTTCAAACACTTCAACTCGTGCAAACCCACTAGTTTTAGTGGAAAAGAAGGAGCCACGGGACTTCTCGAGTGGTTTGAAGGTATGGAGAACACATTTATTATTAGCGAGTGCCCCGATGAGCTCAAGGTTCGCTATGCCACAAGTATTCTTCAACAACGAGCGCTAACTTGGTGGAATAGTGAAAAGAGAAACCGGGGAACTGAGGTTGCAATGGCGATGCCCTGGGAGGAATTCAAAGATATTATGATCCAAAAGTTCTGCCCAAGAAGCGAGTTACAAAAGCTGGAGGAGGAATTCTGGAACCTTAAACAAGATGGTGGGAATCACTTGGCTTATTCCACCCGACATCATGAGTTGAGTATGCTTCTACCACATATGGTGGACACCGTGCCCCGTAACATCGAGAATTTATCAAGGGGGTGCCACCTCAAATTCAAGATGCTGTGGTGGGTAGTAGGCCCACAACTTTGGAGGAAGCGATTACTATCATTGCACAGCTCACCGAGAATCATATAAGAGCTGGCACGATGTCGGCAAAGGGTTCCAAGGCTATGGTGAAGGTGACACCCGAGGCAACAAAGGAGGTAAAGGCCGAGTCATCTTCTCAAAACAAGAAACGTAAGTTCACTCCGACACGCAACTACGCCGTGACCGCTCCTAATGCTCCTCAAAAACAAATGATGATTCAAATCAAGCTCCCATGGCTAAGGTTTATGCTGGTCCACATCCTATGTGTAACACGTGCAAGTACCACCATGCAAGCAACATTCCATGTCGAGTCTGCTCTTTGTGTGGAAAGTATGGTCATTTAGTGGCTACTTGTCTTCGTGCGCCAAACAACACTGCCATACTTACCAACCGAACTTGTTACAACTGTGGCGAGGCTGGTCATATTCGCCCACAATGTCCTCGCAATGCGGAACTGTGCCACCGGCTCGTGGAAGGGCTTTCAACATCAACGCCAACCAAGCGCAAGCCAACAACGACGTGGTGAATGGTACGCCGTTAAATTTCTTCTAGTCCTTTTTCTTGTCTTGCAAAATTTCCTATCTATGTTCATCATATCAATAATAGGTTGTTACCAAACAGGTATGTATCTCGTAAATAACATTATGCATCTGTATTGTTTGATTCGGGTGCTGATAGGAGTTTCGTGTCCCTGGAATTCGAGGTTTTACTTTCTAAACCGCGCGTCAATCTAGAAAGATCTTTCACTGTCGAAGTCGCCGACGGAAAATCTATTGTCGTGGACGTCGTAGTACACGACTGCACTTTAAGCCTTAACGAACACGAGTTTTTCGTCGACCTTATTCCTATGCAATTGGGAAGCTTTGATGTTATCATTGGTATGGATTGGTTAGCCAAACATCGTGTGGAAATTCTATGTTTTGAGAAGTGTATCCGGATTCCTTTACCTACTGGAGATACTTTGAAGGTCTTTGGGGAGAAATCATCCCAAAGACTCAAACTCATGTCTTGTATCAAGGCTCGCAAGTGCTTAAGTAAAAACTACATGGCTTTCATGGCATATGTAGTTAATACGAAAGCCAAAGGTAAGGAGTTGAAAGACATTCCTGTTGTGCGAGACTTTCCCGAAGTTTTTCCCGAAGATCTTAAAGGGTTACCTCCCGTGCGAGAAGTTGAGTTCAAAATTGATTTAATCCCTGGTGCAAACCCTGTGGCTAAATCGCCTTATCGTCTTGCACCTTCTGAAATGCAAGAGCTCGCTAGTCAACTGCAAGAGTTGACCGATAAGGGTTTTATTCGCCCTAGTTCATCACCGTGGGGCGCACCTGTACTATTTGTGAAGAAGAAGGATGGGTCATTCGTATGTGCATCGACTACCGGGAACTCAACAAACTTACTATCAAAAACCGATACCCTCTTCCTCGAATCGATGATCTCTTCGACCAACTTCAAGGGGCAACTCAATTCTCAAAGATCGATCTACGCTCTGGGTATCATCAACTACGTGTTCACAATGATGACATTCCAAAGACCGCTTTTCGTACTCGATATGGGCACTACGAGTTCATGGTTATGCCTTTTGGTTTGACCAATGCACCTGCCGTGTTCATGGATCTCATGAATCGGTATGTAAACCGTATTCGGATAAATTCGTAATCGTGTTCATTGATGACATTCTTATTTATTCCAAGACGAAAATCGATCACGAGACACACTTGCGACAAGTACTTGGACTTTTGAAGAAGGAGCAATTATACGCCAAGCTTTCCAAGTGTGAATTTTGGTTAGAAGAAGTTCAATTCTTAGGACATGTGGTGAATAGCCAAGGTATTCACGTTGATCCTACTAAGATTGAAGCGGTGAAGAATTGGTGCATTCCCACAACCCCAACCGAGGTTCGTTCTTTTCTGGGTTTAGCGGGATATTACCGTAGGTTCATAGCAAATTTCTCGAAGATTGCTAAACCATTAACGGCGCTAACTCAAAAGAATCGACTTTGAATGGGGACCCGAGCAAGAAGAGGCTTTCGAGACATTGAAACGCAAGTTGTGTAACGCTCCTATTCTCACACTTCCTGATGGAAACGACGACTTTACGTATATTGCGATGCTTCTAATCAAGGTCTTGGTTGTGTTCTCATGCAACGAGGCAAAGTTATAGCATACGCGTCGAGGCAATTGAAGGTTCATGAGGTGAACTACACAACACATGATCTTGAACTTGGTGCTGTGGTTTTTGCATTGAAGATTTGGCGACACTATTTATATGGAACGCAATGCATAGTCTACACCGATCATAAGAGTCTCCAACACGTGTTTAACCAAAAGGACCTCAACATGAGACAAAGACGATGGATCGAGCTAATTAGCGACTACGACTGCGACATTCGCTACCATCCTGGCAAGGCGAATGTTGTAGCCGACGCGCTAAGTCGCAAGGTCACAATAAGACTGTCTCGCTTCAAAGATTCGAGATCGAAGGCAATGGTTTGATACGCTAGGAGAATTTGATACCGAGATCATGTGGATGTCAACGAGGCTACTATCATGCTCCAAAACATAAGGATCGATAGTGACCTCGAGTTATGCATTCGCGAGGCTCAACAAGCGGCACTAACTGACGAAGGAAAAAATGAAGATTTGATGTTATGTTCGGTCACAACTGGAGACAAAACCGAATGGCATGTGGTACTTCTTGAATCGACTTTGGATCCAAATCGTGATAATCTTTGACACTTCATTATGAACGAAGCTCATCAAACCCGATATTCCATTCATCCTGGCTCCGATAAGATGTACATGGACTTGCGTGGTCAATATTGGTGGCCTGGGATGAAGAAAGATATCGCGTCTTATGTTTCCAAGTGTCTCACGTGTGCAAGGGTCAAAGCCGAACATCAACGACCAAGTGGTTTACTTGAGCAACCTGAAATCCCTATGTGGAAATGGGAGCATATATCCATGGATTTCATAACCAAGTTACCTCGTACACCTCGTGGTCATGATAGTATTGGGTCATCGTTGACCGCTTGACCAAGACATCACACTTCATACCTATACGAGATACATACAAGGTTTCAAAGCTGGCTCGAATCTACATTGACGAAATTGTGAGTCGTCATGGCGTGCCTTTACACATCATTTCTGATCGAGATGCTCGTTTCACTTCACACTTCTGGTCTTCGATGCAAGAGCTCCTGGGAACTCAATTGGATTTAAGTACGGCTTACCATCCTCAAACCGATGGTCAAACCGAACGAACAATCCAAACCCTTGAAGATCTGCTACGTCTTTGTGTCCTTGATTTTGGTGGTGATTGGGATACGCATTTACCGCTCGCGGAATTTTCGTATAATAATAGTTATCACTCAAGTATCAAAATGGCACCATTCGAGGCTTTGTATGGTCGTAAATGCCGTTCCCCAATCTGTTGGACTGACATTGGGGAAAATATTATCACTGGCCCGGAACTTATTCAAGAAACGACCGACAAAATTTCCAAAATTCGAAATAATCTTGAGGTGGCTAGAAGTCGCCAAAAGAGTTATGCCGACAAAAGACGCAAACCATTGGAGTTTCAAGTCGACGACATGGTTCTTCTTAAAGTCTCTCCATGGAAGGGTGTTGTACGCTTTGGGAAGAAGGGTAAGTTAGCCCCACGCTTTGTAGGACCTTTCAAGATTTGAAAAGAATTGGGAAAGTGGCTTACAAACTGGAGTTACCTTCTGAACTTAGCGGAGTTCATCCTGTCTTCCATGTCTCAAACCTGAGAAAGTGTTGGCTGATGAAAATTTGCATGTTCCACTAGAGGAAATTCAAGTTGATGAGTCATTGCACTTGTTGAGAAGCCTGTTGAGATTATGGATCGAACCCTTAAGAAGACCCGAACAACTACCACACCTATCGTTAAAGTTCGTTGGGAAAACAAACGTGGAGCTGAGTTCACTTGGGAGCGTGAGGATCATATGAAGGAGAGATACCCGCAATTGTTCTCTTAACTTATTCTTAATTTCGGGACGAAATTCTTTTAAGTTGGGGAGACTGTAACATCTTGTAATTTTGGGTTAATTAAAGTTAGCCTTGTTAAGTTCTTGTATGGACTAATTTTGTCATTTATGAAACTTGTGAAATTGTTATGCTTATTCTTTGTTACTTTTAATTTTTCTAAGCAAATAATAATTATAATAATAATAAATAATTATAAGAACAATAATAATTATGTTGCTAACAACACTAATAATTGTAATATTAATAAAGTATTGTAAACTTAAAATATATAAAATCTTGACTTAAAAGTCAAGGGGGCCTGGTTGTCATTTTAGAAACCTTAAAAGAAAGGTTTGCACATTAATTATCAACTTTTAAACCTCAGGGACTATTTATGTAGTTTTATAAAAATCCCAAACCCCCTCCCCTTAAGTCCCGCTTTTCCGGCCGGTCACCGGCCACCGCCGGGCGAACCTCCGGCAAAGCCTTTTCACCCTTCAAAACGCTTGTAATAAACTTCCAAACCGTTCCAATCGCTTCGGCTATGTGATTCGAACACCATAATGAGCCTTAAACGCCATTAAATCGTTGTTATGAACCTCTATGAAACGAGTAACCGACACCTTTACCTCGTTTAGCCGTTCGAGCATGTACGCATCTTAATTGACCAATTAAACTAACCTAAACAATTACCTAACAAAACTTAATCATTTGCAACTCTCAATTTCTCCTGAAACAAACGCGAGCATAAGCATCGATCAGCATCTCCCGTCGCGAACTGTGGGCTAGTCGAACACGACTTTTTCTACAATCTCACTCTCAATTGAAAGAGGGCTTTTGTTCATTGAGTTCAGTAGATGCTACCTGCACAACTAATTTGATTAGCAACGTCGTTTGAGCATCAAACCTACGATACGTGAGTCGCGATTGTTCTTGTGCTCAATCTCTATCGATTTTTCATGAATTCAAATGATTAAACACTTGTATTCGCACGTTTAAGCATGGGATGTAAAAGCCCCATGGTTATTTCGATTAACAACATCATTTGATGGTTTAATTTGGGATCAATCGAATCTAGGGTTCTTGGTTTGGGGGAAATGCATGGGGATTGTGTTTATAAGTTTTTTTAAATCGATTATTAACGCGGCTGAGGCCTTAGAGTAACTGGTAAGATGCGCCCCCATAAACTTGAGGTCCCCGGTTCGAATCCGGGGGACCCCATGTTTTGTTTAAGTTTTTTTTTTTTAGCCTTCAAACTTAGTTTTATATTTCTATTTAATTATAAAAAAAAACCATTTTAATAAATCTGATAATTTTAAAAATACTTTATTCTTTTCTATAAAGTGAGTTCTTAAAAAGAAATACTTTTTATACTTTATTTTCTTTACAAATATTCTAAAACAAAGTTTTATTATTAAATAATTTGCTTTTATAACATAATACTTTAACCAAAATCTTGTTACATAAATATGATTATTTTAAAACGTAAAATTATTGTTAAGTTTATATATATTTTTTTTAGACTCTATTCAACCTTTAGAAAATATTTATAAGTGTTATAATTTTTACATAAAACTCTATATAAAACATAATAATGTTATTTGATACTAATAAATATAAACGGTTCCATTTGTTAAACATAATTATTTAACAACCCCTAATACCATATTGAACCCTAGTTTTCGTTAATTTGTAAAACTTAATATCATCAAACTTTAACCTTGTAAGTATATATATAATTTTAGGTGCCTTGTGAAGAACTACATTGGATCGCTGCTTATTACATTTCTTATTTAATCGTCATTCTATACTTATTTGATCAAGTGAGTGTTTCCATACCCCTTTTTTTGTTTATTTTCACACTTTGGGGTGAAACATGTTATCTTATTATCATTACACTTGTACACATCTTGAGACTTGTAAACGTTATGGCAATTCCTCATGTAAAGTTGTGGTTAGTTGGACTTTTTGTGATTACCATGTTATGGCGCTATATGTACAATCATTAACTATTGCTAGCCCAGCGAAGTCATAGATCTATGGGCAAGACAAGCCTGCTTTGGTTGATCCAAGTACACTTAGCTGATCGTATAATCTTGTAAACGTTTGAGACTTGTAAAACTTTGTCGAGGTTTGATTGTTGCATTGTTCATAACATACCTAATCATATTTATTCACTAACTTATGACTTGAATTGCCATCTTTTATATAATCTATATATTTAAAACTATGGAATGCTCACCAACATTATTGTTGACCCCTTTTATTTTTAACATGTTTCAGGAAACGCCCAAGTTTGATTATCTACACTTTGAAGTTTGCACATCTAGGAATGGACCTAGATTAATAAATAAAATAGGATGAATTGTTACATTTATGTTATGTCTTTTATATCCTTTGAGACTTATTTTTGTAATGTGGCAAATGAAATTTATGTGTAAAATATATTTGGATTATTAATAGCGTTATGTGGCTATGAACGATCTTAACTCTCACTCCTCGACGTTTCCGCCGTCAAGGTTGGGGTGTGACATGAAACCATCCCAGAAGAAGACTGCTTCGGAAGAAAAGGTGGAGAAGGCTTTTTCCGAAAAGAAAGAAGCTTCGGAAGATGGCCATGCTGCAAAAGCTTCAACAAGCTCATCCTCCAAAATCAACCAAAGGGTGGACTGGAAGATCAAGGAAGATATTGTAGCCCAAACCTCTTCTTCAAAGACCTCTATTGAACCCCCATGCATATCATTTGGTTCAATTATGTCATTATCTTTGGAAAAACCCAAGACCAGCAAGGCTTGGGCTTCCAAATAAAACTAACAAACTCATCTTATGTGTAAGGACATCCATATGACAAGAACAACAATGTCTGGATTGTAGACAGTGGATGCTCCGGGCACATGACAGGGAACATATCTCTCATTCAACAGCTTCAGAACTATGATGGAGGTCCTGTCCAATTTGAAGGTGAGGCCGGAGGATATATTTCTGGCAGAGGGAGTATATCTAATGGTAAATTAAAGATTGACAAAGTCCACTTTGTCAAACAACTTGAACACAATCTGTTAAGTGTTTCTCAATTCTGTGATCAAAAGCACCAATGCTTTTCACAGAACATGAGTGCATTATCCTCAAACCAAGGATGACAATTCCTCCGAAATTAGTGCTTCTTAGATCTTCCAGGAAAGGGGATATGTACAAGCTGGATATGAACAATGCTTCCCCAATAGGAGAAGTATCATGCTTTCTTTCCAAAGCTGATAGTAATGAGTCAACACTATGGCATAAACGTATGGGAGAAGTATCATGCTTTCTTCCGAAGTATAAGTGTCTTCGGAAGTACTTGTTCTTCCGAAGCCATTTAACCTTCGGAAGACACTGCTATGAACTAGTAGACATAAGTATGACTCTGACACTCCGCTGTAGACCTCTAATACTGCATGGCATTTTCTTAAAGAGCCATGTGATTGACCATACTTTATTTCATTGTTTATCTTTTTATGTTAGTACATGCAAAGGTAAGTCAGGGACATGTCCTGACTACCATATCTCAGATAAAGTCTTATCTGAGATACCTTAAACTATAGCTTTGTAGTATTTGCTTTAGTTAGAGAATTACAGCTGGTATCAAAGTATATCCGGCTGTAGGTAGTATTATATATAGTCTCTCATTGTAACTCATAACATGCTTGTAAGAGTCTTGCAATATTTGAGTTGAGAAGCAATATATGCAAATACATTAAAAATTACTTATTGTGTTCTGTTATTACTTATTATATTGTTATCAACTCTTAAAGATTCTGCTTTCATCGAGAGTATTGTTTAAGTGAGTTTGAGAGAAAACCAAACGTTTAGTGACAATAAAAACCGATCTTGCAATATATATATATTAATTTTCTTATTTTCTTATTATAATAAAGGGGTAACTAGTGATGGCACATGACAATACCATATTCATTTTTAATAAAAATTTTCCGCTTCTCTATCCTTTTAAATAATTACCTTAATTGTTAATTATATTATTGAATTTTTTTATTAAAGCTTATTTTTAAAACGATTGAGAAATAGATCTTTTAATTGATCTTTATTTCTAGATAAACAATTTCTTTATAAAAGTTTGTTTTTCTAAAACAACATACTTTTTTTAAACATGATATATTTTAAAAATGACATTTTTTTAAAAAAAATTGTTTTTGTTTTGAAGCGAAATGTTTAATTTATTTTTTAGAAAAACAAAAACAAAGTGTAAGAATAAAATTTTATTAAGTTGATATCATTGTGTTATTATCTATAATCTTTACTAATGTATAATTTAATCACATATTATTTGATAATTAATAAAATTATATTTTATTAATATTTATTTATTCAACCGTGTATTACACGGGTTCACTAGAGCTAGTATATAATAAAGGAAAAGAGTTAAGCCACATGTCAAAATTTTAAGCAATACACTACCACATGACATCTTCACTTATACGACTACCACGTGACATTTTATTAGCAATATGATTTATAAAAAGAATCTTACAATTATGTTTAAATAATATTTAATGTCTAATTAAATAACATTCTAAAATTAGATTTTAAAATTTAATAAATGAAATGGTAATTTTAAAACTTTAAAATTTTAAATTCATTATGCAATTAATTCGAGATTTTATCTAAAAATAACTAACTAATTAGTCAAAATTTAAATTTTAAAACTAACAATTTGAATATTCAAATTAAACATAAGTAGTTCACAAATTTTGCACTCCAAAAATAACAATAAATCTAAGTATTTTGGGTTAATAATATGTTTAAGTAAATTTATAATGTTTAAAATTGTCTAAGTTTACATTTTATAGTAAAGACATTCTCCTCCTAAAATAGTATCTAAAGAGTATATGTGGTAATATCATATCCCTAAAATTTTCCCACTTTCTTGTCATATTAAATAATTATATTATTTACTTATAATATTATTTAAGTTATTTTAAAATTAGAATAGTATTTTTTTTAATAATTTAGGAAATAGATCTTTTTATTAATGCTATTTTTAAAGAAATAAGTTTTTATAACATAGAATTTTTTTCTAAAGCATCAAACTTTTGTAAAACACAAAATATTTATAAATAGTGTTTCTAAAAAGTAAAAATTTTATAAATAGAAAATAATTAAATTGGGAGTTATAATAGAAAGATTTGAAAATTATATTTTTTAAACAAAATTTTCATTCTATCTAATTCTAATCACATCTTATATAAGAATATAATTTTATAATTATTATTATTTTATTAAATACGTGTAGAATAAAAGTTTACTAAAGCTAGTATATAATAAAAGAGTAATTTTTGGAACAAATGTCATGTTTATATTGTTAAGAAAATCTCTCTCTACTATTAATATCTATACTTAGTAAAATCTTTTTTCCTCACTTTACTTTGTAATCAAGTAATAATCTCCTTATTTTCTTTAATAATTAACCTAGTACATACATAAATAAAATAGATTTTGTCATATAAATTTTTCAAGAAACGTTTTATCTAAGTTTGAAATTATTTAAATTTGGAAAATATATTAAATATTTTACACTAATAACATTATCATTATTCTAAAATTTCTAAAACAGATATTGATGTTTAGACGTGAAAATAAATATGATGATACACCAGAGAGTGTATGTCTTTCTAAAATTTTATTTTATTAAACAGTATAAATTTGGTTTTACTATGAAAAATTTACATTAAAATAATCACATGATTGCTACACTTTTTTGAAATTTAACTTTGAATTATGTTCAATTTATATTTTGAAAAAATATTCAATATAAAGTCCTTGAAAACTAATAAGTGTAATAATAATTAAGACGTTTACATGTGTCTCTTTGATCAAAATTAGATTTAGGACAAAATTGGTAATTATCACCCTTTTCAACTCCTCCATTTTTTAAATGGCTGTAATTTTTACGCACAATATTATTTTTTTAAAAAATTGATATCACACAAATGAGCATTTTAATCTTTAAAACACGTATAGTGTTGATATAAAAAATAATCATTTTTAGCTAGTTATGTAATTTTGTCAAGTTATTGTGTAATTTTCTAGAATTGATGAGGATTAAATATATAATTGTTTGATGAGAATTACACAATTAACTAAAAACTTAAAAAGCTTACATTTTTTAGCATTGCGTTATTTGAAAATCACCATTTTAAAAACACAATGCATAATGCGGTTGTCAACAATAGACACAATGATCAACATTAAACACAATGAATAATACAATGATTAGCATTGGACTCGATGATCAACATTAGATATACTGAATTACTTGACGAGGATACGATAACATAATCAAGATTATACAATAAACTAGAAAACATAAAAAAGTTACATATTCAGCATCGTGTTATTTAAATATTATTATTTTTAGAAAAACAAAAATAGAAACACACAATGATCAACATTTGACACGATGATATGATAACTATTACACGATATCTAACGTACATTACACAATGAGCTCAAATAACATGAAAAAAAATTGATTCTTTTATTTCAACAATATACACTTAAAGAACGTTTGTTTGGTATAATTTAATAAAAATTATAGTTTTATATGTAAAAGTTACGAACATTTGAGGAAAATAATAAAACTTACAAGTTGTGTTTAAAATTAAAATACATTTGATATCATTGAAAGTTTTAATTATTCATCATTATGCCATCAATTTTTTTTAACTATTTGGATTTTTGAATCTAAAATCTGATAGTTAATAATTGTTCTCTGAGTTCTTATTTTTTCTCCACTTTTTAACATAACCCACCCTTTAGATTGCTCATGCACTACATATCATTAATAGCTATCTACAAGACTGATGTCATACACACAATGACACAAACACGCATGAAACCTACATGCCTTAAGTATTTGGATTATGATTTTTCTTTACCGCCTATGGTTTAATAAACGCTCGAAATATTTTTGTTAAGTCGAATGTTGAAATATTTTGTTACGAAATAAAAAAATAAAACCTTCGTTTTCCTATTTTATTTTAAAAAGCAAATGCACAACATATTTTACAAACAACTTTTGTAATTTTACTTTCCTTTCTTGTGAGTGTGTTTGCTTTTTCCACCTTAGATTACGTACTTTGTGAGTTTGTGGCTTATATCACGTTATATTAAAGCACACCTCAAGCCCTCAACTAAAGGTGATATGCTTTCTTTGATATAAACTTCAAATTTTCTGTTATATGTATAGTATCTTTAATACATAACAGATTTTAAATAATTTTTCTTTAAAAATTATAAGTTTATATATATTATTTTAAATCAATAAATAGAAATGGTTTCTTAGTTGTCTATCTTTCTCTCTCACACCACATGTAGACGTTATCTTTCATGTATTAGATACAAATGTTTTTATCTACTTACAAAATTGATTCGGTACTGATGAATGTGATCCTATACTAGCTTGCAACATTGTATCAAACACTGGTTAAATAGGGACCGGTAAATATACAAAGTGTACTTTTAATGAGAAGCGTACGAAATCATTAGGGTGTGACACGTGTCTTTTGAGAGAGGGTAATTTCTTTCGCGCTATAATTATGCATATAGAGTGGATAATTACGCACGTTATATTAATAAGTACACAAGTTATAGTCATAATTACGCAATTTAAAATTACTCAAGCTATAAACAATAATTACGCAAGTTATGTGATACTTTCACAAGTTATTTTCATAATTACACAGTTAATAATCAAGTTACACATACAACAAATAAACGTTTTAAGAAAATGTTGATTTTTTTAAAAAAAATATACCAATACTATACTCAAATTAAAGATAATAAAATGCTCTTTATGGTGTAATTAAAAAAAATAAATAATATTGTATAAAAAGTTATATGCCTTTATAAAATTAAAGGAATTAAAAAAACACACTAGACAATTTTCAAATCTACCCTCCAAACCCTTCTTTGAGTGATTATATAGATCTTTGAATTGTTAACTGTTATATCAAAGCTTGAGATTACTTCTTATACTTCATACAAAACAACACTTTGTACCATTAAGTTTTGTATGATATATAATCTTACGATACAAACAATTATAACAAGAGATATGAACTAAATTACAAGATGCCATATGCTATTAATTAAAGTGGTTATTAATAAATCTAGTGTGTTTTCTATATGATGCAATCTTACTTAAAAAAGTAATAATTAATACCATTATTTCCTTAGATAAATAAATTTTGTAACCTTTTCTCTTTTTATCATATCTCTATCCGTGTAATGAGTGTCCAATCATCTTTTCACCACGCCACTCCCAAAAAATCTCATGTCTGAGCTAAAATTTTATTTTAACCAATAATACTTAACTTAATTAGTTAAGATAAATTAGTTATGATATGTAAATACGAGGAGATAATTAATTCAAGTTTTACTTTGAGTAAAATTTTTAGAGTCGAGAAATAGGATTTTCTCAGCAATGAGTTTCATCGGAAAGAGGTTGGAGATGCAGTGTTGGCTAGAAAACGAATAGGTTTTCCGGATTAAGATAACAACTATCTTACAAAGCAGAATCGTACATAATTTGCCATTAAAAATGTTTCTTTTAAAATTCTATAGAATACATCTTTTAGTTTGAAATTACTAGGGAAAATACAAAACAAGTCACGTTAACCCATAAGAATTAAGAAGTAGTAAATGAATTTTTTCTCCAGATGATATGAACTTGCCATGCATTCGACTTTGAGATGGCGTGACCCACGCCAATATTTTCATAAGATCACTGGTGGGATCACTAAAAATAAATAACTAAGATATATATATATATATATATATATATATATATATATATATATATATATATATATATATATATATATATTATATATATATATATATAATTAGGTTGGATATTTGTGTGGTACACCTATCGAAATAAAGAATATAAATTATGAATACGAGATTGTGAAGTACTAAAACATATCTTATTTTATTAAAATTGATTGATTAAAAAACAATACAAAAGTTTTATATTTTATAATAAAGATGAAAGAAGGATAAAATAATAATTTTACATATACATTAAGACACTTGTATGAAAAGTAATGCTTAAATTTCAATAAAATTAATTATTTTATTTTATTTATGCCCTTACAATAAAGTATAATATATGATTGCTTATAATACATATACTAAAACATATACACGTGGTCAAACAAAATCATCATTTACTTTCAATGTCGTTTATATATTGTGATTGAGCACTAATCCCTCTTCCCCTTTTCTTTATCTGTTGTTAAAAACTCAATAACAATCAAAATGATAATTTGTGGTGATAATTTCTCCATTAACTTTCTTCGGTATATGCAAATCACCACCAAAAATGACTCCGATGATCATAAAACTCTAATCTACATTCATAAAATAAACCCCCGTAAAATTTAGGTAAGAAATGATTTCCGACCATAAATACCATCTATGCTTTCACTATTCTTGTTGGGATAATATAATTGTATAAAGACTTTTGTAATATACGTAATTGTTTTCTTTTATTCAATTTTTCTATAATTATATTTTGATTTTTTAATTTACGTCATAATGCACCTAGCCAATATTGATTAAAATCGAATTCTCAAAAAATCATGCAACAACCATACCGGCGCAACGCGCGGACATTTCCAAAAGAGCAAACAAAAGGAAAACCCAAACCTTAATAGTGAGAATCGTTAGGGTATCGATAACGAAAGAAAGAAAGCATGAACCCGGAGAAAGACAACGTCAACGAACCCTACAAACCAAAGACACGTGTCAAGATATAAAAAAACCACAAAAAACCCCACCCCAAAATCTCGAACCCACACCTAAAACAAACCATATTAAAACACAAACAAAAAGAAGAAAAAAAATTAAAACACAAACAAAATAAACAAAAGAAAATTTTAAACACAAAAAAGGAAAAAGCCACCACCGACCAAACCTTTTAATTAGAATAGTTATAGTAATATACGAAGGTAATAATGGTCAAAAAATATCAAGTGTTTTTTCACTTAATTTGTATTGATTAACAAGTCTTATTTTTGTCTTTGGATAGACAATCACAAAAAAAAATTACTAAAGAAGAATGTAAGATGGATAAGATATTATATTTTTTAATAATATTTAGTCTTTACTATGTAATAATCATTTATAATAATAATTAATACAACATAACCAATGTTCTTTTATTCTTGCCATGAGAAGCAAATTCCATTAATGAAGTCTAGCTATTTAAGTTGAGCAATCTTTCATCACTCGTCTTCTTTTGCTAACACTAGAGGTGTACAAAAAAACTAGTTTGACAAAAAAACCAAATAACTTGGTACCAAAACTCGATTTGTAAACCAGTTTCAAATTAAAAAACCTGTTAAACCAGTATAAGAACCGGTTTTTTGCTTAAAAAACGGTTTTTAAACCGCTCCAAACCGGTTTGAGCGGTGTGAGGATCTTTTTTATAAAAATTGGTTTTTCTATGTTCTTGTGATCAATTCTGAATTTTTAATCCTTCAACATCAATTGTTTATGGAGATAATGTTGTTTTTATTGATTTTATTTGTTAATATGATGTGCATTTCGTACTTTTATGACACATGCATCCATTGCTACGAACATTTGAAGTTTTTGCAACTTAAGTGGGTGTTGGGAATTGAAATTGCATATTTAATTTTTTTCATTCTAAGTTTGAACAAGTAATCTAAAATGTAACATCTTGAATTTTACGTTAAATTAAATGTTTGCATCGTTAAATTCTTGTAAGGGCTATTGTTGGCATGTACGAAACTTAAGGGTTACTTATGGATTTGTCGTAATTTCCTCTAAATTGGAATTTAGTAGTGATAATTATATCATATTAAATAAATAACTATGATAATAATAATAATATAATAATAATGATAATAATAATAATAATAAGAACAATAAAGGTGAGATGAAATGAAAATTTCTAAACTTGAAAATGTTTAAGCATTAAACTTAATTTAAGTTCAATGGGCCTCTTTGTCAATTTAGAAACTGTGAAAATAAAGTTTGGGCACGAAATAACAACTTTAAAACTACAAGGACCATTTGTGCAAATTATTAAAAACCAAATTAAACTCCCCCCCCAAGTCGTGTTTCCGGCCAGAAATCCGGCGGAGCTCCGGCGAGCTCCGGCGACGGCCAAACACTCAAAATTATTCGTTTTCGAAACCCAAAACCGACCCAAATCGTTTCGTATGCACATTTCGAACCTGAATACACGATTAAATTGCGTTTAAACATTGGTTTCGACCCTAATCGATCGCATAACCGAAATACATTAAAGCATATGGCCGTTCGAGCATTTACACATCATAATAGTCCAACTAAACTAACCTAAACGACTCTCTATCAATCATTAATCGAATACTATCCTCATTTGCATCTGAAACAATCACAATCTTCGAATTGAACTTCATCTTTATCGCGAATCTACACCACTCGAACACCACCATACGAGCCTGCTAACTACGAATTGATAGAGGTCTTTACATCGGGACACTACCGAAGCTTCACACGAAGTTAATTTGAATTCCTTAAACATTTGCACACGAATTGGGTTCCAATTTCATCGCAGCTTGTTCCTCCATCGTTTCTGGACTTGTTAACTTCAAAAAGGTAATTGAAACCACCTACACGTTCGTGTCTTCATAAGGAACAATAGCCCTATCGGTGTCCATGGAGTCGATTTGTGCACCAATTTGAGATAAATCGAACCTAGGGTTCATGTGAATTTGGGCGGGTTCTGTGTTCATTGCTTTTAAGTTTTGGAAACCAATTTCAACCGCGGCTAAAGCCTTGGTTCACTGGTTCCCCACTTACATTTCACACTAGAGGTCCCGGGTTCGAACCCGACGACCTCCAACATTTTTTTTGGGTTCTTTTTTAGCCTTTAAAAAAATAATAATAATCGAAAATTCTGAAAATCAATAAAAATCAATCTTGTAAATTTAAATTATTTTTGAAGTCACTTAATTAATTTTTGGAAAATTTATGTTCTTATAATACTCGTATATTTTTATAAAACAAATGATATAATTAGTTCAATTTCTTATAATATATATATATATATATATATATTTAATGTTGATTAGCTTATTAGATCATTATTTGTTCAAATAATATCTTTAAATTATTTCTTATAAGTTAAACTTAAAATATTATTTTAATTTACTAAATAGTTGTTTGTTTAAATAATATATTTAAATTATTTTTCTTATAAAATAGACATTTAATATTGTTATAACTCACTAAATCATTACTTGTTCAAATAACAAGTATATATTATTGTTTAAAATAAGAGTTAATTTAAAAGTTGTTTAAATTATATTAGACCTTGTTACAAATGGCTTCTTTTATTTCTTGGTATTAAAACGATTAAATAATATATTGACTCAAAGCATAATCAAAATTACCATGCTAGTTGGATATAATTATTAACATCTCAAATTCCACTTAAAACCTTAGTTTCCGTTAAAACGCTAAACTTATTATAATTAAACTTTAACCTTGTGTATATATATATATTTAGGTGCCTTGTGACGTTCATCTTGGAACAACGGTTATTATCAAACCTATTAACCTTCATACTTATACTTTTAACCGTGTGAGTATTTCCATACCCCTTTTTGCTTATTTTCACACTTTGGGATGGAACATGTTAACTTATTATCATTGCACTTGTAAACTTATTTGAGACTTGTAATCTTTATGGCAAATCATCATGCAAAGTTGTAGTTAGTTGAACTTATGTGGTTACCATGTTATGGCATTATATGTACAATCATTAACTATTGCTAGCCCAGTGAAGTCATAGATCTATGGGCAAGACAAGCCTGCTTTGGTTGATCCAAGTACACTTAGCTGATTGTATAATCTTGTAAACGTTTGAGACTTGTAAAACTTTGTCAAGGTTTGATTGTTGCATTGTTCATAACATTCCTAATCACTTTATTCACTAACTTATGACTTGAATTGCCATCTTTTATATAATCTATGTATTTAAAACTATGGAATGCTCACCAACATTATTGTTGCCCTTTCATTTTTAACATGTTTCAGGAAACGCCCAAGTTTGATTTCTACACATTGAAGCTTACACATTTAGGAATGAACCTAGATAAATAAGAGAATTAAAATGACTTGTTACCTTTTATGTTTTGTTTTTTATTTCCTTTGAGACTTAAGCATGTAATGATACAATTGAATTTTATGAATAATTTATATTGGGTTATTAATAGCGTTATGTGGCTTTTGAACGATCTTAACTCTCACTCCTCGACGTTTCCGCCGTCAAGGTTGGGGTGTGACATAAAACTTTTTGAGTCTATCCCAAGGGGAAGATGGCGAGATAATTTTACTATGTTTTTCATATAATTATTAATTGGAAGACTCTTCTTAAATACACCATATGATTATTATAGGTTATTAACAGATGCTATGAATCCTTTTAATGCAGATGATGAGTATGATGTTGTGTGGTACCAACTAAATAAAACGAAACCACAGTATACAATATAACTATCAAACAACATATAATTGGTATTAAAGCACTATGAGAAAAACCAAGTCTTTGTGCTCAGTGTGCTCATAATATAACTTACCAATAATAAGATGGTGAGACAACTTTCTTATGAAATTATGCATTTTATAAGTACATATTAGTTTACTTCAACTCTTTGTTTTTCATATAACTATTAAAGGCCTAGGTTGTCTAATACCAAATAACTTTGTTTAATCCATACAAACTTTGTATTTCTGTAGCTCCCTCAATTGAGTTATATGTATGCAAGCTTCAGGTGGTGAAATGTGGTTGGTATTAAAACTACAGGTCTAAATTGCTACATAAAATCAAATGAAAAGTAAATGGATTAAAGTTAACACATCTATTAATGGGATTTAAATATATAAGTTGTAAAATTTTTACTCTTGTTTTTATATATAATCAAGTTGTAAAAAAGTTAACACGTCTATCAAGTTTTATTTTTATTTGCGTCTACATTTTGACTTAAAATTGTTTGAAACAATAGGGTACATAGAAATTTCAATACTTATGCAGCAACGCGCGGGTCACCCACTAGTATAAATTATGAATACGAGATTGTGAAGTACTAAAACATATCTTATTTCATTAAAATTGATTGATTAAAAAACAATACAAAAGTTTTATATAGAATCAATAACTTCAATCAAGTTTTGAGTTTCACAACTAATTACAATGACTAAATAAGCTTCAAGTTTCATTCAAGAATCAAGTATCACAATCACATCTAAGTTCAACATTATTAAAGTTAAAAAAGAAAATGACACACATAAACTAAGTTTCAAGTTCCATTCAAGAATCCAGTCTCAAATAATCACATCTAATTTTGACATTATTAAAGTTGTGAAAGAAAAAATGACACCAACCCAGTCGATTGCTTCATGTTTGGCGATTCAAAGGCTGCATTTCTGGACGAATGGTGGTGATGGTGAGTCGATTGCTTCTTGCCTTGAAAATCACCTTCTCGTCGTCTGGACGATGAGTGAAGGGTTTAGAATATAGGTCTTACTATTAAATAAATTGGATAACCAAGTTATCGGTAATTAACTAGATCGAGAATTTGAGAAATTGGATAATTAAGTTATGAGTAGTTAACTAGATAATTTGAGATTCATTAAAATGAGTTTAACTTAATTTAATCTATTAAATGAAAATATAAGTTGAATTAATATTTGTATTTAATTTTTAAACAATATAAACTACTGAATAGTATTTTATTTTTTAATATAATTAATTTTATTTTTTAACAGGTTAAAAGATTATATATTTTTAGACTTAATTACACAGGTGGTTTCTATGGTTAGGTCCGATTTCACTTTTAGTCTTTAACTCTCTGAAATTACAAGATTGGTCCAAAACTTTGTGCAAACGTAACAACGATGATCACTGAAACGGATGGACGTTAAATATTATTGTTAAGTGCGTGTGAAATGATAAAAATACCCCCTTTCATCTTTCTTCTTCTCCATCAACCACCACCCCCACCATCTTCAACTACTGTCACCACCAGTACCACCTAGACATGTACAAACCGGTTTGGGGGCCCAAACCGGTTCGGGTCCCAAACCGAAACCGGTTTGGTCAAAGTCGGTCAAAACCGGTTTGGCCCCAAACCGGTTCGGGTTCAAACCGGTTTCAAAACCGTAAAAACCAAACCTATCAAACCGGTTTGGGCCAGTTTGGAACCGGTTCGGGCCCAAACCGGTTTTTTTTTGTTTGTTTGTTATATTCAAACGAAATTTTAAACTTTTAATTAAAACATAAATATTTATAACATTTTATATAATTTATATAATTTAAAAGAATTTATATAATTTAAACAATTTATAACATTTATAAACATTTAAACATTTAAACAATTTAAACGTTTAAACGATTTAAACAATTTAAACATTTAAACGATTTAAACAATTAAACATTTATAACATTTATAAACATATATATATATATATACTATTTATTAACATTTATAAACAATTTAAGCATTTTAACAATTAATAACATTTATAAACAATTTAAACAATTTATATCATTTATAAACAATTTAAACATTTTAACAATTTGTAACATTTAAATAATTTAAACATTTAAAACTAAACATTTAACATAGTCGTTTCTTCGTTCGTATTATACTTGTACGTTTATTCCTCGCCACCAGAACCGGAACTGTTACGAAGGTAGTCATCATATGCCGCTTCATCATCAGTCATTCCTGGTGTCAATCCGCTCTCTATCTCGTCCTCGTATAATTCTGCTTCGTATTCCAGTTCTCCTTCAAGCGATCGTTTGTCTTGTACTCTTTCCGCGGCATCCAAATAATCTTTCAAGCAAATTGACATTTCAATTGCTTGTGGAGTGAGTCGAGTTCGTCTTATTGATATAATCCTGCCACTAACAGAAAAAACAGATTCCGAAGCTACCGTAGAAGCTTGGACGGTTAGTAAATCTCGGCCATGGTGGATAGGATGGGAAATTGATCTTCCTTACCTTTTCACCAAGCCAACAAGTCAAAAATTTTAAATTCATGTGGAGTCATGGTCGATAAAAAGTTTGTAAGACCATACCTCCCGAGTTCACTACTCGGAGTGTTACCACGTTGACGTTTATTACATTCATCCCTTAAAGTATTATATAAATCAAACATTGGATCATTCGAACATTCAGCATTTACCGCATGCCTTAAAGCATCATGGATTTGTGATGTTTCCCGTATTTTAATAAATAAACATCATACATTTGTTGTAATTGTTTGTTGAAAGTCGCTTTTAAAGTTTTACTATACATTGGTTTACCAACTTCTAAATCCAAATTAAAAGTAATTTTATCAAGTAAAGTTTCAACCCCCGACAAATTAAACAAGGGTTTAAAGCAGCGGCACATGTAATAACGGGAGGCATTTCTTCAAAATATTTTTTAAGTTTTTCTTTCATTGGGGGTATCATATCGGAATAAGGTCTGCCCCTACACGACAATTCATTTATTTTGAAGTCATTAAATAAATTTGGTGTAGTACCAACGGAATCGTTGGGTAATAAACTCCAGAAAGACATGTAGTTGCATTTTTAAAAACTTGAAGCATTTTTGTTACTTCTTCGATAATGGCCCAACCCGATGGATGATAAGAATTGCCTTTCCCCGACTTACCAAACTATTATGAAAGGCTATTAAACTTTCTTTTTGTTCAATAGCCTTTTCAAACATGTTACATGTGGAATTCCATCGTGTTGGTACGTCCCAATTCGGACCTAAACATTTAATATTTGCGTCTTTACAAAACTTGCGATATTTATTATATCTTTGGTTGTTACTAAAAATATCACGTAACATTCTTTTAAAACAATCTTTAATTGTTTCAATCGTTTTTAAACCGTCTTGCACGGCTAAGTTTATGATGTGCGCAACACATCGACTATGAAAAAACACACCCTCACATATTGGTTTATATTTTAATTTCAAATGATCTATCGCAAGAGTGTTGTTTGAAACATTATCAAAAGATATAGAAAATATTTTGTTTTCTAATTTATACGTTTGAATAACTTTATCAATAAGATAAAAAATGTTTTGGCCGGTGTGAGGATAATCAAACAATTCAAATGCAATCGTACGTTTCATCATTTGCCACGAATCGGGTTCAACCAATGGGCGGTGACACAAATGTACGAGTCCGGTGAACCGTGAGGTGTCGACCAAACATCACTAGTTAAGTTAACACCGGTTTGTAAATTTTCAAAATAAGATATTAATTCATTTTTAGCTTTTTTCCACATTTTTAAACAATCTCTTCGAAGAGTAGCACGACTTACATTAGTGTAACGAGGTTGGAGAGTTCGTTGAATGAGTCGAGTCAAACGTTCGTTGTCGAAATGTTTGAATGGCAAACTTTCTTGAATTACAAATTGCGCCATTTGTTCCCGAACCGCATCAACGTTATAAGCCCAAATATTTCCTTCGTTTGTCATCGAAGCTTGACCTTGAGAAGGTTCACCTTTTAACGCTTTACAATATTTATTTGCAATATGGTTTTTCAACGTTGTGTTTGCATCTTTTTTGAAAAACTTATGACAAAACTTGCAACGAGCCTTGTTTGGACCGCTAGCCATTTGACATATATCGTAATTGCACCATACTTCGGGGTTCCTATTCGTAGGAAGGATTGCTATCACCACGTTGCTTGAAGACGCTTCACAACCAACGAATGATTGAGCACTTGTTGAAGCCATTTCAGAGATTTTTGTGAGAGCGTTTTTGAGAGCGTTTTAAACGAAAGTATTTGTGGAGAGCGTTTTTGAGAGCATTTTTGAGATTTTTGAGAGTAGAGAGTGTTATAAGTTGTTGTGATTCAACCAAAACATCAAATACATATATATAGTAACCTAGTGGGGGTATAATGGTAAAAAACATCAAAAAAAGGGTCAAAAATTGCAAAAAACGGCTATATAGCCGTTGGGTAATGGTAACCGGTTTGAAAACCGGTTTGGGAGACCGGTTTGGAACCGGTTTGGGACCGGTTTGGAACCGGTTTGAAAACCAGTTCGGTTTGAAACCGGTTTGGAACGTGGAAGTGTTAAACCTGTCAAGAACCGGCGGTTCGGGCCCGGTTTGAAACCGGTTTGGGCCAAACCGGTTTGGGCCTCAAACCGGTTCCGGTTTTTTTGGCCGAACCGGTTCCCGAACCAGTATTTTTGGCCACCTCTAGTACCACCTTCAACCACCACCACCACCACCCTCAACCTTCAATCACCACCATCTTCAACCTTCAACCACCACCACCACCATCCTCAACCTTCAACCACCACCATCTTCAACCTTCAACCACCATAATCACCACTTTCAACCTTCAATCCCCCCACCACCACCTTCAACCTTTAACCATCACCATCACCACCTTCAACCTTCAACCATCACCACCTCCAACGATGTCCACATCCATCATCGACCCTCCACCTACGGTGACCTCCACGTCCGGTGATCGTACACCTCCGGCGACCCTCCACCTCCATCATCGACATTAGATCTGATGGTTGTTGATGCGACTCAGATCTGCTCAACTTCTGTCACCACCATCGCCATAAACGTCACCATCTCTGGAGATGGTGGGTTTCGTTACAACGGTAGGTTGCTGGAGTTGAACGACTTGTGGAATCAATTGGAGAAGACAATGATACAAGGGTATTTTAGTTATTTTTTAAATATTAACTAAAAAACTTAACGAAAATCCGTTTCAGGGACCATCTTTATCATATCTGTGCAAAATTTTGGACCAACATTGTAATTTCAGAGAGTAGGAGTTAAAAATGAAATCGGACCTAACCATAAGTACCACCCGTGTAATTAAATGGGGTTACCATGTTAACATTAAAAAAAGATTGGGAACACTTTACATTATAGTAGTATCCCTTCTATATAAATTTGAGAAACTAACTGGATCACTTGTCCTGGTAGAGTATCCATAGGATTAATAGCGTTCAAAATTTTAAAGTTAAAACTTATCGGTATAAAAAGACAAAACCCTGAAGCACCAATTAATTAAATGGATGGAAAAAATGTATTGTGTGTTATTACAAAATCCTAGTGCACTATTATAACTACACGATTAAAAAAACTTCTTAGGAAAAAGTATATATCAATAATATACCCATACTATATAAAACATGCTTGATTTAATTAAACATAATAACATATCGGAAATATTATTAAAGTCAACCATGACGACCTTTTTGCATAATTGCCCTTTTAATGCCTCAGCTTAGCTTACATTGCCCTCCTCAACCCCTTCAATTTATTTGATTGTCACTGTGGTCGCACTCATTGAAATCTTAGAAATTGGAGATAAAATATGGAGGTTGAGATGAGTGTGAAACAAAACGAGAATGCTTAAAAACAGTGAAGTCATTCTCTATGCATAAAAATAAAAGTAACAAGCAACACGAGGTTCACAAGGAAAGTTTTGCATTTGCATGGTGATCTTGGCCTTGATTTTATGGCTGATGATAGCAAATACTGACAACGACTACAATAATGCATGATGAATGTATGATCTTATATGATTCGGGCGAAGAGAAAGAAAAAGGCTTGTTTAAAAAAGAAAGAGGCTTGTTCAAAGAAGAAAGACATAAATGAATTCTTTGTTGACACAAAAGGAATTGGTCAAATCCCATGACCATCGCATTTATTCAAAACATATATCTAGATTAGGATGAAAGTGTCATTTTTAGAATGTAAAATAAAATTTTTACTCTAATTTAGACACCGCATAACAAATAAAACAAACCAATTTTGAAAGCACACCTGAAAAATCATGACATAAAGATTAAATTCTGGTAGTTTTAGCTACATGTAATTTGTTTATATGTTATTTTATGTTATGTTATTGGAGTTAAGTGATTTGTAATGTTATATTATTGTTAGTTTTAATACAGGCTTCCTTAATTCAAAAAAAGTATAAGTCAACTACAATTATTGAAAACTAACTAAATAATATATATTGAAAACTAACTTTTATTTTTTTAAATAGCTTTTAATCTACTCTTTATTAATCAATTATGATTATACATCCAGTAGAATTTGAATTTTTAACCTTTTAAATACAACTGATACACATCACTATCACAATGTAAGGCAAGGAATTGGAAAAATAACTTTAATAGCACAATAATTTTAAAGCAACTTACGTGTGTATAATGACTAGCTGGTGATCATATTTAACTTTATCGTATCGTCTTTTAAAGTACATTGATTAACTTAAATGATACTATATCAGGATATATTTAGTTTCAAAATTGTTATTAAAGTCTTTTATTTATATAATAAATTTTACAAGTCCCCTAATTATAACAAGTTAAAAAGATACATATATAATTGTAAAAATTAGACTGCAGTTATGTAAATCATGATTTGCATTACTTTAAGAATAAAGAAACTAGTGTTAATTCTAAAAAACATGTCTCTATTGATAAACTAACCTAAGATATAAAAATTTTAGGGTTGAGTTAAAAATCACTCAAGATAGGATCATTATATTATAAGTCCTTATTTTTTTCGCTTTATTGAAGATGTACCTTATTTGCTAGCTTCTTGCTAGCATTTCTAATAAAATTAAACATGGTTGAAGGAGGAGGACGACTGTTGCTTCCGATGCTAGCCTAACATGATGGCTATGGGCAAAATGTCTTCATAAACGAAATAAAGAAGGGGCGGGTGGTGCTCTCTGATCACTTTTTATTCATGTGTCTTGTAAAAAATAAAGAACAAATGACACATGGATAGAAGTAAAGTCATGTATAAATCACTCTGGAAATTCCAGAAATACCCTCAAAGCAAATGTTTTTAAAACCGGATCGGACAATAAACCGGACGTCTTACCGGTCCGATGGTCCGACCGGTTCAACCGGTCGGACCGTATATAAGAACCGGATAAAATTATAAGTATTTTTTATAAATATATGTAAAAATTACAAAAAAATAAAAATATATATAAAAAAACCGGTTCAACCGGTCCGACCACCGATTCAACCGGTCCGGTTCCCGGTCCGACCGCCAGTTCGACCGGTCCGGCCGGTCCGACCACTGGTTGAACAATAAAATGGTTTTAAACACTGAACCGGACTGGTTCGGTGACCGGTTCCCTATCCAACCGGTCGGACCGGCAGGTCCAGTTTTCAAAACCATGCTCAAAGCTATTGTCATGAGATTGTTTTTTTTTCATATATAGGATAATTACTTGGTGGTTTTAAAAAGAAAAATAAAAAAACTAAACACATGTTGAGAAACCCTAAAAGATAACAACATAACATCATGTTTGCCGAATATTCTTCCGAAAATCCATAAGCCCACAAAGTAATATATAAATAATAATAAACTGTATCCTCGAAATCTATCAATAGAATCTTTCGAATTATACAAACTTCAACTATTTAAAACCCCAATCGAAAACCCCACACAAGTACACAACGCAATAAATCGTCTCCTACGTTGTTGTCTCCTCCCGATTCTTGGCCCTCACGTTATTTTTCAAGAAACCCAAATTTGACTCTCTCCACCTTCACTTGCATCACTGGAAAACCACTATATAATGGACACCCATAAGCCCCAAAACCCCATCACCACTTGTGCTTTATGAGTCATCGTTATACCAGTGAGTGGTGACCTCAAAATCCCCGTAAACAATAACATCTTTCGATACCAATTTGGTCATATAAACAATACAAATTGAGATTCTTACTGTTTCAAGATTTTGTATGTTTTACAATTCTGCAATGAACCCTTTGATAAACCCTATTTTCTTACATGTGTCTGTTGCTTGCATCCAATTTCTGTTCTTGATTTTCATATTAGTCTCTTGGGTATGGAAAAGATTCAAGATTGATCGAACTCTGGTCCCAAAACAGAGCGTTGGGTGGTTGTTTTACAGGCAAACTCTGTTTTGCTGTCTTGTTCTTTCACTGTTTAATCTTGTGTTGTGTTTTTTGATAAACTTTTATTGGTATAGAAACGGTTGGAATGATGAAAAGATTGTAACCCTTTTGCACTCTGTTTTTGGGTCACTTGTTTGGTTGTTTGTTTCTGTTTATTTGCACACAATCGTTTCGAATTCGTCGACAGAATCAAAGAAATACCCATCTGTTATAAGGGTCTGGTGGGTGTGCTTCTTTACAGTTTCTTGTTATTCAGCTGTGGTAGACTATGTTTACTACAGAAGAACCCATGAGTCAATTCCTATGTTCTTTGTGTCTGATTCTGTGTCTTGTATCATGGGTCTGTTTCTTTGTTTTGTGGGTCTGTCCTACAAAACAGAGGAAGTGTCCCGAATTAATAATCTTGAAGAACCCCTTTTGAGTTCTAGTGGCTCTAGAGGTGAAATTGGATCAACTTATGAAAATGCAAGTTTCTTTAGCTTGTTGACATTTTCTTGGATGAATTCTGTGATTGCAAAAGGCAACAAGAAAGCATTAGACCTTGAGGATGTCCCTCAACTTGCGAGTGTCGATAGTGTTAGAGGAGTTTATCCTGTTTTGTTACACAAAGTAGAGTCTTTAAGCAATGGGAATGATCAAATCACTTCATTTGGTCTCACCAAAGCCTTATTGTACATTGTGTGGAAAGAAGTGGTTATCACAGGATTACTCGCTTTAGTATCTTCGTTGACTAGTTTTGTCGGTCCTTACCTCATTGAGGGATTTGTTCAGTACTTAAACGGACAGCGAGATTACAAAAACCAAGGCGTTGTTTTGGTGGCTGCATTTCTTGTGTCCAAGATTATCGGGTGTTTCACACAAAGACATTGGTACTTCAAGCTCCAACAAGCTGGAATTAGGGCCCGGTCTGCTGTTGTTGCTATGATTTACCAAAAAGGGTTGACCATATCCGGCCAGTCAAAGCAAGGGAACTCGAGTGGCGAAATCATCAACTTCATGGCTGTTGATGCAGAAAGAATAGGTGATTATGCTTGGTATATGCACGATTTCTGGCTAGTTCTTGTGCAAGTTGGCGTCGCGCTGTGGCTTTTATATAAAAACTTAGGACTAGCCTTCATCGCTTCATTAATCGCTACAATTCTTGTGTTGTTGGCCAATGTTCCACTTGGAAAAATCCAAGAAAAACTTCAAGATGACTTGATGAAATCTAAAGATAAACGGATGAAATCAACGTCTGAAATCTTGAGGAACATGAGGATTCTTAAACTTCAAGGTTGGGAAATGAAGTTTCTGTCGAAAATCATCAAACTTAGAGATGAAGAACAAGGTGCCTTGAAAAAGTATATGTATACTTTATCCATGACTTCTTTTATCTTCTGGGGTGCTCCAATTGTTGTTGCTGTGGTCACTTTTGGTACATGTTTATTAGCTGGCATTCCTCTTGAATCAGGGAAAGTACTGTCTGCACTTGCAACTTTCAAGATACTTCAAGAGCCGATTTACAATCTTCCTGACTCAATATCAGTGTTTTTCCAGACTAAAGTCTCAATTGATCGAATTGCCACATATCTGCGGCTCAAGGATATTGATTCTAGTGCTGTTAATAAGGTTGCACAAGGTAGCTCTGAAACTGCTGTTGAAATCACAGATGGTAATTTTTCTTGGGATTCAAATGCATCTAAACCGACTTTGAAAGATATAAATGTTAGAGTGAATCATGGGATGCGAGTTGCGGTTTGTGGGACTGTTGGGTCAGGAAAGTCAAGCTTACTGTCTTGTATCTTAGGTGAGGTGCCAAAGATATCAGGAAGTGTGAAAGTCGAAGGATCAAAGGCATATGTAGCTCAATCTCCATGGATACAAAGTGGGAAGATTGAAGATAATATCTTGTTTGGTAGGGAGATGGATAGAGAGAGGTATGAGAAGGTTTTAGAAGCATGTTCTTTGAAGAAAGACCTTGAAATTCTTTCGTTGGTGATCAAACGGTTATTGGGGAGCGAGGGATCAATCTGAGCGGGGGTCAGAAGCAGAGGATACAAATTGCTCGGGCTCTTTATCAAGATGCTGATATATATCTTTTTGATGATCCATTAGTGCTGTTGATGCTCATACAGGGAGTCATCTGTTCAAAGTAAGCAGTTTTTGTTTGTTTTCTAGCGTATTTAAAGAATTAAATCACATTACTTGAATATGCATTAATTCTGTATTTGTTCCAATGTCAGGAATGCATGCTGCAATTTTTGGCCTCAAAAACGGTGATTTACATCACACATCAAGTTGAGTTTCTACCTGCTGCAGATCTTATCCTGGTTAGCTATCTAATTCTTTGCTTTGATTTAGTTTGTACTGGATATGACTGTTGACATACACTTCTAGATATGTATTTGGGTCTTTTCACAGGCTTGTTGCAGGCCCGAAAGTCCATTTGGTTAAAATATTATGCCCATGTACTGTCTTTATATGAATCAGACAACAGCCTTCTTTGTTTATAGTTAGATTTTCGTTTCATTTGTACATATGAACATGTTATCTCACTTGCTATAACATTACAATTAGGTGTTGAGAGATGGAAGGATCACACAAGCGGGAAAGTACAACGACATTCTCAATTCTGGAAGTGACTTTATGGATCTTGTAGGTGCGCATAAAGAAGCTTTATCAGCCATTGATGCCATAGGGACAACTGTTCAAGAACAAACAGATACTTCCAAGAACTCAAACGATGGTCAAAATGGTAAACCAGACGACACCTCGGTTTCAAAAGCACAACTTGTCCAAGAAGAAGAACGAGAAAAAGGAAGAGTCGGTTTCTCAGTCTACTGGAAGTACATAACAACAGCTTATGGTGGGGCACTTGCACCCCTTATATTATTGGCCGTGATCCTCTTCCAAACACTTCAAATTGGAAGCAATTACTGGATGGCTTGGGCGTCCCCAGTGTCAGCAAGTGATCCAGCACCGGTTACTGGCTCGACCATGATCATTGTTTATGTAGCTTTAGCAGCTGGATGTGCTGTATGTGTACTAGCAAGAGGTTTGCTTCTTGCAACAGCTGCATATAAAGCCGCCACTATTCTCTTCCACCAAATGCACTTGGCCATTTTCCGCTCACCCATGTCTTTCTTTGACTCAACTCCAAGCGGACGAATACTAAATAGAGTAAGCAAACACCTTCTCCCCACACCAAATACGCGATCAGCCCTTTTTTCTTACAGCTGTGAATTTTATTGTGTTTCTTTATGTTTATAGGCATCTACAGACCAAAGTGCGGTGGACTTGCAAATTCCTTATCAAGTTGCATCATTTGTGTTCGCAATCATTCAACTTCTTGGCATCATTGCAGTTATGTCACAATGTGCTTGGCAAGTGATCATTATTTTCATTCCTGTTGCGGGAATGTGCATCTGGTTACAACAGTATTACTTGCCATCAGCAAGAGAAATGGCTCGGCTAGTTGGAGTCTGTAAAGGTCCGGTGATACAGAGTTTTGCTGAAACAATATCAGGATCAATGACCATTAGAAGCTTTGATCAACAAGCTAGATTCCAAGACACGAACCTAAAATTAAATGACGACTTTTCAAGGCCAAAGTTTCATGCTGCTGCAGCTATGGAATGGTTGGGCATACGTTTGGATATGTTATCCTCGTTTACGTTTGCTGTGTTTTTAATTTTCTTGGTTTCTCTACCCGAGGGAATGATTGATCCAAGTAAGTCTTTCTTTTCATTCTTTCATATTGAATTAATCAATAGTGAATATTGAAGTATAACTTACTGTTGTGACCTTTGATTTCTACGTTTATCAAGGTATTGCGGGATTGGCTGCTACTTATGGGCTCACTTTGAACACCTTACAAGGGTGGGTAGTATGGACTTTAACCAACCTTGAAAACAAAATTATTTCGGTTGAAAGAATATTTCAGTACTCTTCTATCCCAAGTGAACCTCCTCTCGTTATAGAATCAAATAGGCCCGATGACCAGTGGCCGTCACAGGGAGAAGTTGACATCCAGAACCTGCAGGTACTTATATCATACACTTGTTGCATAATTGTCTTGGTCAAAGTGTTTAATCTTTTTTCGCATTAATATTTGTATTTAATGATTTGTTTCAAAAAGGTTCGGTATGCACCACATATGCCGCTTGTGTTGCGAGGCCTTACGTGCACTTTCAGTGGGGAAAAGAAAACTGGGATTGTCGGAAGAACTGGTAGCGGGAAGTCGACTCTAATACAAACACTCTTCCGTCTTGTGGAGCCTGCAGCTGGACAGATTCTGATAGATGGAATCAACATATTAACAATCGGACTTCATGATCTTCGTTCAAGATTGAGCATAATTCCTCAAGATCCAACCATGTTTGAAGGAACTATCAGAAGCAATATGGATCCCCTTGAAGAGTATACAGATGATCAGATTTGGGAGGTAGCTAAATACATAATATCGATACGAATGCATTCGAGCACGTTATGGTGCTATGATCTAACTATGTTTGTTACTTCAGGCGCTCGATAAATGCCAACTCGGAGATGAAGTGAGGAGTAAGGAAGGGAAGCTTGACTCACCAGGTCTGGTTCATAGTATTTTCATTAAGTGTTTTTCGTATATTTACTAACACATTTGCTTTGAAGCAAGTTGATTTGGGTTATATTTATCTTTAAATACTCATATAAGCCAACCTAAAAAATTTTTACCTAAAAATGAAGCTGGTCAAACCGGTTGAAAGTCAACAACAATGTTATTAATTGTTTTTAATTTTCATCGTCCTAAATTGATTCTTTCCAGAAACTTAGATATTACTGATGACTTTATAATCAATTTTATTATGGTATTATCTATAAAATTTTAAAAAAAGTGGAGAAAAGCAAATCGATGAGTTTGCCCATATTGATGTGTGTTGGTAATCACCAGTTTTGAGTCATTAACCAACCCACCTGAATCGAGCATCTTGCCACATTTAGTATTTACTTATCAGTTTTAACATAAATGTTATAGTTACTGAGAATGGAGAGAACTGGAGCGTGGGTCAAAGGCAGCTGGTGTGTCTCGGGCGCGTGCTACTCAAGAAGACCAAAGTCTTGGTACTTGACGAAGCTACTGCATCAGTCGACACTGCAACTGACGGAATGATTCAGCAAACACTAGGGAAACACTTTACCGACTCAACTGTGATAATGATCGCGCATCGTATCACCTCTGTGCTTGACAGTGACATGGTTTTGGTTCTAGAACAAGGTTTGTTAAGACACACTGTCGGCCTTTATATGTGCGTTAAAGTCTTGATCTAAATAATTTCCATTTTCTGTATGCAGGTCTGATTGATGAATATGATTCTCCTACAAAGTTGCTGGAAGATAAATCATCTTCATTTGCAAAACTTGTTGCTGAGTATAGTATGAGATCGAGTTCCAGTTATGAAAACTAACATAATATGTGATATCAAGACGGGTGCTCAATCTAATCTTGTTTATGTATTTTTGATTTTTGAAATCATTACTAGTTTCTTCTTGTAAGTTGTCTAAAGGTATGTAAGACTCTGTGCTTATAACAAAAGATGAGTTTTAATCAAGTTTTGAGTTGCTGAATGTTAAGCTTATGGTTGATGTCTTTCCCATTTAATATCCACTGTTTTAGTAATAAACCTTACTGAACTTATTATTAATATGATCATGTCCGTGCTCATTTTAAATCCCACCATTGTCATCAAGAACATGGTTTGACTTTCTAAACATTTCAGCTATATAGTTGAAGTAGATAACTATAATTAATGTACTGAACTATTTTTACAAGATCATATCCACCCTCGTACCAAAATCCCACCATTGTTATCAAGAACACAGTATAACTTTCTAAACAAGTCAACTAAATAAAATTAAGCCAACTATAAGTTAAACAGAAGCTATCAAAAGCCTTGTTTTCTTCAAGGCTGCTGCAGATCGGAGATTAATGATTTTTGCTGCACTGTCAAACATGAAATTTGTGAACTTTGGTTCCAAAATGACGTACTACATGAGTTATGGTTATTGCAGACATAATTTATTTGGTGTATTGCCTCAAATAAAATATCCTCTAGCAACAGTGGTTGGTGCAGCCTTGATATCTGCCCCCTTTTATGTTTGCCTTCACTGTGACAAACAAACGGATTTTTGAGGTATTATGATCACCTGCATCCATCTCAACAAAATTGAAGTGAATTCTTAGCATATTTGAATTTACACTTTTTTTTTAATCTTACATCAGTTATAAGATCTTACTGAACTTAATTTAACCAGATCATATCCTACCTCGCATCAAAATACATTCGTCTTCATAAGAACACAGTTTGACTTTCTAAAGAGTAAGCTATGAAAATTCAATTCCATGAATTAACTTATCAAACTTCACATTCTAAATTGATTTAAAGAATTTATTTAGTACACCTTTAAAATTGTGGGGTCATACCTTGATTACACAATCACACTCTCCCAAAACTGATGTTGAAAATGAACCTGTTGAGCTTTTGAATCAGCTTGACCATTTGGTTCAGTGTGCTGCCAAAGTTCAACCAAAAGAATAGTTGAAACAGCTAATAAGTAATCTAGTAAGCTTCTTATTTACTAACTTGAACCTTTAAACTACCTGATCTTCTGTAACAAATTAATAAATATTCACTGTCCAACAATATTACTACTTTTGCTTTAAGTTGCATATTTCATTGTTTTCCTTTTAAATCTTAACACAGGTTCCTCATACAAATTAACTATTATCATATCAGTTTCAAAACTCAAATCAAAGTAAGACGATAAGTAGAAAAGTAAATAAGTACCTGTTATGATAATTGGGTGTTTATCTTATCCAATGATCAATGCCCCAGAAAGCCATGTATTTTGAGTTTTGCAACAAAGATGTAAAACCATAAGACTTGAGCTCCACCTAGAACAAGAATAGCAGATCTTCCAACTGAAAAATGCTCGACGGAAAATCTCTTATGCCTGTACCTTCGATATTTAACTCTTTTAAATATTTTCAGACATCCTATTTCCTTAGGCAGTTTCTCAATAAGAATACAATTTGTTAGATGGAAACATTTTAGACATTTCATCTCACAGATGCTGTTTGGAATGTCTCGTAAGGATGTACAATCTGTTAAGCGCAGCTCCTCTAAACACTCTAATCTGCCAATATCCTGAGGTAACTGCTTAAGGAACCAACAAGACTTAAGTTGGAGAAGTTTAAGATGTTTCAACGTACAAATGCTATCCGGAAGATGTTCGATATTTGTTGACAACAAAGTTAGCTCCTCTAGATATTCTAATTGGTCAAGCTACTTGGGAACCTCTGGAATACTGCCTTCAACTGTAAGCTTTCTTAATTGTAAGTGACAAATAATTCTTGATAAACTTGCAAGGTTTGTGCAGGAACATACACTAAAAGCAATAAGCTTCGCGAGATTTAAGGTTGATGAGAGTAGAAGTTCAGTATAAGTACATTCGAAATGGAACTTGAGCAAATCATTGTCAGGGTGCAATGGGCATGTACCTAAGGACCTCGCAATTAGATGTAACTTAGTTAAAGAACTAGCTGGAGACTCTGGGTTAACCAAAATAGGTTTGAATGTGACATAACCACTTAGACATCCAACGGGAGCATGAATTTCCACCAAGTCAAAACAATCATGAAGATCTAAGCACTCGAGACATGGAGACAACCCAAGGTAAAGGGTTCTCAACTTAGGACAACGGATGTTAATGGTTTTGAGCTTAGGACTTTCAAGGGGCATGCGAAGTTCTACCAAATCATCACATCGTACAAGCTCTAACCTCTGGAGATTATGAGTCCCTATTTGGTTAAGGGTTCTCAACTTGTAACAACAAATGTAGATGATTTTGAGCACAAGACTTATAACAGGCATGTGAAGTTCCACCAAATCCGCACATATAAGCTGATCTAACGTCTCAAGATTCTCAGCCTGTGTAAGGTTAACGGTTTTCAACCTACAACATTGAACGTTGAGGTGTTTGAGTTTTGGACTTTGAACCGGCATGTGAAGTTCTATCAGATCATTACAATGCAGAACATTTAATGTTTCAAGATTGAGAGCACGCACAAGATCTAAGGTCTTCAAGTTAGAAAAATAGATATCAAAGGATTTAAGCTTAAAATTTTCATTGGGCATATGAAGTTCTTCCAGACATTGACATACGTGAAGATCTATCGTCTCAAGATTCAGGGACCACATAAGGTTAAGGGTTTTCAACTTAGAACCTTGGAGACGGAGGTGTTTGAGCTCTAAACTTTTTAGAGGCATATGAAGATCTACCAAATTCTCACAATCTTCAACTTTCAAGGTGACGAGATTCTCAGCCCAAGAAAGATCCAAGTTTCTGAGCCTAGAGCGATATATTTTAAGAAATTTAAGCCTAAAACATTTAACGGGCATGTGAAGTTCAACTAAATTATTACACTCTTCAAGATTTAAACGCTCAAGATTCAAGATCAGCCCAACGTCCAATGTTCTCAACTTACAATAACGGATGTCAATGAATCTGAGCTTTTGTAGAACCTACCATGAACAAAAAAGGAAGGTGAAATCGGTTTAGTGCCAAACTAACAGATTATAATGAATTAAGCAGAAAAAAAATAAACCATAAATATTCTACCTTTCTTTCTTCCCCTTTCCAAAGTTGATCTATATTGCTGAAAAGCATGACAAGGCCAACAAGATTTTTTGCTTGAAAATTTGCTGGTAAACACGTAAAAGGGTAGCCTTTCCAATATAAATATCGTAAACTATTCGGTAGGTATTTTCTATCTTCATCAATATCATGGTACTTCAGATCGGAATCATTATGATGAAAGAACGGATAATCCAACATACCCATGATATTATTTGACGAAAAAGCGAAAGCGTATTTATTAATACTACATTTTACAACAAGAAATCTAAGTTCCTTCATATTTCGAAGACCTTTCATGACCATAACAGGATCGAGCAACCTTTCATGATCAAGCGTATTTATTAGTGTTATACATCTTGTTTCTTGAGTACCCTGTGATTAAAAAAACAAATACATGAACTTGTGTCATAACAAATATGTATGTGTTACTTTTGTCCACCTTACAAATAAATGTGAACCTTACCTAATCTTCTACCAATATATCATTAATTTCACTACGAAACCATAACCGGCTGTCTGTGAGGCTCATCTGGGTGCAAGCGGCGAACAATGTTCTTACCCATTTCTTCTATATGGTCATGCATACTCAAGCACCCATCATTAGACACATTTATAAGAGATTTAAGCTCAAGAACTTTTAAACCATTTATAGCATGGAATCCGCAACTTTCAAGCGCTGTGATCGCCATTTCTTTCTTCCATCCTTTTAATAAGCATGCAACATCTAGGAATATTTCCTTGTAATCTTGTTCCAAACAATTATAGCTAAATTCCAATATTTCGAGGGTTTCCTTCAAAGGAATTGTTTTTAGTCTTTCTAATGCATCTATCCATTCAAGCTCATCCTTACCACGTAGAAATGAACCCAAAACTTTGATCGTTAAGGGAAGACCAGCAGCATAACAAACAACTTGGTTTGATAGCATTTCGTAACCCTGATTCGGAATCTCTTTCCCAAATGCATACCTATTGAAGAGGCAATTTGCTTCCTTAAATGATAACAAATTGACATCAAGAATCAAGTTCTTTGGCAATCCATGTGCAATCAATACTTGCTCTTCTCTCGTCGTAATGATAATTCAACTTCCCGGCTTAAACCAATTAGGCTCACCAGCTAAGGCCTCTAACTGGTTTATATGGTCCACATCATCTAGAACAATTATAACCTTTCTACCACACAATATCTTTTTCAGGTCTGAAACACCTTTTACAATGATATTAGGGTCATGTAATACGTCTGAAAGCATTTGTTTTTGCAACGACTTCAAACCCCACGACGAGGAAAATTCCCTTACATTTTCCACAAAGCTTGAACCTTCAAACCTAATGGATATTTGATCATAAACAATTTTTACTAGAGTTGTCTTCCCACCCCCTCCTATCCCCTTGATCCCTATCATTCGGACATCATCAGTATCAGTATCCAAAGATGAAACTACATCTTTTACCCGTTTCTTCATGCCTCAAATGATCAAAACTTAACTCTAGTGAGATCTCTTTAACAATTTTTTCGATGAATTTGGCTTCATGTCTGCATGTTAAAGAAAATTTAATTGGATCACTCAAATTTAAGCAATTAATCTCAAATCCATATATAGCATACAATCACATATGAACTTGTAATGTAACTAAATACTCATATTTCATGTCCAATTTCTCAACAAGACTAAAGTTTGAGTTATAATTTGACTATCAAAAATTAAGATACCATGGATGTCCTTTTCAAACATATATAAGCAAAGAAATAGAATGAAAGATTATAGCAGAGGTATTCAGATGAAATAACGTACCCATCAAAGGTGTTCTTCAACTCCCACCCAGATAGATTGGCAACTTCTCTAAGCGCATCTCTCCATTTCCCAACAACTTCTTCTTCATTATGTTTGGCAAATGCTTCTCCAACCGCCCCGCTTTGTTTGCGTACTTCGGTGGGTTCCACATCATAGAAGATTGGGTAAGCAGTGTGCTCGTTCGTCTTTTGGCACTCCATAATCTTGACGAGCTCGTCTAAGCACCATGAGGAAGATGCATAGTTCTTTGAGAAAACAATAATGAATAATTTCGAGTCTTTAATGGATCTTATAAGCTCATCATTAATCATTTTCCCTTTCTTGATTTCTTCATCGTCTTTGTAGGTGTAGATGCCTCTCTGCTTAAGGGCATGATAGAGATGATCAACAAATTTCTTACGGGTGTCTTCACCCCTGAAACTTAAAAAAACATCATACTTGAAGCTCCTTTGAATGGATGAAGCTGAAGTAGATGCCATTGAATGTATGCTTAAAGGATCAAATAATCTTTTTGAGGGTAAATGCGTAAGATGCTAAAGGCTTCTTTGATATTATTCCATCGTTAAGTTACAATTTATCATAGGAAACAAAAACCTATGAGTTCATTCTAATCAAACCCTAATAATATATTCTAATACTCCCCCGCAGTTGTAACGGAAGAAACCGTACGCTAAGACTGGAAAACAAAAAAAAAAACATAAATCAATAATAATTAGATAAACATGCTTCGAGTGACTTGACTATCCAAACTATTGCTAACAACCAATATTGTGCAAGATGTTGTAATCCATATTTTGGTTGATTGTGTTATCTATAGTTTGCTTGATACTTCATGGTCTTGATTCTTGGAATAATAAGTTGAGACCTGGCGACCGTAGTCGTTGGCGATGTCTCAAGGCGAGCAAACGACACTCTCTTGGATCCGTAGATCAAGAGATGACATAAGTAGATATAAAAAAAACAAGACCGATGACCCTGGTCAGTTGGCGGTCTTTTGGATCCGTAGATCTAAAAATATCAAACCGTAGTTTGAGATCGGTGGCCGTGAACCGTGGTCCTTAATGTGGCTAAAACACCGATAAACGAAAAATAAAAACAAGAACAAACAAAACATAGTGATCGCTGCAAATGAGAGCCATAATCCAGAAACAAACCAAGAGAATGGATGTGAACAAACTAAGAGAATGAATATAGGTAATAGGTTTAAATCCTCGACCGATAACGAAGCTTTATTAAACATAAACTAGAAAATAGATAAGAAACGAAACAGAAGACGAAGGTGGGACAGGGCGGCGGCGGTGGCGGTGGCGGTGGCGGCACACCGCCCTATCTAGGGTTTGGACCCGGTGGCGACGATTGGGGTTTGTATGTTTTTGGGGTAGTGCAGTGAAGAAGAATGTAACTAGAACCTTAAGGCTCTGATACCATGTAAGATGGTAAAAACTTCATTGATATTATTAAATCGTTAGGTTACAATTTATAGAGATCATAGGAAACTCTAGAAACCTAACTGGGTCCGTAGACTCATTTTAATTAAACCTTAATAATATATTCTAATAAAATGTATATGAACTGAATGCAGAAAAACTCCATAAAAAGGAAGAGTTGATATTAAGAAGACCAATGTATCAACTAATAATTTGAACGAATAATGGTGGAATTAGGAGAAAATGGAGCTTAAGCCTCATTATTTGGCGATAAGATTCGTAATTTAAAAATATTTACACTTCGTGGAAAGAAAATATATACTAAAACACCTTTTGTAAAGATAGTTTGAACATCTTATAAAGGAGGCCTGAAAACTTTTCTTTTCGTCGATTCCATATTCTGTTCACACATACAAGAATATCACCATTAGGGCTATTCAAATAGCTCGGCGTTTGAAATTCGCTCGAACTCGTTTGAAAAAAGCTCGGACTTTTACTCGTTCGAATTTTGGCTCGGTTGTAAACTAACCGAGCGGCTCGGTTCGGTTTGAAAACGAACCTAGCATGAGCAAAGGTACGCTCGCTCGTCGCTCGCTCGGTTTCGCTCGAATTATTTTTTAGTTTAGTTTTTATATATTATATATTTGTTAATCTATTTAGTTATCTACCACTTACCACTATTTTAATTAATAAGTCAAAAGATCAACTACCCTAAATGTAAAACTTTAATTATCTAATTAAATCATCACCTCACATTTCAAAATACTTTCACTATTCCACCCATCATCACTTTTCAATCGTCCCTGTATCCCCCACCTCCCTACCGACTGTCGAGGCGTTGACCTCCGGCACTCGGACATGTATCCCCTGACCTCTAGCACTCTAACATGCGACCCCGACCTTCGGCAATCCGACCTGCAATAGTCTGATCGCGCATCCCACCTTAGACAATCCACATCCGAAATGCAAATCTGACATTGTTCGAAGCCCGACATTGTTCAGTTGTTTCTACTCGCGACATCTTGAGTTTAGATTTTTTTAATAATTTGGGTCTTAAATAACATTTGCACAAGCATTGGTGAAAATACAATGGTTAGAACTTGAAAGTTGAAATTTTTGAATGAATTATTAGTTTTGCTTTAAATTATAAACGAAACCAAACAAAACCGAACAAAATAGAGCGAAACCGAGCGCTCGGTTTAAAACCCAACCAAGTTCGAGCATGAAGTTTGCGCTCGAATTTGTAAATTCGAACCGAACCGAGCCGCTCCGTTTGAAACCGAACCGAGTTCAAGCGAAGCTGTGTTCGATTCGGTTCGGTTCGTGAACAGCCCTAATTACCATATTTACTTTTAAGAAAAAGTTAAAAAATAATAAATAGGAAAATATTCAAATAAAAGTTTTTATAAAATTAAAAAAGTGTAAAGAAGATTAAAATGTTGATACGTGTTTTTTTATCAAAATTAAGTTAGGGGCAAAATTGGTAATGCTCTTCCATTCTAAAGTTCCACCTATTTTTAAATATTCATAACTTATAAATTTTACATATGATATTATTTTTTCAAAAAAAAATATACCACAAAAACAAGCATTTTTAATTTTTAAAACCCTTATAGTGTTGATACAAAAATCAAAACTTTTTTTAAGTCATTGTGTAATTTCATGAGTTCACTATGTAATCTTTTAAATTGACGAAAATTACATAATTATCTAATAAAAAATACACAATAAACTTGAAACATAAAAAGTTTTATATTTTTTATTATTGTGTTATTCGAAAATCATTATTTTAAAAAACACAATACATGACACAACTGTCAACATTAAACACAATGGGTAATACAATAACCAATACTAGACTTGATGATTAGCGATAGACACTATGAAATGTTTGACGAGGATTACACAATCACATAATCAGAATTACATAATGAATTAAAAAACAAAAACAAATATATAGTTTTAGCATTGTGCTATTTAAAAGTTATCAATTTAAAAAACACAATGTGTAACACAGTAGTCAACATTAGACATAATGGGTAACACAATGATCAACTCTAGACTCTATAATTAGCAATGGACATAATGCGTTGTTTGACGAATATTACATAATGACCTGATTAGTGTTACACAATGAACTGGAAAAAACGTAAAGTTACATTTTCAACATTGTGTTATTTGAAAATTATAAATTTAAAAAGACATAATGCATGGTTAACATTAGACATAATGGGTAAAACAATGACTAGCACTAGACTTAATGAGTGCAATAAATATAAAGAATTGCTTGATAAGAATTACACTAACTAATCAGAATTACACAATAAACTGAAAAAACATAAAAAATTACAATTTTACCATTGTGTTATTCGAAAATCATCATTTTAGAAAAAACACAATACAAAATAAAATAGTCAACATTAGCTACAATGATCTGATCATTATTACATAATGATTGATATTACATAATTATTTGAAATTACGTGAAAAAAATCATTTTTTAATGTAACAAAATTTTAGGCATTTGACAAATTATAAAATTATTTTTATGATATAATGTATTAAAATATAACATTGTATATAAAAGTTAAGAGCGTTTAAAAAAAGATAGAACTTAAAAATATTGTTAAGATTACATCCTTAGCTTATCATTTAAAGTTTCAATTATTTACCATTATGTTATTGGATTTTTTTAGCTTTTAAATCTAAGATCAAATGAATGATAATTCTTCTCACAATCTTTAGTTTATCTTTCTTTTTTACAATAACACCACCCTAACAGATATTACATAACTAAGCATGGAATCGCACAAATATTAAAAGAATAAACAGAAACATTCTTGTTAACATTTGATATGAAAGTTGTTAATTATAAATCTATACTATAATCTAAACTAGTAAATCAAAATGTCTATAAGCTACATTTTATGTTTCTACGCTATCCACCTAGGCATCACCTAGGATTTGTATACGTGTCTAGAAATACGTTTACCATTTAATGACACCTATAAATGTTAATGATTCTTTATATACTTTCCAAATTATAAAATATATTTTTATATATTAAAAACTTATCTTTTATGTTAAAAAATTATTTTTAAAAAACCAAAAGGTTATGAACTATGAAGTTCTTTTAGTACAAAGAACTTTAAAAAGATTTGTTAATAAGTATTTTTTTTAAAACTAGAGTATTAAAAATAAATATTTAGAGTAAATGTTTTTTAAAGATGGAAGTTTGAATAAATATTTCTATTTCTTATTACCTAAATTAGTTAATTATAAGTAATTTTTCTTATAATTTATCTCAAAAGTTATTTTAAAATATCTAAATATTAATAAATAACTATTAATTTAATATTTTCATTCAACTTGTGTAATACATGAATTTCTAAACTAGTATTAAAATAACTAAAAATCTATACATATTAAAAAATAACTAACTTGTATATCACATGGCCTCTTTCTAGTGTGTTCATTTAGGATTTGTTCACGTGAAAATACTTCTATAATAATCATAAACTGGTATTTTAAAGTTTAAGGCATTAATTATAAATCACACATGTTTTATATACATACTGTTGAGCTCCAACACTAAATACACGAACCACAAAAACGTAAAAAACGTAAAATGAAATCGAGTTTTGATTCGAAATCATTATCTTACTTAAACAAGATAGTTTTGTAAGAACATCTTAAGTATTACTTATTATAATTATTACTAACCGGAAAGGGTAACGAGAACACATCATTTTGGATGTAGTAATCATAACACGATCATTATTAAAGAGTTATACTCAGTGTGACCATTATACACATACATATAAATTCATGTGTGATAAAAAGTATACATATGGATTATAATGCAAGTGTAATAATAAGCACGCATTTAAAAAAATGATAAGACATTATTATTAATATTATACTAGATTAGAGTCCATGTATTACATGAGTGGAATAAATAAAACATATTAAAATCATTAGTTTTATGAATATTTTATTTTTTAGTTGTTATTATCTATTGGTGAAATAAAAATTTAATGAATACTTAAAAGTTATAATACATAATAAATTAGAAATTATTACTTTATATTTAATATGTATTAATAAATTAATAAAAAACTACAATTATATTTTAGATTTTTAATAGTTTAGTTTACTTATTTACAATAGTTATTATGAGAGAGACAACAATCAAAAATATAAATATACTAGATTTAGTAAACCCGTGTATTACATAAATCGATATACTAAAATAAGATATGACTGAAATCTTTCTTATAATAAATAAAAATAAAAATTTTATTTTAGAACAAACATTTTAGAAAATGTCATACTTAAAAACTTTCTTTTATAACTCTAAATTTTAATTATTTTTTGGTTTATAAAAATTTTACTTTTTAAAAACACCATTATAAAATATTTTGTATTTTTAAAAAAATTGATTTTCTAAAAAGTTTTCTAATTTTATGAAAAATTATTTCATTGGAAATAACATTAATAAAATTATCTCTTGCTTATTTAAAAAAACTATTTTAATTTTAAAAAAATAAATAATATTATTAGTAATTAATGCATTAAATAGGAGAGAGAAGCGAGAAAAAAATGTTGAGAAACAATATGGTGTTGACATGTATCATCCTAGATACCTTTTTATTAAAGTAGGAAGATTTGTTTTACCATATTCTAATTAAAAAGGAAAGTAAATTAATTGTTTTTAAAACTTTCGTATTTATTATGAGAGAGAGACGGGAAAATGAATTTTTTGATATGTTTTTAAAATTTTCCTTTTTAATTTTATATAATCAAGTTCGATTCTTACTAAGAATCTTTTACTATTTACCCTAAAATAAGCTCACATAAAACTGGGTGTATACAACTTTTGAGGTAAGTGTATATGTAATATGTGTTAGACTGGATAACAATACATATGCCTAAAAATATACCAAACTATATGCCTAATCCCTTCACCTCTTCACACATGCCCTGGGCATATTTTTATGCATATCAATCATTTCTCTAATATTTATTCTAACCAGATTTCTGTCTACTTACTCTTCTGTGCAGAGTTTATCCAAGGTAGCTAGAGGAATTGAGTCATTCCCAAATCATAACAACAGTATTAACTTTTCTGCAATTGTGTTCGATTTTAATGTTGACAAGCTTAAACTCTTCCGTCTTATCTTTATGACATGCAACCTGAAGATTAATATTCATGTGGGAAATTGATAAGTTTGTTCTATGCAAGTCTCTTATAGAATTCAACCAATTTCCATGTTAAATGTTTGCAGCTTTAATTATACGATTGTTTATCCTCGATATAAATCCAATTTCATAATTTTTTGCATGCTTCTTGTTACTTAATCTATATGACTGGATCATGGGAGTCCTGAATTGTGGTTGTGTACAAGTTTTGTTAATCATCCGGACATCTCTAACAACTTCTTGATCAATAATACCAACAGCAACCATATTGATCCTTTATATATGTTGTTTCTTACCTGTAAGTTACTTCCCGGTTAGTTTTATGAATTATGCAATTTAATGAGTTTAGTTTTGGATAAGGAGAATTATTATTTTATATTAGGCTTTTAAAGCATGAAGCCATTTTCTATAAGAGCATTATTCGATTATATAAATATGAATAAGATTCATTTATGTTTAAGAACTTAAGACTATGAGTGGTTGCATATATTAAATCATTAGGTTAGTCTCCGTGTGTTACACGGATTAAATAAATAAAATATTAAATAACTAGTAATAAAAATATATGCATTACAAAATCATACTTGAATATAAAATACGATTATAATTACGTATAAATAGCTACATTAAAAAAACAAACAATGATGCGCTTTTCTTAAACTTTTGTTTTATAAAATAACTATGATTTTTAAATATTCTATTTTAATAAAAATGAATTAAAAAATAGGTTGTTGTTATTCTATATTTTATAAAACTATTGTTTATGAAAAGTGAGCTTTTAATAGAAATATAGATTTTATTTTATTAATTTATATATTTTTAATTAAAAATAGTATGAGTAATATTATTAGTATTCAATATTATTATTAATTATATAGAAAAATTAGAAAATTAGTATGATGAGTTTTACAACCGTGTTAGGTTTATTTAGTTTTTTTAGATAGATAGATAGATCGATCGATATGCTAAAACCTATTTATTAAATGGATTATAACTTGTAATAAACACAAATAGTTATAGTATAATATTTTAATATAAAATATAATTAAAATTATATATAAGTAATAGTTAGAGAAATAAAATAATTATACCCTTTTAAACCTTTTATCTAAATAGTTTATTTTTAAACATTTTTTTAAGACTTTTTATAAAAAATATTTTATATGAATTTAGTTTTTTAAAACTCTGGTTTGTAATTATTCTGGTTGTTTTAATAAGACTATTTTTTTAAAATTACCTTTTTATAATATAAAAACATAAAGATTTAAAATATTTTGTTCAAAAAGGTTACTATTTTATAAAATTTCACATTATATTATTTTTTTTGCTTTACTATTTTGGTATTAATCAAAAGATGTGTTTTTATAAATTTTCGTAGTAAATCTATTTTTAAAAAAAGATAGTTTAGTTTTAAAAAAATCTAGATAAGAAGAAAATGTAGCAATTAATAAAATTTATTTTTAATAAGAGAGGGAAATTTGCATGAGTGTTTAAATTGATATAATACTTTTTGGAGGGAAAATTAATATGTAGATGTCTAGAAGAAGGATAAGTGAGAAAAACATGGGTTAAGAAATGTTAAGTGACAAAAATAACCTTATTTTATTAGATGATATAGATTGACAATGGTTTGGTGGCACAAAGAATTTAGTTCTTAAACAATAACGAGTGCAACACAATGAACTATATAAATACACAATGATGAGTACGAGTCATATATGCCAAACAAATTGTTGCTCCCTCACATGTGAGTATTTTTATCATTTTTTTCATGTCTAATATATTAAAAAAATTATAAAAAATATAAATTTAAATGATAAAAATAATATTAAAAGATACCAGATCGTTAGGTAAGTCGCTGAAACCAATCACTCTTGGTGTGTATTCATTCGACTAATCTTCAAAACTTTTAATGACAACAACCTCCAATAATATTTACTAAAGTAAGAAGTCTAAATCACAAATCATTTAGAAAGTCGGGAAATCAACAATAAACATAACAAAATATACGTAAATACTTTATAAACTACTCACTCTAACAAATAATGAAAAATCAATAAGGAAACAAATTTTGAGATTACCTATGATTCTTTGAATTGCTTATATAATTACAAAAGCAAAAAAATAAATTATGAGTCACTCGTTAATCACACAACAACATAAGTCAGAAATTCAAAGAGAAACGAAATATACAGATTTTAATTTTACCATCGTTTGTTCGAGTTCAAGGGGTTTCAATGATGTGTGAGATATTGTAGGTGGTGAATATGATCGTATTGTGCTATCAAATAAAGGGGGGGGGTGATGGATTTAATGGTATTGAACTTAAAAGTAACGCGGATTCACTAACTTACCCAACAGTCCGATATCTTTTAATTTTATTTTTCAAATAAAATAATTAAAATATTTATTTGTTTAATATATTAGATGTGAAAATAAAATGAAAAAATACATCTCATATGAGAGATAAATAACTGAGTTAACTGTACATTTAAATAAAAATTAGTGTAAATGACAATATGTGTGCATATATTTTTTTAAAAAAGACATTGTATGTAATTATTAAAACTAAATGACATACCATGTAATTTCGTGTATTAATAAGGATACAATTTGTAATTTACTCAAAAGTTTGATATTTTTTTTGAAAAATATTCTTATTTTATAAAAACATTATTTCTTTGTAAATTACATTTGTAGAAAGATCTCTTTTTAAAAAATATATATTTGTAATATGAAAACTATTAAATAATATCATTTGTAGTTAAGGTGATATTTATTAGGAGAGAGAATGGAGAAAATACTATTTATGAGCTTTAAAATTATAACAAGTAACCTAAAAACCTTTTTTATTAGTATCGATAGATTTTATTAACTTTTTATTAGTATCAATATATTTATTAATGATGTATTTTAACCTTTTCAATTTTTTGTTGTAATAATTACTAATTATTTGGCAGAGTTCATAACAATTTTTTTGTCAAACAATACCGAGTCTTTCATATTATTTGTTGAAGTATGTGTCGTCTCAAATTGACAATTTATATAGTCTTCTAGTTTTTATATGATTGTAGTCATCATTAATACCGAGTTTTTAATATTATTTGTAAAGTATGAGTCGTCCCAATTGATAAATTATATAGTCTTCTTATAAAATTATTGAGATCATCAATATATTTAACTGAAAACGACATATATGCGTAAGTAGCAAGAAATTATAGGAAATTAATAGTATTCCTTTGTGCATGCGGTGAGAATTTTGTATATTAAAATAGTTGAGCGTTAACACAAGTCCGGTTTAAATAAAATTGATATAGAAGCATGTCGCAATGGTATTATACATCAAAAGCTATAAAATAAAAAAAAATATTATATTTGACCTGACCAAATTTTAAATATTTTATCAAAACATTGATACAGTCATACAACAAGACACAAGCACATATTTGAGTGGTTTGACTTTATATAAAATTTATATCGAAACATAGACAAAAATAATCATGTCATAAACAAAGTTTTAATAATAACAATATATTTTAAAAGTTATAATAGTTCTATAAAAACAATATATTTTAGAAGTTATAAGAGTCTTATTAAAACATATTTGTAAAATCAATCTATTAAGATTCATTTTCAATTTTTTTTGCATATTTCACATTTCATATTATGAACTAATTATTCTATATATGTATTTGTGTTAGCGAAAATAGGTTCACTTTTATATTAAAAATATTAATTCTAACGATACTCTCGTTAGCCATGTGAAATATTATAGTACAATACTGTTTACAAATACGACTAGAAAAATAAATACAAGCAATATTTATGTACCAAACTTGATTCGAATATTCTTCTTTTGTATATACTCTATCGAGTCTTCATAAAGTATTTTTAACATGAGTCTTCATCACGTTCGAGTCTTCAAGTATACCTTTTGACTACAACAAATAACAAACAAAAGATTAATGGTTGTGGCTGAGGATCGTGTTAGACACGGGTCCCTTAAAATAGATTTTGCGTCTCTACTCAAGACAACACGTCTGTTTCCCAGGGTACAACAGCCAAAACAGTATGTACTGCCGGAAAGTGCCTCGGCCCAAGAGATCACCGGGTAAAGTATATGTGTTATGAAGTTATATAGAACAAGATTAAAGATGGTGGTATAGGAAGAACAATTTAGAGAGTGTTCCTCTCAAAATTTCTATATAACTGGATACTAAAGAGAATAAATTTCTTCTTCTTCTCTTCTTATCATCATAAATTGTTTATATACTCATTCTAATAAGTTCATATTAATGTAAGTTTTATGATTCACAACCAAAACTCCCATTTGATTTATGAAATGTTTTATAAAATTAAATTAAAACTCTCATTTTATTCATGACAAGTTTAATACCAATTTAATAAAATTATGATCCATAATAGACATTTATAATATTTATTAAAAGACTTAATCAAAATAAAACATCCATGTTAATCAAAACATGACTTTATTAGCATTATGCAAGAAATTACAAAATTTCCTATAATAACCACTCAAGTTTTACTTTCTTCATTTTGACCACTCAACTTCGAGCATCGATATTTAATTCATCTTAGCTTCAGTTTGGACATGGTTAGTTCATTACAAAACGAGAACTTAAACCAATAAACACATAACTATTTATAAAAAAACATATAAATATAATTATTTTGTGTTCAAAATTCCAACAGTTTCATTCAATTTGGCTTGAAAAATCTTAGTATTATGGTTGCTTCTTCCCTTTAATCACAGTATGGTTGTTGTCTTTCATAGGTGAGTCATTGCTCAGTTTGCTACCTTTGACTTCATGACTTAATCAATAATACTAGTATTTTTCTGGACTATCAGAATAACAGATGCTTGTATTTTCTTCAATCGCGATAAACAATAAGTAAGCAGTTCGATGGTCACCTCATTAAAATGGTTAATAAGCTCTTGGATTTGCATATCTAAAATTGTATTAAAGTTATCAAACTCGTAATAATGTCTATTGGTGATGTTAGTCTTTCTTCTTTGATATTTCAGGTCAATGTAATCTTCTTCCATATCAACCACCTCAATGACATGCTTTTGATAAAATAATGTGACATCTTCTAAAAGAGAAATTACAACCATCAAGTCTATACGTTTGTAGTTTTTCTTTTGTCGCTTTAATCATTCCGATTGCATTTAATATGTCTTGATCCTTTCTTTGAAGAGCTAAGCACAATATATTAGTAATCCCCAATATGTGTGTTCATCAAGTGCAAATAACACACAAAATCAAAGGTTTTCATATATATATTTGAATTCTGCGTGCTTGTTTTTTGGTAGCATTAACAACTCCTGAATTTTCAATATGCTCAAGCATGCCAATAATAATTGGGTATAATTCGAGCAAACGAATAAGTGTCTTATAGTGAGAACTCCAACGTGTGTCGCCGGCTCTTGAAAGCGAGATTTCTTGATTCTTTCCGCTTCCACTTTCAACTTCTAAATGACTAATTTCTCTTTCACCATTTCCTTTTGACTCTCTCGAATCATATCTATTTGTTTGCAAGATGCACAAACCACATTCGTCAAAGTTGACACTTCATCAAAAAATTTATAAATCTTCACATGTTTGTTTGCAAGGGCCACAATAACTAATTAAAGTTGGTGGACAAACAATATACGAAATAAGCCGATAAGTTTTCTTTTTAAAATGAGTGATTTCAAACCATTAAATTCACCGTACATATTGCTTGCACGATCATGTCCTTGACCTCTAACTCTAGTCAAGCTTAATTGTATCTAGCAAATAGTTCATCAATAGCTAACTTGAGAGACAATGAAGTTGTTTCCATGACATGAACAAGGCCAATAAATCTTTTTTTAACAAGTTCTAATTTATCAACAAATCTTAAAACTACAACCATTTGTTCCTTTTTAGATACATTCTCGACTCATTAACTAATATAGTAAAAACATCATCATCAAGTTCTTCAAAAAATTGTTTTAATACCTCTTGTGCAAAACAATTACAAATTTCTTTTTGTATTAGTGGAGATGTCATTTGACTAATTTCTGGAGCATTCCTTAAGATCAGTTTACCAATTTCTTCATTTAATTGCCCAAACAACTTTAAGACTCAATAAAGTGTCCTCTATAAAGTGAAGTATCATATTCATCGTGACCACGAAAAGACAACCCACCATTTAATAACGCTTTTGTATGAAGAACAGAAGAACTTAATCGGATTCTATACTCTCTTTTTGTTTGTCACTTTGTTTTTCAAATGCATCATGTATTGATTGTTCTTAATTGTTTTAGCAAGTTCTCACCTTTTTGTGTGCTTTGTTATGAAGACTATTAACATCACCAATATGTATGACAAATCTTTCAGTTTGTTCCAACCATTAAAACCTTTATTCACAAATGCATATTTTTGCCCAATTTCCTTAAACAAATAACAAAACAAACAATATGCTCTATCCGTTTTCACACTATATTCTAGCCAGTTCCCACATTGTTTAAACCACTCGGGACGAAATCGTCTAGATTTTCCACTAAAATCTCGTTGTGGAAACTCATGCCCAATGGTTGACATGGACCTCTAAGCAAGTATGCTCTTGTAATTTCATCTTTTTGATTAGGGTGATATGATGAGATTGGCTTTCGTTCAGAAGGATCCCATAGAAGATCATCTAAATCAATTCTTGCTGGAATACTAGAACTAGATGAAGAAGCAACATTTGGTGGTTTTCTTTTCATAACAAACCGGTCCATGTTCCTAAAATTTTCAATGCATCACACATATAACATATTATGAATTGTGATGAACTAAATTATTAATGTGGTGAGATACACAAGTTATATCAAACAAAATATAGGTTCTAGATTTTTGAACACCTAAATTAACAAACAAAGTGTAAATTCTAGATTCCTAAATTCTTAATACACAAATTAACAAACTAATTAAGTAAGATAAGTTAAGTCTAACAATGAAATAATTAAAGATTTTAAACTTTGAATAAACAATTAAGAACACTAACCTTTTCAATTTTCACAAATCAATGGTGAACTACTCAACCACGAGATTAAAGATGGACCAACAGATGAGCAACGAGCAACAACAGACCAAGTAACCAGCAGTGAATACGAGCAACAGCAGGCGTCAAGGGCGCAAGGCAACAACGAACAAGGGGGGACTGGGGGAGGGTAGTCGGGTAGGGGCTAGCGGGCTGCAGACTGCAGTTCGAATGGATGCTCGATGGGGAGAAAAGAATGGGGCTAGGGTTTTATGTTTTATTAGAATAAGGTTATTATAGTAAATTTACATAAATAAAAAAGAAAAAAAAAACTACTGCAAACTGCAGCTTCTAAGTTTCAAACTCACGACCTCTGTTTGGGGAAGGTGCGTTAAAACCAACGAGCCAGCTATCTATTTGTGATATATTATAAACTTTAATATACTAATGTGTTTACTACCTGTAAAGTTACGGGTTCACTAAAAAATTTGGTATTATACGTTACACTACGGGTTCAAAAATCAATAGGGTCACTTGACCCCGTACCAACCTAGTTCCGCCCCTGACAATGACTTCATAGAGAGTCACGACATGATAGTTATCCTTTTCTTGTGACTTGATCAATGTGGATGATGCCCCCAACAAGTTGCAATATAAATAGGTTGTTAACTAATTTTAATTCATTAGTATATATTCTTAAACGTTTCAAAATTTCAACTTCTTTTCGTAGTAATAGGATTTCATTATCTATTATTTTGCAAAAAATACATAGTCAATATGTCGAGCAATACAAACGCTCCTTATAATTATAAAGTAACAATATATTAATAGCAAGACAAAGCAGTGAAACACCATATTTTATTATTTTATTGTAGTCAAGATTATATAGTATTTTATGAAATTATTAAGTTATAAGAAACGACAAATGTGCATAAGTAGCAAGAAATTATAGAGGATTCCTCCAAAGTCCCAAATCCAAAATCAAAACCAAATTTGACTCTCTCCACCTTCACTTTCATCACTGAAAAACCACTATAAAATGGACACTCATAAACCCCAAAACCCCACAAACATTAACATTAACATTAACGTTATTCTTACCAATTTGATCGATAAACAATACAAAATCAGATTCTTATTCTTTCAAGATTTGGTATGTTTTACAATTCTGCATTGAACCCTTTAATAAACCCTATTTTCTTACATGGGTGTGTTTCTTGCATTCAATTTCTGTTCTTGATCTTCATATTAATATTATGGGTATGGAAAAGATTCAAGATTGATCGGACTTTTATTCCAAAACAGAGGATTGGCGTTTGTTTTACAAACAAACTCTGTTTTGCTGTCTTGTTCTTTCACTGTTTAATCTTGTTTTGTGTTTCTTGATCAATTTTTATTGGTATAGAAACGGTTGGAGTGATGAAAAGATTGTAACCCTTTTGCACTCTGTTCTTGGATCACTTGTTTGGTTATTTGTTTCTGTTTATTTGCACACATTTGTTTCGAATTTGTCGACAGAATCGAAGAAATACCCATCTGTTATAAGGGTATTTTGGGTGTTCTTCTTTATAGTTTCTTGTTATTTAGCTGTGGTGGACTATGTTTACTACAAAAGAACCCATGATTCAATTCCTATGTTCTTTGTGTCTGATTCTGTGTCTTGTGTCATGGGTCTGTTCCTTTGTTTTGTGGGGCTGTCTTACAAAACAGAGGAAGAGTCCCAAATTAGTAATCTTGAAGAACCCCTTTTGAATTCTGGTGTGAATAGAGATGAAATTGCATCAACTTATGAAAATGCAAGTTTCTTTAGCTTGCTAACATTTTCTTGGATGAATTCTGTGATTGCAAAAGGCAACAAGAAAGCATTAGATCTTGAGGATGTTCCCCAACTTGTGAGTATCGATAGCGTGAGAGGAGTTTATCCTATTTTGTTAAACACAGTTGAGTCTTTAAGCAATGGGAATGATCAAATAACTTCATTTGTTCTCACCAAAGCCTTATTGTACGTCATGTGGAAAGAAGTTGTTATCACAGGATTACTTATTTTAGCATTTACATTGACTAGTTTTGTTGGCCCTTACCTCATTGAGGCCTTTGTTCAGTACTTAAATGGCCAACGAGATTACAATAATCAAGGCTTGGTTTTGGTGTCTGCATTCCTTGTTTCCAAAATTATCGGGTGTTTTGCAGAAAGACATTGGTACTCAAGCTCCAGCAAGCTGGAATTAGAGCGCGGTCTGCCATTGTTGCCATGATTTACCAAAAGGGGTTGACCATATCCGGTGAGTCAAAGCAAGGGAACTCGAGTGGTGAAATCATCAACTTCATGGCTGTTGATGCAGAAAGAATAGGTGATTATGCTTGGTATATACATGATTTTTGGCTAGTTCTTATGCAAGTTGGCGTTGCGTTGTGGCTTTTATACAAAAACTTAGGCCTAGCCTTCATTGCTTCCTTCATCGCTACAATTCTAGTGTTGTTGGCCAATGTTCCACTCGGAAATATCCAAGAGAAGCTTCAAGATGACTTGATGAAATCTAAAGATAAACGGATGAAATCAACGTCTGAAATCTTGAGAAACATGAGGATCCTTAAACTTCAAGGCTGGGAAATGAAGTTTCTGTCGAAAATCATCAAACTTAGAGATGAAGAAGAAGGTGCATTGAAGAAGTACATGTATACTTTATCCATTACTTCTTTTATCTTTTGGGGTGCTCCAGTTTTTGTTGCTGCAGTCACTTTTGCTACATGTTTATTTGCTGGCACCCCTCTTGACTCGGGGAAAGTACTGTCTGCACTTGCAACTTTCAGGATACTTCAGGAGCCGATTTACAATCTTCCCGAATCAGTATCAATGTTTTTCCAAACTAAGGTCTCAGTTGATCGAATTGCCACATATCTTCGGCTCAACAACATTGATTCTAGTGCTGTTAATAAGGTTTCACGAGGTGGTTCTGAAACCTCTGTTGAAATCATAGATGGTGTTTTTTCTTGGATTCAAATGCATCTTCTAATCCGACGTTGAAGGATATAACATCAGAGTGAATCACGGGATGCGAGTTGCAGTTTGTGGGACCGTTGGGTCAGGGAAGTCGAGCTTACTGTCTTGTATCTTAGGTGAGGTGCCAAAGATATCAGGAAGTGTGAAAGTCGAAGGATCAAAGGCATATGTAGCTCAAACTCCATGGATTCAAAGTGGAAAGATTGAAGATAATATCTTGTTTGGTAGGGAGATGGATAGGGAAAGGTATGAGAAGGTTCTAGAAGCATGTTCTTTGAAAAAAGACCTTGAAATTCTATCGTTTGGTGATCAAACGATTATAGGGGAGCGAGGGATCAATCTGAGCGGGGGTCAGAAGCAGAGGATACAGATTGCTCGGGCTCTTTATCAGGATGCTGATATCTATCTTTTTGATGATCCATTTAGTGCTGTTGATGCTCATACAGGAAGTCATCTGTTCAAAGTAAGCAGTTTTGTTCGTTTTCTAGCATATTTAAAGAATTGAATCACATTACTCGAATGTGCATTAATTCTGTATTTTTTTCAATGACAGGAATGTATGCTGCAATTTTTGGCCTCCAAGACGGTGATTTACATCACACATCAAGTTGAGTTCCTACCCGCTGCAGATCTTATCCTGGTTAGTTATCTAATTCTTTGCTTTCATTTTGTTTGTACTGGATATGAGCCTGCATTCGACTGTTGACTTACACTTTTAGACATGTACTGCTTTATATGAATCAGACAACTACCTTCTTCGTTTCTTGTTATATGTTCATTCATTTGTAAGTATGAACATGTTATCTCATTTGCTATTATTACATTACAATTAGGTGTTGAGAGATGGAAGGATCACACAAGCCGGAAAGTACAATGACATTCTGAATTCTGGAAGCGACTTTATGGATCTTGTAGGTGCACATAAAGAAGCATTATCTGCCATTGACTCTATAGGGACAACTGTTCAAGAACAAACAGTTAGTTTCAAGAAGAACACAAATGATGGTCAAAATGAGAAACCAGATGATACCTCGGTTTCAAAAGCACAACTTGTTCAAGATGAAGAGCGAGAAAAAGGAAGGGTTGGTTTCTCCGTCTACTGGAAGTACATAACAACAGCTTACGGTGGGGCACTTGTGCCCCTTATATTATTGGCAGTAATCCTCTTTCAAATACTGCAAATCGGAAGCAATTACTGGATGGCTTGGGCGTCCCCAGTGTCAGCAAGTGATCCAGCACCGGTTACTGGCTCGACCATGATCATTGTTTATGTAGCTTTAGCAGCTGGATGTGCTGTATGTGTACTAGCAAGAGGTTTGCTTCTTGCAACAGCTGCATATAAAGCCGCCACTATTCTCTTCCGCCAAATGCACGTGGCCGTTTTTCGCTCACCCATGTCTTTCTTTGACTCAACTCCAAGTGGACGAATACTAAATAGAGTAAGCAAACGTATTCTCCCTACAACAAATACAATATGTTCACTCTTTTTTTACGTGGTTTATTGAATTATTTGGATATTTTTATCAATCTTTTCACATATATTTACAGGCATCTACAGACCAAAGTGCGGTGGACTTGCAAATTCCCAACCAAGTTGCATCATTCGTGTTTGCAATCATTGAACTTCTTGGCATAATTGCAGTTATGTCACAATGTGCTTGCAAGTGTTCTTTATTTTCATTCCCGTTGTGGGAATGTGCATTTGGTTACAACAATATTACTTGTCATCAGCCAGAGAAATGGCACGGCTAGTTGGGGTGTGTAAAGGTCCAGTGATACAGAATTTTGCTGAAACAATATCAGGATCAGTGACCATAAGAAGCTTTGATCAACAAGCCAGATTCCAGGACATAAATCTAAAACTAAATGATGACTTTTCAAGGCCATCGTTTCATGCTGCTGCAGCTATGGAATGGTTGGGCATACGTTTGGATATGTTGTCTTTGTTTATCTTTGCTGTGTTTTTAATATTCTTGGTTTCTATTCCGAAGGGAATGATTGATCCAAGTAAGTCTTTCTATTTCCTTCTTACATAGTGCATTAATCAATAGCGAAGATTGAAGTACATCTGACCGTCATGACCTTTGATTTCTACATTTATCAAGGTATTGCGGGACTGGCTGCTACTTATGGGCTCACTTTGAACAACTTACAAGGGTGGGTAGTATGGACTTTAACTAACCTCGAAAACAAAATTATTTCGGTTGAAAGAATATTTCAATACTCTTCTATCCCGAGTGAACCTCCTCTCGTTATAGAATCCAATAAGCTTGATGACGAGTGGCCATCACAGGGAGAAGTTGACATCCAGAATCTGCAGGTACTTGAATCATACATTATATATGTTGTATAATTGCCTTGTCAGTTGTTTAATCTTTTTGGCATTAATAATTGGTAGCCTTTGCATGGTATCACGCTGCTTGATATCGCCTGATCACTTCTTGTAAGTATGTGCTGATTCTTGACCATTGTATATTCTATGTGGATGACTTATGATTCTGTGGATATGTACATCTTAATGTGTATTGTATAGGGATGGCATATGATCTCATGTATATCATTGTTCATTGTATTATCCTATTGCCTATGGTATATTGATCGCTCACCATGTGCTGCATGTTTGTCTATGCTCATTGTCTACAATGGCAGAGCATTATAGGGGCCGGGGGCTCTATTTTTTCGTCCGTAGTGTTAAATTTTAGCCCAATAGTGTAATTTTTTGACCCGGTAGTGTAAATTTTTATATAAGTATCGAGTCCGCCCCCCCTAAAAAAAATTAATTTCGCCCCTACCCCCCCCCCCCCCCCCCCCCTACGAAAGAGTTGAAGCTCCGCCACTGATTGTCTACTCCTTGCCTATTTTGGTACATGATTTACTTGTGATGATCTACTATAAGGTGATTGTATAATGTGTTATCTAGATTTTTCTTTGATTGCTTTAAATCCGGGGTCTCTCTAGAAGCAATCCCTCTATCTATTGTGATAGAGGTAATGTTTGCTTACATCCCATCAGCCCATCCTACCCGGACCTCGTCAATAGCTTAATGAAACTTAATGGCTTTAGTTATGGTTATTTTTTATGACATTAATGATTGGATTTAATGGTTTCTTTAAAAGGTTCGGTATGCAGCACATATGCCACTTGTGTTGCGAGGCCTTACGTGCACTTTCAGTGGGGGAAGTAAAACTGGGATTGTCGGAAGAACTGGTAGCGGGAAGTCGACTCTAATACAAACACTCTTCCGTCTTGTGGAGCCTGCAGCTGGACAGATTCTGATAGATGGAATCAACATATCAACAATCGGACTTCATGATCTTCGTTCAAGATTGAGCATAATTCCTCAGGATCCAACCATGTTTGAAGGAACTATAAGAAGCAACATGGATCCCGTTGAAGAGTATACGGATGATCAGATTTGGGAGGTAGCTAAATTACACAATATTGACGTGAATGCATTCAAACACGTTATGGTTCTATGATCTAACTATATTTGTTACTTCAGGCGCTCGATAAATGCCAACTTGGAGATGAAGTGAAGAGTAAGGAAGGGAAGCTTGACTCACCAGGTGTGGTTCATTGTCTTTGCTTCAAGTAGTCTTCTTATAATTACTAACACATTTGCTACAAAATAAGTAGATTTGGGTTATATATTATCTGTAAATACTTGTACATGCCAACTTTAAAAAATTACCTAAAACTGAAACTGGTCAAACCTGTTGAAAGTCAACAAAAGTGTTATTTACATGTTTTCATCCTCCTATTGATGGTTTTGTAATCAAATTTATTACATTATTTATTCATATAATTGGAAAATGGAGAAAAGCATACCCATATTGATGGGTCAGGTCGGGCATGTTAATAATAACCTGTTTTGACCCGTTAACCAACCCACCTGGATCGCCCATCTTGTTTCATTTAGTATTTACTTATCAGTTTTCGCATAAATGTTATAGTCACGGAGAATGGAGAGAACTGGAGTGTGGGTCAAAGGCAGCTGGTGTGTCTTGGGCGTGTGCTACTCAAAAGACCAAAGTCTTGGTACTTGATGAAGCTACTGCATCAGTCGACACCGCAACTGATGGAATGATTCAGCAAACACTCGGGAAACACTTTACTGACTCAACTGTGATAATGATCGCGCATCGGATCACCTCTGTGCTTGATAGTGACATGGTTTTGGTTCTAGAACAAGGTTTGTTAAGACACTTTGTCAGCCTTTAGTGTCTGTGGGTTTAAATTCTTCATCTAAGTAATTTCTTTTTCATGTATGCAGGTCTGATTGATGAATATGATTCTCCAACAAAGTTGTTGGAAGATAAAGCATCTTCATTTGCAAAACTTGTTGCTGAGTATAGTATGAGATCGAGTTCCAGTTATGAAAATTAACATGATATGTTAGTATCAAGACGAGGGCTCGATCTAATCTTGATTTTCCGAATGGGAATGTGTATACAGGAAGCTAGCTTTATGAGTTTTGACTGTCGGGTTGGGTTGTTTATAGATGCTACAATAACCTTGTTAAATTTTCACCGGTATTTGTATTTTTAGTGTTTGTAAGCGTTGCTAGTTTTTTCTTGTAAATTGTCTAAAGTTACTTAATTAGGACCGTGCTTATTACAAAAGATGATTTTCAATCAAGTTTTGAGTTGCTGAGCTTATATAGTTAATGTCTTCCAGTTGGAGTATCGTACATTCCATCAGACAAATTACTATCATTATATTTTGTTTGTAGATGCAGTGAATATCATCCTCTTTTAAAACGGTTTATACATGCATGGTTCGTTACCTCCCATATCCTAAACGAGATGCCAAAAAGAATAAACTTTTGACATGTTTCCACACAAGCCTTGTTTTCTTCAAACTGCAGATTTGAAATCAATGGTTGTTGGTGCGCCACGGCACATGTGTCTTGTGAGCTTTAGTTTCCAAAATACTACATCAGCTTATCATTACTGCAACATTAGCTGTTTGATGTATTTCCTCAAAGAAACTGTCTTACAACAACAAGGATTGGTGCAATGTTTGTTATGATGTCCTCATTTTATGTTTGCCTTTAGAGGGCGTCTCTTGAAGCAACTGGTAAGGTTGTTGCTTCGTGACCTTGAGACCATGGGTTCAAGACTTCAAGCTGTGAGAAAAAACCCATAAAGTGTAGGGTAAGACTGCGTACATCAAACGACCTGTACCTCCAAGAACCCTGCACAAAATGGGAGTTAAGTCAAGCATCAGGTACACTTTTTTGGCCTTCACTCTGAGCTTTCTAAACCTTGAATCTTGTCATATTGAGTCATTCAGGTAATACAGGTGTTAGTGATAAAATTGTTTCACCATGACATTCTTTTCCAAAGTCTACATTCTTCACTCTAGTCCAACTGCGACAACAAAGATAATATATTATGAAGTGGTACCACCTACATCTATCTCGATAAATTTGTAACAAATTCTAAAGCATTTTATGTATATCAAAATGGTTTTTGATCTTGCATCACTTACAAAATCTTATTGAACTTAAATATAACATCATCATGTCAGGACAACCTCGCATCAAAGTTCACTTGTTCTATCAATATGCAACACATTAATAATTGTTCTGACATGCAACCAGAAGAATAAAAAACAAAAGCATCTCATTATTTGCCGATTTCTTTATACAAGATTAACTGATTTCAAAACTCAAATCAAAGTAAGAGAACTAATAGATAAATGAGAAAGTACCCGTTACCATAATTCTGTGTGTTGTGTGTGCTATGTTATTCACAGCTATATGTAGCAGCTGCAGGCCTTGTATTTTGAGTATTCCTTCGCGCATGTAAAACCATATGACTCAAGCTCCGCCTAGAGAAAGAATATCAGATCTTCCAATTGATAAATGCTCTGCGGGAGATCTAGTATGCCTGTACCTTCTATATTCAACTCTTTTAAACATTTTAAACGTCCCATTTCCTTAGGCAGTTTCTTAACTAGAATACAATTTGTGAGATGGAAACATTTTAGACATTTCATCTCACAGATACTGTTTGGAATGTCTTGTAAGGATGTACAGTCCCTCAAGCACAGCTCCTCTAAATACTCTAATCTGCCAATATCCTCAGGTAACTGCTTTAGAAAGCAACAAGATTTAAGCTCGAGAATTTTAAGATGTCGCAACAAACAAATGTTATCCGGAAGATATTCAATATTTGTTGACAACAAAGTTAGCTCCTGTAGATATCCTAACTTGTCAAGCTCCTTGGAACCTCTGGAATACTGCCTTCGAGTGTAAGGTTTCTTAAATATTGTAAACCACAAATGCTTTGTGATAAACTCACGAGGATTTTGCAAGCACATGGACTGAAAGAAAGAAGTTTCATGAGATTTCCAGTTGAAGTGGGTAGAAGGTCCTTATATGTACATTCAAAATGGAACTTAGGTAAATTGTTTTCAGGGTGCAATGGGCATATACCAAAGGACCTCGCAATTAGAAGTAACTCAGCTGAACAACCAACCATGGGAAAGTCTTGGTGAACCAAAACAGGTTTGAATGTGACACAACCACTTAGACATCCAACCGGGGCATGAATTTCTACCAAGTTAAGACAATCATGAAGATCCAAGCTCTTAAGACACAGAGACAACCCGAGGTAAATGGTTCTAAGCTTAGAACAATGAATTTTAATGGTTTTGAGCTTAGGACTTTCAATGGGCATGTGAAGTTCTACCAAATCCTCACATTGTTCAAGATCCACCTCTCGAGATTCTTAGACATGGCGAGGTTAAGGGTTCCCAACTTCGAGTAACGTATGTTAATGGTTTTGAGCTTAGGACTTTCAATGGCATGTGAAGTTCTACCAAATCCTCACATTGTTCAAGATCCAACCTCTCGAGATTCTTAGACATGGCGAGGTTAAGGGTTCCCAACTTCGAGTAACGTATGTTAATGGTTTTGAGCTTAGGACTTTCAATGGGCATGTGAAGTTCTACCAATTCCTCACATTGTTCAAGATCTAACCTCTCGAGATTCCAAGTCCCGGTAAGGTTAAGGGTTCTCAACTTAGAAAAACAAATATTAATGGTTTTGAGCCCAGGACTTTCAACGGGCATGTGAAGTTCTAGCAAATCTCCGCATTGTTCAAGATCTAACCTCTTGAGATTCCGAGTGCTTGTAAGGTTAAGGGTTCTCAACTTAGAACAACTATTTTAATGGTTTCAATCTCGAGACTTTCAATAGGCATGTGAACTTCTAGCAAATCCACACATTCTGAAAGATCCAATGTGTTGAGATTCCGAGTCCACATAAGGTTAAGGGTTTTCATCTTAGAACATCGGAGGCGGATATGTTTGAGCTTATCTACAGGGATGTGAAGTTCTGCCAAATCACCATTAACTTTAATATTTAAGTTGTCGAGATGCTGAGCCCGTCCAATATCCAAGGTCCTTATCTTAAAACTAATGAGGTTAAGGAATTTTAGCTTAAAATTTTCAGAAGGCATGTGAAATTCTACCAAATGCTCAAATGCAAGATTTAGCGTCTTAAGCTTTCGAAACTGCGTAAGATTAAGGGTTTCCAACATAGAGCAATGGATGGTGAGATGTTTGAGCTTTAGACTTTCAATGGGCATTCGAAGTTCTGTCAAATTACAACATAATTGAACTTTTAATGTGTCAAGATTCTGAGCATGCTCAAGATCCAAGGTCCTCAACTTAGAACCATAGATGTCAAGGTATCTCAACTTAGAATTTTCAACCGCCATGTGAAGTTCTACCAGTTTATCACAATTTATAAGACTTAATCTCTTAAGATTTGGGATCAACCCAATGTCCAAGGATCTCAACTTACAAAAAGATAAGTCAATGAACTTGAGCTTCTTTGGAACCTATCATAAGAAAGAAAAAGTAGATGAATTCATTGTAAAGAAACATGCAGAAAAAACACTTAAAAACCAAAATTCTACCTTTCTTTCTCTCTCTTCCCAAAGTTGATTGATTCTGCTGTAATGCATTTTAAGACCAACAAGATTATTTGCTTGAAAGGTTTTGGGTAAACGTGTAAAAGGGTAACCATTCCAATGTAAATATTGTAAACCGTCTGGTAGGTACATGTTATCTTTACTAATGTAGTCAAGATCAGCAAAATCGAGTTTGGAAGAATGTTGATAATAGAAGTCAGAATCAACATTAACGTCAGATGAATTAGAATGTAAATTCCCTCGCCATATCACATCAAGAAATCTAAGTTCCTTCAGTTGTTGAAGACCTTTCATGACAATAACTGGATCAACCATAAGCACTTTCATACATCTTATGGCTTCAGTACCCTATATTAAAAATGCAAATACATGAACATGTGTCAAAATAAGTGTGTTCATTTTCTCCACCTAATATAAAATAAACATGAACCTTACCTTATCTTCAGCTAATATATCATTGATTTCCTCTTTAATCCACAATCGGCTATGTTTGTTAGGCTCATTGGGTTGCAAACGACGAACAATGTTATGACCCATTTCTTCTATATGATCATGCATACCTAAGCATTCACTATCAGATATGGTTAGAAGAGATTTTAGCTCAAGAACTTTTAAACCATTTCTGGCATGAAATCCACAGCTTTCAAGTGCTATGATTGCTTCTTCTTTCTTCCATCCTTTTAGCATGCATGTGACATCTAGGAATATTTCCTTGTAATCCTCTTCTAGAGAGTTATAACTTAATTCCAATATATCTAGAGTTTTCTTCAAAGGGACTATTTTTAGTCTTTCTAATGCATCTGTCCATTCAAGCTTACTTTTTTTACGTAGAAATGATCCCAAAACTTTGATCGTCAAAGGAAGACCAGCAGCATAACGTATAACTTGGCATGCTAGCTCTTCATAACCTTGATTTGGTATCACTCTCCCAAATGCATACCTATTGAAGAGGCAATTTGCTTCCTCTTGGGATAATAGATTAACATCAAGAATCAAATTTTGTGGCACTCCATGTGCTATCAATACTTGTTCATCTCTTGTTGTAATGATAATTCGACTTCCTGGCTTAAACCAGTTGAGATCACCAGCTAATGCCTCAAGTTGGTCTATATGGTCCACATCATCTAGAACAATAAGAACCTTTCTACCATACATAATCTTTTTCATCGTATTTTTCAAGTCAGAAAAACCATGTATGGATATTGGTGTGCCATTTAACACATCTGAAAGTATTTGTTTTTGCAACGACTTGAAACCACACGACGAGGCTTTTGAAGATTCCCTAACATTCTCAACAAAGCTTGAACCATCAAACAAAATGGATATTTGATCAAAAACAGCTTTTGCCAAAGTTGTCTTCCCACCCCCACCTATCCCCTTGATGCCTATCATCCGAACATCATCAATATCAGTTCTAAAGATGAATTACATCATTTACTCGCATCTCCATGCCTATTAATTTTCCATCAAAACTCGAACTAATGTAACGTATCCCTGTCGAGATTTCTTCAACAATTTTTTGGATGAATTTAGCTTCATGTCTGTGTTAAAGAAGATTTCATTGTTAGAAAACAAATGGCACAAAAACTAACTTTCAAGGTAGTGAGCACAGATTTTATTAAGAAAAACAAGTAGAGAATTGGTACATCATTCTCATTATTCTAGCATCTATTTATAAGGGAAAGAAAACATCAAATAAAAAAGGAAAGATTGTAATTGATAGACACAAATCAATTAACTTAATTCCAGCAATATTATTCCTCAATCTTTGATTGCCTTGATTTTCTTGATTGCTGAAATCTCGGAATTAACCAACATTCTCCCCCTTAATTCCAGCCTTCAATTCCTTGACTCCAAAGAATTCTCTCATCTCCAAGAACTTCATACGTGGTAGAGCTTTGCTCAAAATATCAACTTTTTGTTCACTGCTGCTAACATACTCGATTTTCACCAACCCATTTTCAACACATTCACGAATGAAGTGATACTTCATGTCAATGTGCTTACTACGTCCATGAAAAAAAGGATTCTTAATTAACTTGATTGCTGACGCGTTGTCCACATAGATAGTGATTGCTTCTATAGTTTGACCCGTAATTTCTTTAAGTAAACCTTTCATCCAGACCCCTTGACATGCAGCTGCAGCAACTGCCATGAATTCTGCCTTGCAAGAAGATAAGGCAACAGTTTGTTGCTTTTGACTACACCATGCTACCGGACCTCCCCCGTAATAAAAGATCATCCCCGTGGTGCTCCTTCCATCGGTTCTATCAGTGGCATGGGAGCTATCACTGTAGCCGACCAGCATTCTTTCTCCATTTTGATCATAACAAACCCCAAAATCAATTGATCCCTTCACATATCGCAGCACTTGTTTAACAGCTTGCAAGTGTGATACCTTTGGGGTCTCCATGAACCTGCTAGTAATGCCGACTGCATAATTAAGGTCTGGTCGAGTGTGTGTGAGGTACTGAAGACAGCCCACAAGTCTTCTATAGTTGGTTGCATCGACTTTTTCTTGATCTTCATCTTTACCGAGTTTAATCCCTGGGTCCATGGGAAACTTTATGGGGTTGCACTCCCACATGTTTGCCTTTTTCAGAATTCTTTTGGCATATGCAGCCTGTTTCAAAGTAATTCCATCATTACTTTGGACTACCTTAATGCCTAGATAATAGGTTAATAGCCCCAAATCACTCATTTCAAAGTGATTCTTCATTTGAGTTTTAAACTTTTTGATCTCTTCTTCATTTGGACCTGCAACAATCAAATCATCAACATAAATTCCTACCACCAATGGTCCTGATTTTGCAACACGTTTGTACACTACGTGCTCCCTTGGGCATCGATCAAAGCCAATCTGCTTTAGAGTTGAATCCATCTTAGAGTTCCATGTCCTTGGTGCTTGTTTCAAGCCATATAAGGCTTTATTGAGCTTGTATACAAGTTGATCCTTCCCTGGTTTCTCAAACCCCTCGGGTTGAGATACATAGACATCCTCCTTCAAATCACCATTCAAGAAGGCCGTTTTGACGTCAAGGTGGTGAAATTGCCATCCACTTGTTGCGGCCAAGGAAAGAATTAGCCGGATAGATTCCATTCGAGCAACAGGGGTGAAAACTTCTTCATAATCAACACCATGTTTCTGAACATAACCCTTTGCAACTAATCTCGCTTTGTAGCGAGTTATGTCACCTTTGGGATCTCGTTTTGCTTGATAAAGCCACTTTAAACTGATTGGTTTAACCTCGTCAGGTGGTTGCACCAGTTTCCAAGTGTTGTTTTTCTCAATAGACTTTAACTCTTCTTACATTGCTAGCTTCCATTCTTTGCTTTCATTTGCTTCTTTGAAGTTGGCTGGTTCCTCATTTAACAGCAGGAAATCTGAGTCATCGAACTGAGGTGGGTTGAATGGAATTTGCTACAGTGATTGTGTTCTGGAATACATATTATTCACCTATTGAAAGCCTTTGGGAGGTGTGTCATCATAATGAGAACTGGTAATAGGGCTCTCATTTGATGAACTAGGCTGTTCTAGACTGAATGACTCAGGTATTGGGTTGTTTGGACCCAAATGTGACTGTGTTAAATCATTGAAATCATCTAGAAGGCTGCTGCTATCATTACCTGTGCTGCCAAGAGAGGATGAGTCACCTGTTGCAGAAATTTCCTCGCTTTGATTGGGCGAGGTTTGGGCTGAATCAAACACAGTTTCATGTGTCTCAGTTTCAACAGTAAATTCGACCCATTTTTCATATTCTTTAGACTCGGTTAACCAATTCCACGGCTTATCTTCTTTGAATTTCACGTCCCGACTAACTACAACCCTTTTGCTTCGAGGGTTATAAAGTCGATAGGCTTTACTTCTAGGCTCACTTCCAAGGTACACCATAGGTTCACTTCGGTCATCTAATTTTGTGAGATTAACCGATGGAACCTTAACATGAGCCATGCACCCGAACACCCTTAGGTAGTTTAATATTGGCTTCCGATTCTTTAAGGCTTCATAGGGAGTCTTTCCTTCAACAGTTTAGTTGGGGTTCGATTTAGGATGTACACAGCATGTCATACACCCTCACCCCACATCCATCTTGGCATCTTCATGTTTTTCATCATTGACCTTGTGGTTCCAAGGATTGTTTGATTCCTTCTTTCCACCACACTGTTCTGCTGTGGTGTAAATGGAGCTGTTAGGAATCGTTTGATCCCATGTTTGCTGCATAATTGCTCAAATTTTGCTGAAATGAACTCTCCTCCACGATCAGTTCTCAAAGCTTTCACCTTGCAACCACTTTTTGTTTCAGCAGCTTGTTTGAATTCCTTGAAAGCTTCATAAGCTTCATCCTTGGATTTTACTATGTGGACCCACATAAACCTGCTAAAATCATCAACAAGCAGTAAAAAGTACCTGTTACCCGATGGAGTACTAGGTGTAATTGGCCCGCAAAGGTCAGCATGTATTAACTCCAGTGGTTGTGATGCTCTATACGAGGCTTTGGATGGGAATGCTGATCTCCTTTGTTTCCCGACCAGGCATGCATCACACAATTGTGAATGGTGGTCAATTAAAGGGACTCCTTCTGCCATCTTTTATCTAGCAATTTTGTTAAGGACATCAAAGTTTAAATGACCGAGACGAGCATGCTAAAGCCATGCTTTCTCGTTTACTTTAGTAAGAAAACAGATTGGTTGGGCAATTTGAAGATTTACCTTGTAAAGTCGATTATTTGATCTTTTTACCTTCATAAGTATGGCTCCCGTTCTTTCATATAGATGCAAGATGCCATCTTTTATAATTATTTTGCATCCCCCTTCATCAAATTGACCAAGGATTAGAATGTTATTACATAAATCTGGAATGTAATAGACATTTGTAATAAGCTTTTGGTCTCCATTCTTGCATTGCAAAAGGATTGAACCTTTGCCTTTGATGTTGACTGTTGACCCGTCTCCAAATTTAACCCGACCTGTTTTTTCATCCAACTCGCTAAATAACTCTCGATTTCCGGTCATATGATTACTTGCTCCATTATCCAAGTACCACGTACCGGCTTCACTTTTGTCTTGTGCATAAACATTAGGGAATACCTTTTCTTCGTTTAGCAATACCATTTCCTTTGACACCATCAGAAGAGTCTAATCATCATCTTCTTTTGTCAAATGTGCTTCATCTTCGGTTCTTCTTGGGGCTCTACAATCAGCTGCAAAATGACCATATCTATCACAATTATAACACCTTTTCTCTTGTTTACCTATATAATTTCCCCCTTGGTCAGTTTTGCGATTACTGTTGGAAGAGGATCTCCCACCTCTTCCATGGTAGTTGGATCTGCCTCGGCCCCGACCACGACCTCGGTAATCCGATGAGCTTGAGCCCCGGCCCCTTCCAAGCTGTTTTTGTTTTTCTTGCCATTCACCTTTGGTAAGCAGGAGCTGATCAGAACTGGTTTTCCTCTAAACACGAGGTTTAACCCGCTCTTCAAACGCCTTAAGACGCCCGACAGCTTCTTCAAAAGGCATGGTCTCCAAATCTGAATATTGTTCAATCGAGGCAACGATCGGTAGCAATCTGTCAGGGGCTGAATTCAGCAGCTTTTTCACTTGAACTGCTTCATCAATTGTTGATCCAAGTGCTCGAAACTTGGATACAATCGCACCAATCCTACTTGTGAAATCATCCACGCACTCGTTCTCCTTCATGCTCAACAACTCGAACTCCCGATTCAACGTTTGAATCCGAGCCTTTTGCACCCAATTGGCTCCAAGGTTCCATATCTTAAGAGCATCCCAGACCTCTTTTGCCTCCTTATGCTTAGCCACTTGCAACAGAATCTCTTCTGGTAGTGTTTGGAAAATAAAGGCCCTTTCCTTTTTCCGGATCTTCACATCCACCTCGGTGTTACCCGGTGGTTCTATGGCATCCCAAATACCTTGGGCATCCATAATCGACTCCATCTTGATTGCCTAAGATGTGTAGTTTGTTGCAGTAAGCATAGGACATTGATACGAAATTGAGCCACCCTCTTTAACCGCAACAGTGTTGTTTTGGTTATTGTTACCACCATTATCACCCATGGCAGCAGATAGCTTTGTTCAGACTTCCTTTGAGGCTGCTGGTTGTTGATGAAGTGGTCGACTTCTTCGACCTGAGATGATAGAGGCTGATCGGACCTTTCAAGGTAGTCAGCACAGATTTTATTAAGAAAAACAAGTAGAGAACTGGTACATCATTCTCATTATTCTAGCATCTATTTATAAGGGAAAGAAAACATAAAATAAAAAAGGAAAGATTGTAATTGATAGACACAAATCAATTAACTTAATTCCAGTAATATTATTGCTTAATTTTTGATTGTCTTGATTTTCTTGATTGTTGAAATCTCGGAATTAACCAACATTCGTTAGATTACTTAAAATCCCTCGTGAACAACTATTATCTCAAATCTTTAACAGACAATCATACATGAAGTAATAATAACGTAGACGTAGTCATATATATACTCATGTTCATGTTTAATCTTTTAAGACTCAAGTTTGAGTTAGAAGTCAACAACAAAAGATGAGATACCATGGGTGTCCCTTTTAAATATAGATTAAGAAGATGTAAGTTAAAAGAATATAGCATTGATATGTTGACGAAATTACCCATTAAGAGTGTTCTTCAACTCCCACCCACTGAGATCCGCAGCTTTTCTAAGAGCCTCTCTCCATTTCCAAGCAGCTTCTTCTTCTCTATGTTTGGTAAATGCTTCTCCAACCGCTCCACTTTGTTTGAGTACTTCATTGGGTTCCACATCATAGAAGACTGGGTAAGCGGTATGCTCACTCATCTTTTGGCACTCAATAATCTTAACGAGCTCGCCTAAGCACCACGATGAAGAAGCATAGTTCTTAGAGAAAACAATAATGTAAAATTTCGACTCTTCAATGGATCTAATGAGCTCATCACTGATCCTTTTCCCTTTCTTTATCTCTTCATCATCTTTGCAAGTGACAATGCCTTTTTGTTGAAGAGCATGGTAGAGATGATCAACAAAATTCTTACGGGTGTCCTCACCCCTAAAACTTAAAAATACATCATACTTGAAATTCTTTTGAGTGGATGAAGATGAAGTAGATGCCATTGTGAGTATGCTTGAAGTATGAATAAATGCAATTTTTGTTAGGGGAAATGTGTATGAACTGGTTTCAAACAAATACTGGAAATAAACCTTTGATAAAATGTTGATATTAATTAAGATGCCATACCGTCTCAATAGTGATTGATACTTGTAACTCTTGTTTGCTATATAATTATTATAACATTAACTCTTTTAATTATTATTATTTACTATACAATATCATACTGAACGATTCTTACATGTGTTATACATAGTCATGGGCATTTAGGTGTATTTTTTTAATCAATTTTCTAAACGCAATCTTTAAATATTGAAATTTAAAAGGAGCAGTTCACTTGGTCCTCTTTGTGGATGACTATATATATGTATGTATAGATACATATATATATATATATATATATATATATATATCTATACATATATATATATATATGTATGTATACATACATATATATATACATATATATACATACATATATATATATACATACATATATTTATATATATATATATACCCATACATATATATATACATACATACATATATATATATATATTATGTATGTATGTATGTATGTATGTATGTATGTATGTATGTATGCCTTTTTGCATTTTTTAAGGAAAAGTTATCTAAAAGACACACCTCTACTGAACAAACCTATTTTTAACATAAAATTATATTTATTTTAATTTTAAATTAATCTAATAGTAGTGGGTGACAACTGACAACGAATCCTGATAATTCATTATTATTTAATACGAATTGTTTTGTTTGCGAGCACCGTGAATCCTAAAGTTATCTTTATTTCGATTATCACTTTATTTTGGAACCATTAATGATGAATAAACATTAATAAATTAGGTATCATAACACAACTATCCATAAATCTCCGTTTATGTCAAATTTAATCAAAATGGCTAACTAAACATTATAACATATACGTGACTAGGTCTGGTGATATGGTTCTATTCGAGGTGAACCGAATCTCCCAAGAATTAACAGATGAGAAAAGAGAATACAAAACACTTTTCGGATCCCTTTTATTAACCAAAACAAAAGGTATTTAAATACATCAATGGAAAGGTAAAAATGGAATGCAAGCTACGTTCAAACTAAAAATAAGGAAATAACCACTTTCAAGAAGTACCACAATTATAATAAGAAATCCCATTGATTCCTCTCCACAAATATTGGTCTTCATGACTGCATGTCCTTTTTATTTGGAATGGATTTTTGCAATGGCTTCTTTCTTTCTTTTCTTTTTTTTAATTAGTTGAGATATTGAATGGGCCTGTTGATAACTCTCTTGGGTCGAGACTCTACGGTTGGGCCGGTGTCACTTACATGGGTCGTAACATTATCCTGCCCTTCAAAAACGGCCTTGTCCTCAAGGTCGAAACTACTATCATCTGATTGCACTCTGGTAATGAAATCTGGGGGTAACAGTGTGAATTCCGACTGCCAGTCCCCTTTGCAAGCACGTAACAATGACACATGAAAGACTGGGTGTATACGAGAACCTGCGGGCAACTCCAAACGATACGCAACCTTCCCAATGAGATTGATGATCTTGAACGGACCATAGTATCGACGACTTAACTTTTCAACAGCCCGGGAAACTATTGATGTCTGCCGATACATACGTAAACGAAGTAGCACCGAATCACTAACCGAAAATTCTTTATCTTGGCGGAGTTTGTTAGCTTGATCCGCCATCCTCTGCCGGGTTTTTTGCAACGTTGATTTGAGTAGGTCGACTATTCTTTGGTGTTCAAATAAGGTTTCGTCGATGGTGGTGGATCTGTTGTTGTCGAGTGTGTAATGGGGCAAGAAGGGTGGTGGTCGTCCGTAAAGTGCTTGGAATGGTGTCATGTCGATGGCACTATGGTGGCTTGTGTTATACCAAAATTCAGCAAGGTATAAGTATGTGGTCCAGCGGTTTTTTTCATCACAAGCGAAGCATCGTAAGTAATTCTCCAAGGTACGGTTAACCACTTCGGTTTGACCATCCGTTTGTGGATGGTATGCACTAGAATGCAAGAGAGTAGTACCCAAGGAGTGAAATAATTCTTTCCAAAACTTGCTGAGAAAGATGGGGTCTCAGTCTGAGAGTATGCTCTTGGGAAGGCCATGTAACTTATAAATTTGCTCAAGAAAAATGGCAGAAAGGGAGGTGGCGGTGTAGTTAGGTCGTAGCGGGATGAAATGAGCAAACTTGGTGAGCCGAACAACAATGACCCAAATGACGGTTTGGCCGTTTGATGGGGGCAAGTTGGTAATGAAATCCATGGAAATTTCTTCCCAAACTTAATTGGGAATGGGAAGAGGTTGAAGCAAGCCATAAGGTTTTTGTGTAGAGTATTTGGTTTGTTGGCACACCTTGCAATTGTTGATGTACTCTGTGACCTCTTGTTTAAGGTTGGACCAAGCAAAGGAACATTTAATCCTTTTAATAGTAGCTGTAATTCCTAAGTGGCCCCCTACTTTGCTTGAGTGAAACTCGTGCAATAGCTTAAGCCGTAGAGATGGAATGATTGGAATAAAAAGCTTATTATCATGATAAATCAACCCATCATGCAACTGTTGATTGGGATATTGGTCCGGGGATTCCGCGAGTTTTCGAAGCATGTCACGACCCTCTTCAGTGGACGTGTAGTAGTCTCTTAGTTCATGTAACCGCGGAAAGTAAGGCATGGAAAGTGTGAGTAGTTGTGGGGCACTCACTCGACTTAAGGCATCTGCCACATTGTTTTCTTTACCCGGTTTATAAAAAATTTCAAAATCATACCCAATCAATTTGCTTGCCCATTTGTGTTGTTCCGGTGTTTGGATGACTTGAGTCAAGAGATGGCGTAAACTTTGTTGATCGGTAAAAACACAAAACCGACGACCCAATAAATAATGTCGCCATATCTTGATGGCCTCGGTGATAGCATATAATTCACGGATGTATACCGAAGCAACTTTCATTTTTGTATTGAGTTTCTTGCTAAAGAAAGCAATAGGCTTGTCTTCTTAAGATAAAACCGCACCAATGCCATGATCCGATGCATCTGTTGTCGCATCAAAAACCAAGCTAAAATTGGGTAATGTTAAAGTAGGTAATTTTATCATTGCCTGTTTGAGATTGTCAAATGCAAGTTGAGCTACTTCAGACCAAAGAAACTTGTGATTGCCCTTTAACAGATCGGTAAGTGGCCCGACGATATGAGAATAGCTCCTCACGAACCGTCTATAGTATCCTGTTAAGCCAAGAAACCCGCAGAGTGTTGTTTGTGATGTAGGGGTTGGCCATTTTTGAATTGCAATAATCTTTTCGGTGTTAGTGGATACGCGCCCGCTCGGAATATGACATGACCGATGTAACTAATTTCTGTGACTCCAAACACACATTTAGACAGTTTAGCATAATATTGATGAGTGGAAAGGGTTTGAAAAACCTGGTGGAGATGTGTGACATGTTCTATTTATTTGCTATAAACAAGTATGTCGTCAAAAAAAACCAATACGAACTGGCGAAGAGCATCACGAAAAATTTCATTCATAACCGCTTGGAATGTGGAAGGAGCGTTCGATAATCCGAATGGCATGACAAGAAATTCATAGTGACCATCGGTGGTACGGAACGCCATTTTTTACGTATCCTCAGGTGCTACTCGAATCTGGTGATACCCGGTTCGCAATTCCAATTTAGAAAATACTTGAGCACCTCTTAATTCATCCGGTAACTCATCCACAGTTGGAATTGGAAATCGGTCTCGGATGGTGAGAGAATTTAGAGCTTGATAGTCTACACAAAGACGCCACGTGCCGTCTTTTTTGCGGACTAATAATACGGGGGATGAATATGGGCTGGTGCTTGTTTTAATGACCCTTTCTGATAACATATCCTTGATGAGATTTGACATGATCTCCTTTTGGTAATGAGGGTAGCGGTAAGGACGAACGTTCACAGGTTGGCTATTGGGATGTAGGTGAATGAGATGGTCATGCTTGCGAGGTGGGGGTAAAGAAGATGGGGTTTGAAATATGTGGGAAAAAGTGTGGAGTAAGGTTTGGATTTGTGGGTTGGGGTGTGGAGGGGTGAGTGGGGTTGGTGAGTCAGGTGCATGTTGAAAAATGAGGGTATGCATAGATGCAATGGCATCCTTGTTGAGAAGATGATTTATATTAGTGGGGCTTGTGGGCAACGACATAGGTTCACCGGTGAGCGTGATGCTATCTCCTTGATGTGTGAAAGAGATTGAAGGAATAGAAAAATCTGCTGTAATTTTACCCGCTGAACTTAACCATGCATTCCCAAAACGATGTCAGCCCCTTCTATGGGAAGGACAAAAAATGGTATAAGAAACGGATGTTTGGCTAGAATCAATGTAACCTTGGGACAAAAGCCGGCGCAACTTATTAACTCGTTCCTATCATCACTGAAAAGGGCTGGATAGGATTAACCTGCAGGTTTAAAAAAGATGCCACCTGTGGTTGTACAATATTATGAGTGCTCCCTGAATCAATTAAGGTAGACACCAAGTGACCCGTAATAAAATTTGTGACTCGTAATGCCTTTGGCGATGCCACACCAATTAGAGCAGCATGTGACAATGAAAGGAATTGTTTGTGTATCATAGTGTTTGATTGAGATTGAACCGGTTGCTCGCCATGTGAAGCTAGATCGTCACCAAGATCAATCAGTGGCAGTTGGTCATACGGTTCGTCATTGTCGACTATAAGATGAAATTGAGGGGGGTTACATCGATGACCGCGGTGATATTTCTCCGGGCAACAGAAACACAACCCGGCGGCTTTACGTTATTGAAGGGCTTCATGAGATAACTGGGTTAAAGGTAAGGTTTGGTTCGTGACTGTGGGTGTCGGCAATAATAGGGTTGTGGAGGTGTTTGTGGTGACAGATTTGGAAGGATTGGTTGGTTGTGAGGAAACAGTAGGTGATGGGCGAAAAGAAGGGATTGGTTTATGATGAAAATGGGTGTCGTTGAGTTTGTCTTCAACCAGTTTTGCTAACTCGACAGCATGGGCAAGAGATTGAGGTTTGTAGATGGCCAATTCTTGTTGAATATCCTTGCAGAGACCCGACAGAAAACAATTGAGCAACGCTTCCGGTGGAAGGCCAATGACACAATTACTTAGTCGTTCAAACTCTGTAATATAAGCAGTGACCGTCGAGGTTTGACGAAGCTTGAAAAGAGTGGCTTGATGGTTGTCGTAAGAAGACGGACCGAATCAGATTTCAAGCAAACGGGTGAACTCGTCCCACGTGGTTAAAGATTGTTGTTGTGTAGGTATTTATACCAACTGAGTGCATCACCCGACATGCTGAAAGATGCTATAGTCAGTCGTTGTGCGGGATCTATCTTATAAAAAGCGAAATACTGGTCGGCTTGGAACAACCAGTCCAGAGGGTTTGTGCCGTCAAATGTCGAGAGGGTCAGTTTGGGAGGTCGTATTTGAAGGTCGTGTTCTGGCATGGGTGATTTCTTTTGGTGATTTAGCTTCTGTTTTGGTCAAGGCTGCAATCAAGAGGTTGTTTGCTCCGCTTGAGCTGTGAGTTGGTTTGTGAGAGCATCGATCTTTAGAGAGTTTTCTTTGGAGCTGGATGAGAGCGCTTCGGCCATGGCGGCGATGGACTCTTTGATGGTTAATTTTCACGACGCAGAGGCATTGACGTACGTGAATGAAAGCACTAAGGATATGGTTCTACTCGAGATGAACCGAATCTCCCAAGAATTAACAGGCGAGAGAAGAGAATACAAAACACTTTTCGGATCCCTTTTATTAACCAAAACAAAAGGTATTTAAATACATCAATAGAAAGGTAAAAATGGATTGCAAGCTACATTCAAACTAAAAATAAGGAAATAGCCACTTTCAAGGAGGACCACAATTATAATAAGAAATCCCATTGATTCCTCTCCACAAATATTTGTCTTCATGAGTGCAGGTCCTTATTATTTGGAATAGATTTTTGCAAACGCTTCTTTCTTTCTTTTCTATTTTTTAATTAGTTGAGATATCGAATGAGCCTGTTGATAACTCACTTGGGTCGAGACTCTACGGTTGGGCCGGTGTCACTTACATGGGTCGTAACATCTGGCCTATCAATATTAAATCTAGTATCGTAATTCAGCCGAGCTCAGCCAAACTCACAAGCCAACTTTTTTTTGTTTTTTTAACTAAAAGGCCATCTATTTTGAGTTTGCAACATAGATGTAAAACCATAAGACTTGAGCTTCACCTAGAACAAGAATAGCAGATCTTCCAACTGACAAATGCTCAGTGGAATATCTCTTAAGCCTGTACCTTTGATATTTAACCCTTTTTAAACATTTTAAACGTCCTATCTCCTTAGGCGGTTTCTCAACTAGAATACAATTTTTAAGATGGAAACAATTTAGACGTTTCATTTCACAGATGTTGTTTGGCATATGTTATAAGGATGTACAATCCATTAAGTGTAGCTCCTCTAAACACTCTAATTTGCTAATATCCTCAGGTAACTGCTTCAGAAACCAACAAGATTTAAGCCGGAGAACTTCAAGATGTTTCAGTGTATTATTGCTATAATTTTTGTTAAAAACAAAGTTAACAACTTCTGAATGATTAAGTGCTGAACAAATAAGATGTCTGAACCATTAAGATGCTTGAACCATTAAGAGCTATTATCGTTTAACTATTCAAAAACAAATGTATGACTGATTCAGATAAAAGGTCTTAACCATTCAGTACTAGACCTATTAACAATTAAACATTAGTATAATGTTTAACCATTCAGAAACAAATGTCTGAACCAATCAGACATTTGCTCGTAAAACAAACACTCTGAACCATTAAATGTTGAACCATTCAGATATCTAAACCATTAAGAGACTTATTCAGATGCTACCAAACAATCATTTAACTCCTTTAGATGATTTAACTCATCAAGCTCTTTGGAAACCTCTGAAATACTACCTTCGAGTGTAAGTATTCTTAAAAAGTGTAAACCACAAATATTTCGTGATAAACTCACGGGATTTGTGCAAGCACATAGACCTAAAGAATTGAGTTTCTAGAGATTTTCAGTTGATGAGGGTAGCAGGCCCTTACAAATACATTTAAAATAAAACTTAGGCAAATTATTGTCTGGATGGAATTTGCATATACCCAATTAAGGACCTCACAGTTATATGTAACTTGGCTAAAGAACTAAAAGAATTTAGAGTAGGTTTCTCATATTATTATGAGTCTATTCATATATTGTTTTAGTTTATTGTAAGTAGTTGTAAGTGGATGAGAGAAAATAACATTATTCATCTCTATTTAATATTTTCTAAATAGTTGTGAGTGGAGGGAAAAAAAGATAATGATTACAATATAAAAAGTATTATTTAATTGAAAATGAAGAAAAAGAAATAGTAATTCTTAGTGTAACAATAAAGATGAGGAACTTGATGTGAATGTTTCTAACCATGAGAAAGCCTTGGTTGACCAAAAAGGTTTAAACGTGACACAAGTATTGATGTGGGACCAAGTGTGGATGAGCAAGTTATAGATTTTTTTAGGCTCAAATTGTTATCCTTCTCTTTCAGACTACTTCAAGCATGTACCCAATTAAGGACCTCATCATTCAGGTAAACTTGAAAGGGTTGAAGGTCTTGGTATGAAAACAATCATCCTAAGTTGCGTTAGTTTACAAACTGCAAATTTATTGGTCTTAAAACACATGACTTGTTTTGTTCTTGTTTGTTCGTGTCTCGCATCGACACTAATGTGAAAGTTTTCAAAATGACTTTAGCTATTAAATGACAAGCACTCATCTAGTTTTCAAACATGTGCTATTAGCACCACCAAGATTGACGGATCCAAATCATCATAATTGACCATTTATACTTATGTTGACCTGTCAATCATGGTGATTTGGACCCGTCAATCACGGTGGTGCGGTGCTAATATGTGCTTCATTGGCACCCAATTGCATGATTTGGCTAGTAATTCTTGGTTTTTAAGGAGCCTATATTGACCTCCGAAATCTATAGTTTAAAAGGCTGATAAGTTGAAAGATTTGAGGAGGAACCATTCTTCTACATTTGTCATCCTCAACCCAATTAGTAAGCTCTATATAGGTTGAAATTACATAATGAAGAGATTAGAGAGAATCGGTTGGGTAATCTAAATCTTGATAATTAAAACTAAATATGCACAAAGTAATGAGGAAAATGTAATAACAAAGTAAGCCACTTATGTTTTAACAAAACAAGGATTTGAGTTCAAAACAGAAGGCTTGTTTTGTGGACTCGAAGAACGGTCATGCCAAAGTAACTTAAACTCTTGAGAAACGTTCAATAGCTTCCATCAACACGAGTTAACTATCACAGATGCTATTTAATATATTTCCATGAAAAGCTCAAGGAGTTTGTGATATTTGTGTAGCTAGATTAAAACTTATATTATGATCTTCAATCACTTATAAAACTTTGCTGAACTTATTCTTAACATGATCATATCCAATCCTGTATGAAAATCACATCTTGTCATCAAGAACACAGTTTGACTGTATAAACAACGCGGCTGAGGATTGGAGATTAGCGGTCGTTGTTGTACCACTGATCATGAAACTAGCAAAGTTTAGTTCCAAAATGACTACATGAGTTTTTGATTATTGCAGACATGAGCTGTTTGATGAATGCCTCAAAGAAATTGTCTTCCAGCAACAAGGTTGGTACGTGCAATGTTTGATACAATGTCCTGTCTTTCTAGTCTCTCAATCTTGACATATTGAGCTCATTGAAGTAACAGAGGTGTTGATGATAAGATTGTTGCACCAAAACCATGAGAAATTCTTCTCCAAATTCTACATTTTTCGCTCTGCAGCCGAACTGTGACAAACAAACAAAATTATGGAGTAGTATATATCACCTGCATCCAGCTTGATAATTGAAGTAATTCTTAGTATATTTATGTAAATCAAATTTTTTTTTTATCTTACATCAGTTATAAAATCTTATTGAACTTAATTTAACATGATCATATCCAACCTCATAAGATCCATCAATCTTCATCAAGAACACAGTGGGTGACGATACCTTGATTACACAATCATACTCTCAGAAGTATTCCACGAATCATACATAAATGTTGAGAAAAAGCCGATTGAGCCTTTGAATCATCTTCGTTCATCCGAAGGTAGGTTTTCGAGATGATCATTTGCTTGAGCAAAAACTAAAACCTTGAGGTGTGATCCTTTGGTTCAGTGAACTGCCAAAATGCAACCAAAAGAATAACTGAAATAGCTATAAAGCATGCTAGTATGCCTACTTATGAACTAATTTGACCTTTTGGAGTACTTGACTTTTGGTAACAAACTGTTCTTACATGCAACAAGAAGAACCAAAGACAAAACATTTTCACTAATTGACTGTTTCTTGATCTTAAATAAAGTTGACATATGAAAATTGTGTTTCCATTTCTTTTTCCACGTTGATGTTGGAAAAGAACATGTGGAACCTTTGAATCGTTTTTGACCAATCTAAGGTAGGGTTTGGAGATGATCCGTTAATTGAGACGAAACCAAACCTTACTGAGCCATGATCCTTTGGTTCAGCGCACTGCCAAAACGCAACCAAAATAATAGTTGGAACACTTATACACAATTAAAGTAAGATAATTAATAGTATAATGAGAAAGTACCTGTTACACAATAATTGTTTGGTGTGGGCGCCTATTTCATCCACAGCTCTATGAACCAGAAGGCCGTGTCTTTTGAGTTTTGCAACACATGATGTTATTGTTAACCCATACGACTCAAGCTCCAGCTAGACAAACAACCGCAGATCTTCCAATTGAAAAATGCTCTCTGGAGGATCTGTTATGCCTGTACCTTCTATATTTAACTCCTTTAAACATGTTAAACGTCCCATATCCTTGGGCAGTTTCTCAACTAGAATACAATTTGTGAGATAGAAACATTTTAGACATTTCATCTCGCAGATGCTGTTTGGAATATCTTGTAAGGATGTACAATTTGTTAAGTGCAGCTCCTCTAAACACTCTAATCTGCCAATATTCTCAGGCAACTGCTTAAGAAAGCAACAAGATTCAAGCCGGAGAAACTCGAGATAATTCAATGTACAGATGCTATCCGGAAGATATTCGATATTTGCTGACAATAAAGTTAGCTCCTCTAGAAATTCTAACTGGTCAATCTCCTTGGGCAACTCTGGAATACTACCTTCAAGTGTAAGCTTTCTCAAACATTGTAAACCACAAATAGTTCCTGATAAACCAGCAAGGTTTGTGCAAGCACATAGACCAAAAGACATCAGCTTCTCGAGATTTCGGGTCGATGCGGGTGCAAGTTCCTTGTAAATACATTCAAAATGGAACTTAGGCAAATAATTGTCAGGGTGCAATGAGCATACGCCTAAGGATCTCACAATTAGATGTAACTCAGATAAAGAACCAACCATAGGAAATCTTTGGTTAACCAAAATAGGTTTGAACCTGACACAACCACTTTGACATCCAATAGGAGCGTGAATCTCTACTAAGTTAAAACAATCATGAAGATCTAAGCACTCAAGATTTGGTGACAGCCCAAGGTACACAGTTCTCAACTTAGAATTACGAATTTTAATGGTTTTGAGCTTAGGACTTTCAATGGGCATGTGAAGTTCTACCAAATCCTCACATTGTTCAAGAACTAACCTCTCGAGATTCCGAGTCCCAGTAAGGTTAATGCTTCTCAACTTAGAACAAAAAATATTAATGATTTTGAGCCCAGGACTTTCAATGGGCATGTGAAGTTCTAGCAAATCCTCGCATTGTTCAAGATCTAATCTATTGAGATTACGAGTCCCGGTAAGGTCAAGGGTTCTCATCTTAGAACGACTAATTTTAATGGTTTCGAGCTTAGGACTTTTAATGGGCATATGAAGTTGTAGCAAATTCTCACATTGTTCAAGATCTATCCTCTTGAGATACCGATTCCATGCGAGGTTAAGGGTTCTCAACTTAGAACAACCAACTCTAATGGTTTCGAGATGAGGACTTTCAATGGGCATGTGAAGTTCAAGCAAATCCTCACAATTTACGATATCTAACCACTTGAGATTTTGAGTCCCCATAATGTCAAGGGTTCTCATATTAGAACCACTAATTATAAAGGTTTTGAGCTCAAGACATTCAAATGGGATGTGAAGTTCTAGCAAACTTTCACATTGTTCAAGATATAACCATTTGAGATGGTTAGTCCCGCTAAGGTCAAGGAATCTCATCTTAGAACCACTAACTTTAATGGTTTCGAGCTTAGGACTTTCAACGGGCATGTGAAGTTCTAGCAACTCCTCACATTTTTCAAGTGTTAACATCTCGAGATTTCGAATCCCAGTAAGGTTAAGGTTTCTCAACATAGAATAATAAATTTTGATGATCTTAAGGCTAGGATTTTCACGAGGCATGTCAAGTTCTACCAAATCCTCACATTGTTCAAGATCTAACCTCTCGAGATTTCGAGCCCCAATAAGGTTAAGGGTTCTCAACTTAGATCGACTAACTTCAATTATTTCCAGCTTAGGATTTTCAACAGGCATGTGAAGTTCTAGCAAATCCTCACATTGTTCAAGATCTAACCTCTCGAGATTTCGAGCCCCGATAAGGTTAAGCGTTCTCAACTTAGATCGACTAACTTTAATTATTTCGAGCTTAGGGTTTTCAACAGGCATGTGAAGTTCTAGCAAATCCTCACATTGTTCAAGTTCTAATCTCTGAAGGTTCCAAGTCCACATTAGGTTAAGAGTTTTTATCTTACAACATCGGAGATGAAGACGTTTGAGCTTTTCAGCAGGGAAGTGAAGTTCTACCAAATTGGCATTATCTTTAATAATTGATTGTTCAAGATGGTGTGCTCGCCCAATATCCAAGGTCCTCATCTTAGAGCTACAAAGGGTAAGAGATTTTAGCTTATAGTTTTCAACAGGCATGCAAATTTCTACTATATTTTTGCATGCTACAAGAGTTAATCTCTCAAGATTGGGGATCAACCCAATGTCCAAGAATCTCAACTTACAAAAAGACAAGGTGATGAATCTGAGCTTCTTTAGAACCTATCATAAGAAAACATGAAAAACGTTAATTTATTATGATGATAGGTAGACAGTGTGAGTATGAGTAAAAAATATATATTACGAGGCTTGACCATCAAGTGAGTAAGTAAAAAGAGAAATGATGGTGTGAATTATTATTATTATAAAAAAAGGAAAAAAATGTCTCTTTGTCTCTCATGTTGTGACCATATATGATTATATGGTCACTATCTTTGTGTCGAGTCTCGGTCACACCAAGTGTGCCATGGTTGGAGGGGCGTAAGGGGGCGCGATAGGGGTGGTCAAGCCTCATAACACATAGCCTGAAAAATAACTTAAGAGCCATAATTCTACCGTTTTTTGTCCCGCTTCCCAAAGTTGATCGATATTGCTTAAACGCATTTTAAGGCCAACAAGATTATTTGCTTGAAAATTTTTGGGAAAACATCGAAAAGGGTAACCATCCCATTGTAAATATTGTAAACCTTCAGATAGGTATAGGCTATTTGCATCAATATTAATGTAGTTGAGACAATGATCATCGAAGTAACCAACTTCCTTTTTATGAATAATCACATCAAGAAATCTAAGTTCCTTCATTTTCCGAAGACCTTTCATGACAATAACTGGATTGACATTCCGCATTTTCATACATCTTATTGCTTTAGTACCCTATATTAATAAAGCAAATACATGAACCTTGTGATATAACAAAAATTATGTGTTTGCATTCTTTACCTCATAAGTAAATGTAAACCTTACCTTGCCTTTGATCAATATATCGCTAATTTCATCTTGAATCCACAATCGGCTATGTTTGTGTGGCTCATTAGGCTGCGAACGACGAATAATATTCTGGCCCATTTCTTCTATATGGTCATGCATATCCAATCTTCCAGTACGAGAAACAGTTATAAGAGATTTTTGCTCAAGAACTCTTAAACCATTTATAGCATGAAATCCACAACATTCAAGCGCTATGATTGCTAATTCTTTGTCCCAACCTTTAAGCATGCATGCAACATCAAGGAATATTTCCTTGTAATCCTCTTCTAGAGAGTTATAGCTGATTTCTAGTACTTCCAAAGTTTCCTTTAAAGGAATAGTTTTTAGTCGTTCTAGTGCATCGGTCCATTCAAGTTCATCTTTACCACAGAGAAATGAGCCTAGGACTCTTATCGTCAAGGGAAGACCAGCAGCATAACGTACAACTTGGTCTGATAGTATTTCGTAACCTTGATTTGCAATCTCTCTCCCAAATGCATATTTATTGAAGAGGCAAGTGGCTTCCTTATGTGATAATAGATTGACATCAAGAATCAAATTCTTTGGCACTCGATGTGCTACCAACACTTGCTCTTCTCTTGTTGTAATCCAGCTAATGCCTCAAGCTGGTCTATATGATCCACATCATCTAAAACAACAATAACCTTTCTAACACACATCCTTAGTTTCATCATCTTCTTCCTTCATAAACACCATTTACCATAATATCTTGTTTATTTAGGACATCTGAAAGTACTTGTTTTTGCAACGACTTCAAACCACACATTGGGTTTTTTGAAATTTCCCTAACATTCTCAACGAAGCTTGAACCTTCGAACCGAAATGATATTTGATCAAAAATAGCTCTCGCCAAAGTCGTCTTCCCACCTCCTCCTATCCCTTTGATCCCTATTATGCGAACATCATCAATATCAAGTTCTAGTGATGAAACTTTACCCGTTTCTTCATGCCTACAAGTTTTTCATCTATGCTCAAATTAATGAAACGTAGATCTAATGAGACCTCTTCAACAATTTTTTGGATAAACTCAGCTTCATGCCTGTGTGTCAAAGAAGATTCAATTAGATTTCTCTAAATCCAAGATGAACAATTAATCTCAAATAACATACAGTTATATATAAAAACATTACTCAAGTAGAAATACTCATGTTTCATGTTCAATATTTTAAGAAGAGTTTGAATTTGACAATATAAATTGAAATACCATATGTTTCCCTTTAACCCTGATTGAAATGAAACAATATTAAGGCTATAACAAAGATAGATATGTTGATGAAATTACCCATCAAGAGTGTTCTTCAACTCCCATCCAGCAAGATTGGCAGCTCCTCTAAGAGCCTCTCTCCATTTCTCAACGTCTTCTTCTTTATATTTGCCAAATGCTTCTCCAACTACCCCATTTTGTTTACGAACTTCACTGGGTTCCACATCATAGAACACTGGGTAAGCAATATGCTCGTTTGTCTTCTGGCACTCCATAATCTTGACAAGCTCGTCTAAGCACCACGATGAAGATGCATAGTTTTTGGAGAAAACAATAATGTAAAATTTCGACTCTTCGATGGATCTGAAGAGCTCATCACTTATCCTTTTCCCTTTCTTTATTTCTTTATCATCTTTGTAAGTAACGATGCTTTTCTGTTGAAGAGCATGATAGAGATGATCAACAAAGTTTTTACGGGTGTCTTCACCCCGAAAACTTATAAAAACATCATACTTGAAATTCTTTTGAATAGATGAAGCTGAAGTAGATGCCATGATCAGCGTATATATACTTGAAGGTTTGAATTTAGGGAAATTTGTATGAACTGGTTTCAAACAAACGCTTAATTAAGATGTGAAACTGTCTCAACCGTGATTGATTGATGCTTGAGACTCTTGTTTGCTAAAATAATTACAATTATTTATTATTTTAAAAGTATATAGTTTTCATGTTAACTTATTTAATTATTAGTTACTAATTATTAACTAGGCTATTATTACATGTGTTATACATCGTCATGCGTATTACAAGAAAACACACTTGTTTGCTAAAATAACTACAATTATTCTATTATTTTAAAAGTATATAATTTTCATGTTAACTCTTTTAATTATTATTTACTATACAATTATTAACTAGGCCATTCTTACATGCATGTCTTATACATCGTAATGCTCATTACAAGAAAACACAATTATAATACCTATCGGAACGACAACCATCTCCCTTACAAAAAAAAAAACTTGTCGTTCACTGGCTTTTGTTCTTGGCAATGACTTGTCATCGCCGAAAAAAAAAGTTGGTGTGATGGAGGAAAATTTCGACATTTTTTGAAAACTCTTTATACCTATTCGTATTTATTTTAGATTTTTATATACAAGGGAAATCTTGACTTTTGCATGCTATAACAACGACTTATGTTGTCGCTATACAATGTTTTTAAAATGAGACCAGACAACAATCGGTCGCCTTAGCCATTGGTCGGACCGGCCGTATTGGTCAAACCGATTTTAAGAAACGATGACATTATATAAAAAATTCATATTATTTATATATATTCAGTTCAAAAGCAAAATATTAAAATACAAATGTTTAGCATGAATTTACACTTTTAACATAATATAAACACTTAAATAACTAAAATATATATAAGTTACTAAATTAACCAAAAATAAGATTTTGAAAGGGAAAAACGTTAAAAATCAGACACAACCACCTAGTCTCGTTGTCTAACCGCGGTCCCTGGCCAGTTCAACTGAAATGATCCGAATACACACAACCAAACCGGTTCGACTATAACGAGTTTCCAGTCTGACTAACTGATTCAGTTCTGAAAACACACATTATAGCTCTTGTTTCTTCTGGTGATCGATGGGTGCATTTAGGTGTATTTTTTAGTCATTCCTCTGATACCAATCTTTGAATAATAAAATTTTAAACAACATTTTCAAGGAAGTTGGAAAACTCAACGTATTTTAGAATATTTCAGCAACATTTAGATTTTTTAAAATATAATCATCGTATATTATATATTTTTGGTTTAAAATTACATCACTTGGTCCTCTTGGGACTACTTAAATAAATAATGTATATATAGCTTTTTGTTTTTTAAGGAAAAGTTATCTAAAAGACACCTCCACTGAACACACATATTTTTTAATAATGGATTACAACGAATCTTCACTAACATTCAATTCTCATTGTTTTGTTTGCGAGCACTGTGATTATGACAACTATATCCTTTTTACTCATTGGGTCAATCCAAGATAATATTAATTTTCAAAATTTTGGACTAATATTCAATGATGGCAAGTGATTTGTTTGCGAGCAATAGTTTATGTGGTGTTAACAATCTACAAGGTACACTTGAAATTAGCATCCAAAGGAGAATTCGTTGTATTAAATTAGAAGATGTAACCAATGTTTTAAGAATGAATTGTATAGCGAACCGGCATTTTACTGGTTGAAACGGTTGGATCGGATTTAAAAAACAGATGACGTCATAATCTTCCTATTTTAATAAAAGGGTATCTTGAGATTACACGTATCAACACCACAATTATTTTCACTAAAATTTTTCCGATTCTCTCTTCTATTAAATAATTACCTTAATTACTAATAATATTATTTAATACTTTTAAAAATTTAATAAATTAGGAAAAATATCTATTTATTAATGTTTTTTTCTAAATAAATAAACTTTTACAAAATAATAAATTTTTCTAAAGCATAAAACTTTTTTAAAATATGAAATATTTTAAAATTTGTAATTTTAAAAAGTCAATTTTTGAAAGCAAATTGAAAGCTATAATAAGAAAAATTTTAAAAATGATATTTTTATACAGTTTTTTTTAACAAATTTTTTTTTTTAAATTAAAAACAAATTTTTAAAAGTTGACGTAATTTTTTATTACTTATAGTCATTTATCATAAATAATTTCAGTCATATCATATCTTAAAATACTATTTTATAATTAAAATTTTAATTATATTAATATTTTATTTATTCAACCCGTGTAACATACGAGTTTATTAAGTTATTTATATATATTTTATGTATTATACATAAAGTTATATGTATAATTCAATATAATTATTTTATATGTATGTTTTATAGTTATATATAAAACTCAACAATAATTATTATACATCTAAAATTGAAATTCATCATCCGACCTACCCGTTAAACCCATGAAAATTAAAAAGAAATAAGAAAAATGGAAAATGCGGTATGAACCGTTTCCCGGTCCAACCGACGAACCAGGCGGTCTTGAAGAAAGAAACGATTTGGGGTGGATCGGACCAGTAGCCCAACAGAATCCCGGTCGGATCGGTCGGACCAACCGATTCGATCCGGCCATGAAATCATTGGATGTAACTATATGGACAGATTGGCAAACACCTAGAAATAAAATGCTTACCACAGTATGTAATAATGTTTAGTCTAATGATCCATGTGTAAAGGCGGTAATTTAGAAACTATTTGGTACATAGGTTGTGTCGCTTAACCAAACGACACGTCGGTCTTATGCCATCGGTATATATATATACGATGATTGTTAACGGTTAAGGAGTGGACCGATTAACAAAGTATGTGTTTTAGTGTACATCCCGGATTTCTTATTTTTGTTCTTTGTTATTTGGATTCTTGATTCATGGATTGGTTTCAACAATCCTTAGGATCTACACCGTATAAGAGTTAAAGAATATCAAGATCATTGATTCAGACCTTCAATCAAGAAATCGTCTTTGCCCCACATATTATACGTAACTATGAAGAAGAAAAGGATTTGAAACTTCGTTCTGTTGCATTCATGATTCATGTGATCAATAGGGTATTAATCGTATGCTAAGGACATCAAACCCCCTTAACTAAAACATAATGACTCAACTGTCACAAATCATAAAAGTAAATAAGAAATAACTACAACTTAACATAACAATACTCCCCCTTAACCCACTTATTGATCTCAAGAAGTGAGTTCATTGAGCTTTGAAAACCGCAGCAACATCTCGTCTAAATAAACCCATGTAGCCTCCTGAACAGTTTGATTCTCCCAACATACCAGAAGTTTCGTAGCGACCCCACGTCCTTTTTTAACCAGTTTCTTATCAAGACCTCTCCTGGCTGCAACTTAAACCAAGAGCGAGTCAGGAATGATCTTATCTGGTCAGCCCACGGCTGGCTTCAACAATGACACGTGAAACACGGGTGAATTTGTGTATCACTGGTTTCTTAGCCGTTGGTGGTGCCCCACGGAACATGAAACTAGTGAAGTTTAGTTCCAAAATGACTACATGAGTTTATGATTATCGCACACATCAACATGTTTATATGCCTCAAAGAAATTGTCTCACAGCAACAGGGTTGGTGCAATCTTGATACATTGAGCTCATTGAAGTAGCAGAGGTGTTGGTGATAAGATTGTTGCACCAAAACCATGATAAATTCTTCTCCAAATTCTACATTCTTCAATCAGCAGCCAAACTGTGAGAAACAAACAAAATCATGTAGTAGGTTATGTCACCTGCATCCATCTTGAAGTGAATTCTGCATATTTATGTAAATGAAAACTTTTTTTTTGGATATCACATCAGTTATAAATCTTACTGAAATAATTTAACATGATCATATCCAACCTCTTATAAAGATCAATCCGTCTTCATCAAGAACACAGTTTGACTTTCCAGATAAGTAATCAGAACTGTGTTATAGAATGAATTCCATGGATTACCTAGCTTATCATGCAAACTTCACATTGTATATTGATTTAAAGTGGTTATTCAGTACACATTCCAAGTGGGTGATCATACCTTGATTAAACAATCATACTCTCAGAAGTATTCCGCGAATCGTACATTAATGTTGAAAATGAACCGGTTGAGCCTTTGAATCAACTTCGCTCATCTGAAGGTAGGTTTTGGAGATGATCATTTGATTGAGCGAAAACTAAAACACTGAGGTGTGATCCTTTGGTTCAATGAACTGCCAAAATGCAACCAAAAGAATAGTTGAAATAGCTATAAAGCATGCTAGTAAACCTACTTATAGACTAAACCGACCTTTTGGAGTATTCGACTTTTTGTAACAAACTGTTCTTACATGCAACAAGAAGAACCAAAAACAAAACATTCTCTATTTGACTGTTTCTTGGTCTCAAACAGATCCAAAAAAGTTGACAAATGAATTTTTGTTTCTATTTATTTTGTGTGAAAGGCCTACCGTCCATCAATTTTACTGTATCCGTGGTTCACCTTTGCTTTGAATGGCTGTTTCATCAGTTTTTCTTTAACAATTTACCACAAATTTTTCATATATACTAATCAACAACAATTAATAAATAAATGAGAAAGTAGCTTTACAGTAATTCTGTGTTGTAAAAGCAGTTCTCTTTTACATGATTACTCCATCAAACATAATTTCATTCAGCCCAACTGTAACAAACAAACAAACAAAATTACCAAAGTAGTATCACTTGCATCCATCTTGATAAATTTGAAATCAGTTCTTAAACATATTGATGTTAATCAAAATGTGTTTATGATCTTACATTACTTATAATAGTTTATTCAACTTATTTTAACATGATCATATGCAACCTCGTATCAAAATCCACTCTTTTTTATCAAGAATACAGTTTGACTTTTTTAAGAAGTCAACTATGTTAACTCAACTCCACAAATTGACTTATCAAACTTCACATTCTAAGTTGATTCAAGGTGGAAATTTAGGACCCCATCCAAGTTGGAGGATCATACCTTGATCATACAATCATACTCTTGAAATAATTTCTCCGACAATCGTACACTGGTGTGAAAAGAACATGTGGAACCTTTGAATCATTTTTGACCATTTGAAGATAGAGGACTGAGCCTAAACCATATCTTACTGAGGGATGATCCTTTGGTTCAGTTCACTGCGAAATTACAACAAAAAATAACTGTTGAAACACTTATAAGCAATCAAGGTAAGACGTTAACTATAATATGTGAAATTACCTGTTACGATATTCGTTTGGTGTGGGTGTCTATGTTATCCATGGCTACATGCACCAGAAGGCCATTTCTTTCGAATTTTGCAACACAGATGTTATACCGTACGACTCAAGCTCCATCTAGACAAAGAACTGTAGATCTTCCAGTTGATAGATGCTCTCTGGAAGATCTGTTATCCCTGAACCTTTTATATGCAACTGTTCTAAGCATTTTAAACGTCCTATATCCTTGGGCAATTTCTCAACTAGAGTACAATTTCTGAGGTGGATACTATTTAGACGTTTCATCTCACAGATGCTGTTTGGAACATCTCGTAAGGATGTACAATCTGTTAAGTGCAGCTCCTCTAAACATTCTAATCTGCCAATATTCTCAGGCAACTGCTTAAGAAAGCAACAAGATTCAAGCCGGAGAAATTTAAGATGTTTCAATGTACAAATGCTATCTGGAAGATATTCAATCTTTATTGACAACAAAGTTAGGTCCTCTAGACACTCTAATATGCCAATGTTCTCAGGCAACTCCTTAAGAAAGAAACAAAATTCAAGCCTGAGAAATTTAAGATGATTCAAAGTACAAATGCTATCTGGAAGATATTCAATCTTTGTTGACAACAAAGTAAGCTCCTCTAGACACTCTAATCTGCCAATATTCTCAGGCAACTGCTTAAGAAAGCAACATGATTCAAGCCGGAGAAATTTAAGATGGTTCAATGTACAGATGCTATCCGGAAGATATTCAATCTTTGTTGACAACAAAGTTAGCTCCTCTAGACATTCTAACTGGTCAATCTCCTCGGGCACCTCTGGAATACTGCCTTCAAGTGTAAGCTTTCTCAAACATTGTAAAACACAAATAGTTCCTGGTAAACCAGCAAGGTTTGTGCAAGCACAAAGACCAAAAGAAATCAGGTTCTCAAGATTTCGGGTCGATGAGGGTAGAAGTTCCTTATAATTGAATTGAAAATGGAACTTAGGCTGATTGTTGTGAGGGTGCAATGGGCACAAACCGAAGGGACTCACAACTAAATGCAGCTCGGGTAAAAACTCAACCATAGGAACCCCTTGTTAACAAAACAAGGTTTGAAAATGATCTGACTACTTAGACATCCAATCAGAGCGCTAATTTTTTCCAAGGAAAAACAACCACTAAGATCAAAGCACTCAAGATGTGGAGAAATCCCAAGCTTAAAGGTTTTCAACTTAGAACAATGCACATTAATGCTTTCGAGCTCAAGAGTTTCATCAGGCATGTGAAGTTCAAGCAAATCATCACATTGTTCAAGATCTAACCTCTTGAGATTCCAAGTCCCACTAAGGTCAAGGATTGGAAATATAGAGCAATATTGCACTTTAATGGTTTCAAGCCTAGGACATTCATTGGACATGTGAAGTTCTAGCAAATCATGGCATTGTTCAAGATCTAACTTCTTGAGATTCCGAGCCCCGCTTAGGTCAAGGGTTGGTAATTTAGAACAATATTGCACTTCAATGGTATCAAGCTTAGGAGTTTCATTAGGCATGAGAAGTTCTAGCAAATCATTACATTTTTCAAGATGTAACCACATGAGATTCTTAGTACCGCTAAGGTCAAGGGCTGGCAATTTAGAGCAAAACTGCACTTCAATGGTCATGAGCTTAAGAGTTTCATTGGGCATGAGAAGTTCTAGCAAATCATTACATTTTTCAAGATATAACCTATTGAGATTCTGAGTACCGCAAAGGTCAAGGGTTGGCAATTTAGAGCAATATTGCAATTTAATGGTTTCAAGCCCAGGACATTCATTCGACATGTGAAGTTCTAGCAAATCATCACATTGTTCAAGATATAAGCTCTTGAGATTCCGAGTCCCGCTTAGATCAAGGGTTGACAATTTAGAGCAATACTGCACTTTAATGATTTCGAGCTCAGGACATTCATTGGGCAAGTGAAGTTCTAGCAAACCATCACATTGTTTAAGATATAACCTCTTGAGATCTCGAATCCCACTAAGGTCAAGGGTTGGCAATTTAGAGCAATATCCCATTTTAATGGTTTTGAGCTCGGGATTGTCATTGGGCATGAGAAGTTCTAGCAAATCATTACATTTTTCAAGCTGTAAGCTCTTGAGATTCTGAGTACTGCTAAAGTCAAGGGTTGGTAATTTAGAGCAATATTGCACTTTAATGATTTCGAGCTCAGGACATTCGTTGGGTATGTGAAGTTCTAGCAAATCATCACATTGTTCAAGATCTAACTTCTTGAGATTCCGAGTCCCGCCTAGGTCAAGGGTTGACAATTTAGAGCAATACTGCACTTTAATGATTTCGAGCTCAGGAGTTTCATCGGGCATGTGAAGTTCTAGCAAATTATTACATTGTTCAAGATATAACATCTTAAGATTCTGAGCCCCACTAAGGTCAAGGGTTGGTAACTTGGAACAATGCAATTTAATGGCTTTAAGCTCAGGATTTTCAGTGGGCATGTGAAGTTCTTGCAAATGCCAATAGTCACTAATTTTCAACACCTCAAGATTCCGAGCCTGCTTAAGGTTAAGGGTTTTTATTGGATTATGTAGGAGTTGGAGACGTTTGAGTTTTTCAACATGGAAATGAAGCTCTACCAAATCAACATTATAGTTAATACATAATTCATGGAGATGCTGAGCACATGTAATATCCAAGGTCTTCAGCTTAGATCTACTAAGGGTGAGGGATTTCAGGTTAAAAAATTTAGGCACATGAAGTTCTACCAAATCATTACATTCAAGATATAACGTCTCAAGATTCAGAGCCTGCATAAGGTTAAGGGTTTTTAACAAAAAAGAATGGACTTTGAGGTGTTTGAGCTTAAGACATTCACCGGGCATGTGAAATTCTATCAAGTCATGACAAACTTGAATTTCTAATGTGTCAAGGTTCTGAGCCCGCTCAAGATCCAACGTCCTCAACCAACAACCGTTGAGGTTTAGGTATTTGAGCTTAGAATTTGGTAGGGAAAGTTCTACCAGTTCATGACACTCCACAAGACTTAATCTTTCGAGATTGGGGATCAACCAGGCGTCCAAGGATCTCACCTTACAATGAGACATGTCAAGAAATCTAAGTTGCTTTAGCACCTATCATAAGCAAAAAAGAAGATGAGTCATTGTAATGACGAAACCAATAGATATATAGCATAATAAAGAAACTTGCAAAAAAACAAACTTATCAACCATAGTTCTACCTTCTTTTCTCCCACTTCCCAAAGTCGATCCATATTGCTGAGACCTATTTTAATGCCCACAAGATTTTTTGCTTGAAAATCTTTGGGTAAACATGTAAAAGGGTAACCTTCCGAACATAAATATTGTAAACCATGTGGTAGGTATAGGCTATCTTCACCAGTATCATTGTAGTCAAGATCAACAAGTTTCATATCTTTATTACCAAACTCAGCTTTCTTTCCACATATCACATGAAGATATCTAAGTTTCTTCATTTTTCGAAGAACTTTCATGACTATAGTTGGCTCAACCGTTTGCACTTTTATACAACTTGTTTCTTCATTATCCTAAAAAAAACAAATATATTAACCTTGTGCCATAACAAATAAGTATGTGTTAGTATTCTTCAACTTACAAATAAATGTGAACCTAACCTTATCTTCATCCAACATATTTTTTATATCCTCTTCATTCCACAATCGGCTATGTTTGTAAGGCACACCGGGGTGCACGCGACGAACGATATTCTTACCCATTTCTTCTATATGGTCATGCATACCAATAACCCACTACGAGATACAGTTATAAGAGATTTAAGCTCAAGGACTCTTAAACCACTTCTAGCATTAAATAAGCGACATTCAAGCGCTTTGATTGCTTCTTCTTTCTCCCAGCCTTTCAACATGCAAGCAACATCTAGGATATTTCTTTGTGGTCCTCTTCTAGAGAGGTAAAGCTTAATTCTAGTATTTCTAGAGTTTCCTTCAAAGGAATTCTCTCTAGTCTTTCTAGTTCATCTGTCCATTCAAGCTCATCTTTACCACACAAATTTGAACCCAAAACTTCAATCGTCAAGGGAAGACCATTAGCATAATGTATGACTTGGTTTGATAGCTTTTCGTAACCTTGATTTGGTGTCTCTCTCCCAAATGCATACCTACTTAAGAGGCGAATCGCTTCTTCTGGTGATAAGAATTTAGCATCAAGAATCAAGTGCTTTGGCACTTTGTGTTCTATCAACACTTGCTCATCTCGTGTTGTAATGATAATTCTACTTCCAAACTTAAACCATTCAGGCCCACCAGCTAATGCCTGAAGTTGTTTTCTATGATCCACATCATCTAAAACAACAAGCACCTTTATGCCACTCATCCTACGTTTCATCATTTCTATCCCGTCATAAACACCACTTATGGTGATATCTTGTGTTTTTAAGACGTCTGAAAGTACTTGTTTTTGTAATGAATTTAAGCCCTGTGATGAGTCTTTTGAACGTTCCCTAACATTCTCAACAAAGCTTGAACCTTCGAACCAGAAGGATATTTGATCAAAAACAGCTCTTGCCAAAGTCGTCTTTCCAGCCCCTCCCATCCCCTTGACCCCTATGAAACGAACATCATCACTACCGATTTCTAAAGATGAAACTACCTCTTTTACACGTGTCCCCATGCCTACTAATTTTTCATCAACACTAAAATTAGTGAAACGTAGCTCTAGTGAGATCGCTTGAACAATCTTTTGGATAAATTTCCCTTCATGTCTGTGTGGTCAAGAAGATACCATTAGATTAAGTGAACAATTAATCTCATTTACACAACTTACAATCACGTATAAACTAAGTAAATAACTTGGTGATATAGTCATGTTTCATGATTAATCTTTAAACATAGATCAGAAAGATATATAATGAAAGAATATAATAAATATGCATAGATAGAATTACATACCCATCACATGTGTTCTTCAACTCCCACCCAGCTAGCCCTGCAGCTTGTCTAAGAGCCTCTCTCCATTTATGATCATCAACATCTTCTTCTAGTTTACGCTTCTTAAATCCTTTTTCAACTGCCCCACTTTGTTTGCGGACTTCGGTGGGTTCCACATCGTAGAAAACCGGGTACACAATGTGCCCGCCCATCTTCTCGCACTCCATGATCTTGACGAGCTCGTTTAAGCACCACGATGAAGATGCATAGTTCTTAGAGAAAACGACAACGTAATATCTCGAGTTTTCAATGGACCTCATGAGTTCATCATTAATCCCTCTCCCTTTCCGGATTTCTTCATCGTCACGGTAAGTGTAAATGCCATTCCGCATAAGAGCTAGATAAAGATTATCAACAAAGTTCTTGCGGGTGTCTTCACCACAGAAACTCATGAACACATCATACTTGAAGGTCATCTTTTGAATGGATGAAGCTGAAGTGGATGCCATGCTTGAAGGATCAATTGATGAAGTGAAATGTTTAATGGGGGAAGCTTGTATTAACTGATTAATGCAAACAAACACAAAATTTAGAGATGATAACTGATATATAATTGGAGTGTGATGCGTTTGTTATTTGGAAGAATTAAGAAGAAATGGGGAAATTAATTGGAGAAAAATAAGATTTCAGATCTGAATTTGAGCAGATCTGAACTTTGAGCAGAAGATACTTCATAAAGAATCATCATACTTGAAGAATAAAATATGAAAAAACACATTTTTTTTTCATAAGAATAATACTATTCTAATGCTAACAATTATAAGAATAATTCTAACAATTACAAGTTCAGGGGTGTTACAAGCATACAACCGATTCATGTAAAACCATAGAGTAGAAGGGAGAAAGAATAACCTGTTGGGTGTTTATGAGTGGATTTGAGTAGAGAGAAGCTGTGAGATTTGAGCAGAGAGAGAGTTGGAAAAGAGTTATTAAAGAGGAAAATGGGCATAGGGTTTCAACATTTTAGTAAAGTGATGTGGAGATGATGATTCTGCTGATAGTTTTGTTTTGTGTCTCTTGCTTCGATCTTTCTATTGCATTTTGTGGTTATTTTTTTATAAACCACTTTGATTAATTTGTTTTTTTTTTCAATAAAGTAAAGACTATTATACTACTAAACTCAGAGGGATTTTTGTTTCTTTTTTAAGAATTGAGCTTTGTTCTATAAAGTTTTTTTTTGAAAAATTACCAAAATAAACATTTGATCAAACTAAATAATCATTATAATCATTGAAAAATAAATTTATAAAAAAAAACAACTAATAAAAGCGAGTCATGTGTTCATTTATCGCCACATGGACGAGAAAAATCCATAATCTCTCGTTGAAAATGTGACTGGGCGAGGGATTTACATAATCATTCGCTAACGTGTTAAAATGGCAGTGGTTCCTCCCTGAAAAGGTACTGGGCGATGGATTACATAAGCTCTCGCTGACGTGTCGCAATTTCAGTGGTTCCTCGCTGACATGTCCTATTCCTCGCCCATAATTACCAAAATGCCACTACTTATTATTTTTATTTTTTTAAATACAAAATTTTAGAAAAATTATTTGCCAAAAGTTATAAAATTGTTAGATTTATTAAAAAATCATTTATGATGTTTTAAACACTTAAATTTGTTATTTAATATGCTTTTCCTTTATATAATAAAAGCTTTCCTCTTAACAAATTTATCAAATTTTAGTTTTTTTTACTTTATTCATTTTACTAGTTTAAAAATCCGTTTTTTAACACGGGCTTAATTAAAATATTAAATTAATAGTTAAATTTTAATATTTAAAAATTTTAAAATAATATTTTAGATAAGATATAATTCCGATTACGTATGCTCAATTATTTTAAGTAATAATAATATTTTTTAAACTTACATCTTTATAAAAGTTAAAAATCCACACTTATTTTAAAAAATTTTAAAATAATAAAACAAAGTTAAAAAACTTTTGTTTAAGTGAATGCATTCTTTTAAGTTTTTTAAGGATGAAATTTTAAAAAATATTATTATTACTTAAAATAGTTGAGTATACGTAATTCGAATCATATCTTTATCTAAAAAACTTATTTTAAAAAACTTTTAATATTAAATATTAACTATTATTTTAATATTTTAATTCAACACGTGATAAAAACATATTTCTAAACTAGTAAAATAAATAAAGTAAAAAACCAAATTTGATAAGTATGTTAAGAGGAAAGTTTGTATTATATAGGGGAAAACCAAATAAATAACAAATTTAAGTGTTTAAAAATAATAAATGATTATTTTAAAACTAATGATTTTTTAATTTTGGTAAATACTTTTTTTAAAATTTTGTATTTTTTAAAAAATATAAAATCCTAAACGAGTAGTGGCATTTTGGTAATTATGGGCGAGGAATGGGACATGTCAGCGAGGAACCATTGAAATTGTGACACGTCAGCGAGGGATTATGAAAATCCCTCGCCTAGTCACCTGTTCAGCGAAGAACCCCTAACATTTCGATACGTTAACGAGGGATCATGTAAATCCCTCGCCCAATCACTTTTTCAGTGAGGGATTATGGATTTTTCTTGCTTGTACAGTGAAGAATGGACACGTGGCTCGTTTTAATTGGTTGTTTTTTTAATTTATTTTTTAATGGTTATAATGGTAATTTAGTTTGGTAAAATGTTTATTTTGATAATTTCTTTTTTTTATCTAAATGAGTAATGATTGCAATCTAGCGTTGTTGGTTTGAAGGGTCCACCTTTTTTGGCGTGGGAGCTTCTCTTTTATCAATTTATTCTTCCTCCACTTAATGGCTCTATTATGTGCATTGTTGTATGTTTAAGAAATATTGGTACTTAGCCTATAAATGAAATCATCAAAGGCTACCTTTCAATCGACAAGAGGTGTGAGTGTTTGTTTTAGAAAAACATATGCTATTTGTCACACCCCAACCTTGACGGCGGAAACGTCGAGATGTGAGGGTTAAGATTGTTCACAGCCACATAACGCTATATTAAAATGCAAATATTATTATCATAAGACTTGGAATGGAAAAATACAATCATAAATCTTAAACAAGAAATAAGTTTAACATAACATAACATAATGTAATTTTTTTATTTCATTATCTAGGTCCAAGTCCTAGATTATAGCAAGCTTCAAAAGATTCACTTTAAACTTGAGGTTGACCTGAAACATGATAAAAATAAAAGTCAACTAAAAATAGTTTAATTCACACAAGCTATTATTTCAAACATTGCCTTTAAAATTATTGTTTAATTTGTATTCATTTTTATTTAATTATAAAATTATTTAAACTTTATAAACATTACAAAATTATTATAAAGGATATTTTAATCCATATATATTTATATAAATTATAAATAAAATCGTTACCACGAAAATATAATTGAGATCTTATTTAACTATAATAATTAACTAAACCCCAAACATCAAGTTGATTTTCTTTGTCCTTGTTAAATTATCGTAAAGCTTTAATCTTGTAAATATATATATTTAGGTGTCTTGTGACGATACACCTTGGAGCGACGCTTGTTATTATTCTTATTAATCGCCTTATATATTTATTGTCAAAGTGAGTTTTCTTGCCCCTTTTCATATTTTACACTAACTTGGGGTGAAACATGATAGCTTATACATGATACACTTATACACGTTTGAGACTTGTAAATCACGTGCAATTCAACTTATTATTTGTCAAGGTTATTTGTTAATTGTAAGTGTTTATATGAGATACATAGTTTGTTTACAATCATTAACTATTGCTAGCCTGGCGACGTCTTAGATCTTTGGGCCTGACAAGCCTATTTGGTGCTAAAGTCGATGTATTGCCGACTCCTAGGAGCCGTATGCTTGTGCACTAGGGAACCAAATACACTTAGCCAATCTTTTATACTTGTAATCAAGTCGAGGTTTGGTTGTAACGATATGTGTTCTATAACCTTACTAGCTTATAACCTATGACATGAATTGCTACTTGTAACCTTTTTCATATTATGTATGAAAACCTTGGAAACTCACCAACTATTTTTAGTTGACTTTTATTTTTATCATGTTTCAGGTCAACCTCAAGTTTAAAGTGAATCTTTTGAAGCTTGCTATAATCTAGGACTTGGACCTAGATAATGAAATAAAAAATTACATTATGTTATGTTATGTTAAACTTATTTCTTGTTTAAGATTTATGATTGTATTTTTCCATTCCAAGTCTTATGATAATAATATTTGCATTTTAATATAGCGTTATGTGGCTGTGAACAATCTTAACCCTCACATCTCGACGTTTCCGCCGTCAAGGTTGGGGTGTGACAGATTGGTATCAGAGCCCATAACTATAGGGATTTAGGTTATTAGTAATGGTGACCTAGACTATAGCTTATGCATGAACCTCATAGGATAATATTTATATTCTTAGAAATATATATATTGTTACATGCTACATAATGCTATACTTTATTTATGTGCAACTTGATGCCTTAGCATAGGTTGCCTTGTAATTGTCTAAACTTTGTTACTTGTCTCCCTAAACTTAACTTTGACTCATTGACTCTCCCCGACAAATGAAACTTCTTAATCTTATTCTCGTCAACACGTGGAATCGTATACTTATGCTTAAGAATTAAATCTTTAGACTTAAGTCTAATCTATGTAAATCTCATCATGGTTTTGATTTCATAAACCTAATAAATTTGTGTGACACATGGACACCTGTATTCTGGATTTCCTGGCAAAAGGCCCTCGGGCTAAGGCAAGCATATCGCATAAATCCTACGGGACTAGTTATGCTTACCTGGGGATTTCTGGATGAGTGATAAACCATGGTCAACATACACGAATTTCTAAGGCGAGTGGGTCAACTTACCTTGACGTGTCAACGTTTCCAAATGGTAATGCGTTACCAAATGGAACCATTCCATGTGCCTACAACTTTTTGCCTTATCCTTGTTGAACATTAATCCTTGTTATTCCAATTCTCATATCTAACTCATTTGTATATTCCAGCATGTCTCGTCATCATGGAAAGCGTGGGAGTTCCGATCGCAAGTTAGCCGCCATGATTGCTCGACAAATGGCTGCTGTTATTCCGACCATGGTTGCTGAACTTAATAGCACCTTAATGACCAACGCTAGCAACAATGGAAATGGTCATGGAGAGAATAGCAACAATCAAAATGGGAACAATCAACATGGGAATAATCAAACTTGCACCTTCAAACACTTCAGCTCTTGCAAGCCCACTAGTTTTAGTGGCAAGGAAGGAGCCACTGGCCTTCTTGAGTGGTTCGAAAGCATGGAGAATACCTTTATCAATTGTGAGTGTCCCGATGCACTCAAGGTTCGCTATGCCACTAGTATGTTCCAACAAAGGGCTCTTACCTGGTGGAATAGCGAGAAGAGGAATCGTGGACCCGATGCCATTCTAGAACTTACATGGGAAGAGTTCAAGAACATCGCCATCGCGAAGTTCTGCCCGAGAAGCGAACTACAAAAACTGGAGGAGGAATTTTGGAATTTGAAACAAAACGATGGTGATCATTTGGCCTACTCAACTAGGCATCATGAGTTGAGTATACTGCTGCCCCATATGGTCAACACTGTTCCCCGCAACATCGAGAAGTTCATTAAGGGTGTACCACCCCAAATTCAAGATGCTGTGGTGGGTAGCCGACCCACAACCTTGGAAGAAGCCATTACTATCACCGCTCAACTCACCGAGAACCATATACGAGCGGGCACCATGTCTGTGAAGGGTGCAAAGAAGGTAGAGAAGACGGCTACCGAGGTGGTTAAGGAGACTAAAGCTGAACCGTTACAACAACAACAACAACAAGAAGCGCAAGTTCACACCGGCGCGTAACTATGCCGTGGCTGCACCCAAACAACCCCAAAGACAACTTGTACCTGCGGCTACACCCGTGGCACAAGTGCCTGGGGCTAGGGCTTATGCTGGTCCTCAACCGATGTGCAACACGTGTAGGTATCATCATCCGGGAAATCAACCATGCCGCATTTGCACCTTATGCGGTAAATATGGTCATTTGGTGGCGACTTGCCACCGTGCACCTAACAATGCCGCTGTGGTCACAAACCGTGTTTGCTACAACTGTGGGGAACCTGGCCATTTTCGCCCACAATGCCCTCGTCTTGTGGGTAATGTTCCACAAGCCCGAGGACGTGCTTTCAACATCAACGCTAACCAAGCACAAGCAAACAACGATGTGGTGAATGGTACGTTAACTCACCCTTAATTTTGTGATCAAATTCATTTCATATTTTACCTGTATTGTTAAATACCTTAAAAATTGAACAGGTATGTTTCTTATTAACAAAACTTATGCCTATGTCCTATTTGATTCTGGAGCCGATAAAGTTTTGTTTCATTAGAGTTTGAACCCATACTTGCTAAGCCACATACGAAACTAGAAAGACTCTTACTGTTGAAGTTGCCGATGGAGAACCAATCACCGTTGACATTATCATTCGTGATTGCATCTTAAGTCTTGACGCGCATGATTTTCTTATCGATCTTATCCCTATGAAACTTGGAAGCTTTGACGTCATCATTGGTATGGATTGGTTAGCCAAACACCATGCCGAGATCATTTGCTTCGAGAAGTGCATTCGTATACCGTTACCCACTGGAGATACGTTGAAGGTGTTCGGTGAAAAGTCTTCCAAAGGGCTTAAACTCATGTCTTGCACTCAAGCCCGAAAGTGCTTAAACAAGAAGTATATGGCCTTCTTGGCTTATGTGGTCAACACGAAAGTCAAAGGGAAAGAACTTAAGGATGTCCCTATCGTACGAGACTTTCCTGAAGTATTTCCCGATGACCTTAGTGGTTTACCTCCCGTGCGTGAGGTTGAGTTTAAAATCGACTTGATACCGGGAGCAAACCCCGTGGCTAAGTCACCATATCGGCTTGCACCATCGGAAATGCAAGAACTCTCTTGTCAACTGCAAGAGCTGTCCGAGAAAGGCTTCATCCGTCCTAGTTCTTCGCCTTGGGGTGCACCTGTTCTTTTCGTGAAGAAGAAAGATGGATCGTTTCGTATGTGCATCGATTATCGCGAACTTAACAAACTTACCATCAAGAATCGTTATCCTCTTCCTCGCATCGATGACTTGTTTGATCAACTTCAAGGAGCTGCCATATTCTCTAAAATTGATCTACGTTCTGGATATCATCAATTACGAGTTCATGAGGATGACATCCCAAAGACCGCTTTTCGTACTCGTTATGGACACTATGAGTTTATGGTGATGCCTTTTGGTTTAACCAATGCTCCTGCTGTCTTCATGGATCTCATGAACGAGTATGCAAGCCTTATCTAGACAAGTTTGTGATCGTCTTTATTGATGACATACTTATCTATTCCAAGTCCAACACCGATCATGAGCTGCATTTGAGATTAGTTCTTGAGTTGTTAAAGAAAGAGCAATTGTACGCAAAGTTCTCGAAGTGTGATTCTGGCTCGAGGAAGTTCAATTTCTAGGACACGTGGTGAATAACCAAGGAATTCACGTGATCCTGCAAAGGTGGAAGCTGTGAAGAATTGGTGTGTTCCTACAACTCCTACCGAAGTTCGTTCTTTTCTTGGTCTTGCTGGTATTATCGGCGATTCATTGCCAATTTCTCGAGGATCGCGAAACCGCTCACCACTTTGACACAAAAGAATAAACCCTTCGAGTGGGGTTCCGAGCAAGAAGAAGCTTTTGAAGCGTTAAAGCATAAGTTATGCAATGCTCCTATCTTGACCCTACCCGATGGAAACGACGATTTCACTGTGTATTGTGACGCATCTAAACAAGGCCTTGGTTGTGTTCTTATGCAACGAGGGAAGGTCATAGCTTACGCATCGAGGCAATTGAAGGTTCACGAGGTGAATTACACAACTCATGATCTCGAGCTTGGTGCTGTTGTATTTGCTTTGAAGATTTGGAGGCACTACCTGTATGGTACGCAATGTATAGTCTACACCGATCACAAAAGCCTTCAACACGTTTTCAATCAAAAAGATCTCAATATGAGACAACGTCGTTGGGTGGAGTTGATTAGTGACTATGATTGTGACATTCGTTACCATCCTGGTAAAGCAAACGTTGTGGCCGATGCACTGAGCCGAAAGATTCACAACAAGATGATCTCATTCCAAGAAATTCGAGATCGACGTCAATGGTTTGACACCTTGGGTGAGTTCGATACTGAAATTCGACTAGATGTCAATGAGACCACCGTACTACTACAAAACCTGAGAATAGATAGTGACATCGAGTCTAGCATCCTGGAGGCTCAACAAATGGTTCAACGAGAAGGGAGAATGAAGGATGAGTTGGAACATAATCTTATAACCCAATTGGAAACGAAACCCAATGGGTTGATGTACTTCGCCAATCGTATTGGGTTCCAAATCGCGATAACATTCGTACCTTATTATGAACGAAGCTCATCAAACTCGTTATTCTATACATCCGGGTTCCGATAAGATGTACATGGACCTACGTGGTCAATATTGGTGGCCTGGAATGAAGAAGGACATAGCGACTTATGTAGCTAAGTGCCTCACGTGTACGAAAGTTAAAGCGAACATCAACGTCCAAGTGGATTACTTGAGCAACCCGAGATCCCTATGTGGAAATGGGAACACATATCCATGGACTTCATAACAAAGCTGCCCCGAACCTCTCGAGGGCATGATAGCATATGGGTGATCGTGACCGATTGACCAAGTCGGCACATTTATACCCATACGTGACACTTACAAGACATCAAAGTTAGCTCGTATATACGTTGATGAGATTGTAAGTCGTCATGGGGTACCTCTGCACATCATATCCGACCGAGATGCTCGTTTCACTTCACATTTTTGGTCGTCTATGCAAGAACTTTTGGGTACACAATTGGATCTAAGCACGGCTTACCATCCTCAAACTGATGGGCAAACCGAACGAACGATCCAAACTTTGGAGGACTTGTTACGTCTCTGTGTTCTTGACTTTGGTGGCGATTGGGATACGCACCTACCGCTTGCGGAATTTTCGTATAACAATAGTTACCACTCGAGTATCAAGATGGCACCGTTTGAAGCATTTATGGTCGAAAATGTCGTTCACCGATTTGTTGGACCGACATTGGTGAAAAACTTCATCACTGGTCCTGAACTTATACAAGAGACGACCGATAAAGTTTCTATTTTCGTAAGAACCTTGAAGTGGCGAGAAGTCGTCAAAAGAGTTATGCTGACAAGCGACGTAAGCCATTAGAATTTCAAGTTGGGGAGATGTTCTTCTCAAGGTTTCACCGTGGAAGGTGTGGTTCGTTTTGGAAAGAAGGGCAAACTGGCTCCAAGGTTTGTAGGACCCTTCAAAATCCTGAAAAGGATTGGGAAAGTGGCTTATAAACTAGAGTTACCTTCCGACCTTAGTGGAATTCATCCTGTGTTCCACGTCTCAAATTTGAGAAGATGTTTGGCCGACGAAAGTCTGTATGTTCCGCTGGAAGACATTCAGATCGACGAGTATACATTTTGTCGAGAAACCTGTAGAGATCATGGATCGGATAATGAAGAAGACTAGAACCACAACAACTCCAATCGTCAAGGTTCGATGGGAAAATAAACGTGGTGCTGAATTTACTTGGGAACGTGAGGAGCACATGAAGAAGAGATACCCATTTTATTTGTATAGTTTCATTTCTTTAATTTCGGGACGAAATTCTTTTAAGATGGGGAGACTGTAACATCCGTTTTTTTTTGTTAACTAAAAGTTAACTTTGTTTACTCTTACAAGGGTTTTTATGAAAGTTAATTGTAAATATTAAATAATAATAATGTTAATATTAATAAAAGTAGCAATATTAATAAGTAATAATAATTATAATAATATTTATAATAATAATAGAATAATAATAACAATAATAATGTTAATAATAAAATTTGTATAGTTATTAAACTTAACAAGTTTTTAAAACTTTAAGTAATTAAGTTTGGGGGCTTAATTGCAAAATTAGAAACTTTCATTAATAGGTTTTGCATAAAATGATAAATAATAAACTAGAGGGGCTAAATGTGCAATAACCAAAAGTAAATCTCCCCCCCCCCCCTGTTTTCCCGTTTTTCCGGCGAGAGGAGGCCGGCGCCTCCGGCCGAACTCCGGCAATGCCAAAAACGGCCCTAGTAGTCACGATTTTACCAAAAATCCGTTTCGAATCATACGTGAACTTAATTCGAGCCTTAATGCGGTTAATAATGGGTTTAAACGTCGAATGATACCCAATCGAGTGAGTAACCGTAGCTTCTTAAACCCATAACCGTTCGGGCATTAAATCTCAATTATAATCTAATTAATCAAACATGAACGACCATATACCTATTCCTAATCGAACTCAGCACTCAATTTCACCTGAAACCAACACAAGCATCACTTTCGATTACACCCTTTTCATCGCAACCTGCAACACCCGTAGACCACTTTCCGAGCTTGTTAACTTGTATTATCAGAGGGCTTTTCATCGTGGGGATCACTAGAAGCTTACTGTAAAAGGAATTTGAGTTTCATCGAAGATCTCATCTCGAATCGGTTCTCCACAGTCGCGACCTAGGTCCATAACGCGAGCATCGAATACCAAACGAATCAAGTAAGTTAAATACATACATATACTCGATTTCACATGAGGAACAAAAGCCCTAAACTTAATTGATTGATAACTTTGAATTGATGTTCAATTTGATCGATTTGGGGTAAACAAATTCTAGGGTTCTTAAGGATTTGGGGGTTTTGTTTAAGTAAGCATATTACCAATTTAAACGCGAACATTAACGCGGCTGGATGCCTTGGTTCACTGGTTAAGCGCTTCCATCACCACTTAGAGGTCCCGGGTTCGAACCCGGGCACCCTCTGCTTTATTTAAAAAAAAAAAAAAATCTTTTTTAGGCTTTTTGGCCTTCAAAGTTAATATAAAAAATTCCTAAAAATTATGAAAAATCATTTTCATAAACTTACTTCTTTTAAAACTATTTAATCATTTTCTGTAATTTATTTATAAAAATACCTTTATATTTTTTTTTAATATCCTAAAGATTAATAACATAACTAGCATATTTCTATAAAAATTTAGACTTTAAAAAAAAAAAAAATAGTTAATTCACACAAGCTATTATTTCAAACATTGCCTTTAAAATTATTGTTTAATTTGTATTCATTTTTATTTAATTATAAAATTATTTAAACTTTATAAACATTACAAAATTATTATAAAGGATATTTTATCCATATATATTTATATAAATTATAAATAAAATCGTTACCACGAAAATATAATTGAGATCTTATTTAACTATAATAATAACTAAACCCCAAACATCAAGTTGATTTTCTTTGTCCTTGTTAAATTATCGTAAAGCTTAAATCTTGTAATATATTTAGGTGTCTTGTGACGATACACCTTGGAGCGACGCTTGTTATTATTCTTATTAATCGCCTTATATATTTATTGTCAAAGTGAGTTTTCTTGCCCCTTTTCATATTTTTACACTAACTTGGGATGAAACATGATAGCTTACATGATACACTTATACACGTTTGAGACTTGTAAATCACGTGCAATTCAACTTATTATTTGTCAAGGTTATTTGTTAATGTAAGTGTTTATATGAGATACATAGTTTGTTTACAATCATTAACTATTGCTAGCCTGGCGACGTCTTAGATCTTTGGGCCTGACAAGCTATTTGGTGCTAAAGTCGATGTATTGCCGACTCCTAGGAGCCGTATGCTTGTGCACTAGGGAACCAAATACACTTAGCCAATCTTTTATACTTGTAATCAAGTCGAGGTTTGGTTGTAACGATATGTGTTCTATAACCTTACTAGCTTATAACCTATGACATGAATTGCTACTTGTAACCTTTTTCATATTATGTATGAAAACCTTGGAAACTCACCAACTATTTTTAGTTGACTTTTATTTTTATCATGTTTCAGGTCAACCTCAAGTTTAAAGTGAATCTTTTGAAGCTTGCTATAATCTAGGACTTGGACCTAGATAATGAAATAAAAAAATTACATTATGTTATGTTATGTTAAACTTATTTCTTGTTTAAGATTTATGATTGTATTTTTCCATTCCAAGTCTTATGATAATAATATTTGCATTTTAATATAGCGTTATGTGGCTGTGAACAATCTTAACCCTCACATCTCGACGTTTCCGCCGTCAAGGTTGGGGTGTGACAGATTGGTATCAGAGCCCATAACTATAGGGATTTAGGTTATTAGTAATGGTGACCTAGACTATAGCTTATGCATGAACCTCATAGGATAATATTTATATTCTTAGAAATATATATATTGTTACATGCTACATAATGCTATACTTTATTTATGTGCAACTTGATGCCTTAGCATAGGTTGCCTTGTAATTGTCTAAACTTTGTTACTTGTCTCCCTAAACTTAACTTTGACTCATTGACTCTCCCCGACAAATGAAACTTCTTAATCTTATTCTCGTCAACACGTGGAATCGTATACTTATGCTTAAGAATTAAATCTTTAGACTTAAGTCTAATCTATGTAAATCTCATCATGGTTTTGATTTCATAAACCTAATAAATTTGTGTGACACATGGACACCTGTATTCTGGATTTCCTGGCAAAAGGCCCTCGGCTAAGGCAAGCATATCGCATAAATCCTACGGGACTAGTTATGCTTACCTGGGGATTTCTGGGATGAGTGATAAACCATGGTCAACATACACGAATTTCTAAGGCGAGTGGGTCAACTTACCTTGACGTGTCAACGTTTCCAAATGGTAATGCGTTACCAAATGGAACCATTCCATGTGCCTACAACTTTTTGCCTTATCCTTGTTGAACATTAATCCTTGTTATTCCAATTCTCATATCTAACTCATTTGTATATTCCAGCATGTCTCGTCATCATGGAAAGCGTGGGAGTTCCGATCGCAAGTTAGCCGCCATGATTGCTCGACAAATGGCTGCTGTTATTCCGACCATGGTTGCTGAACTTAATAGCACCTTAATGACCAACGCTAGCAACAATGGAAATGGTCATGGAGAGAATAGCAACAATCAAAATGGGAACAATCAACATGGGAATAATCAAACTTGCACCTTCAAACACTTCAGCTCTTGCAAGCCCACTAGTTTTAGTGGCAAGGAAGGAGCCACTGGCCTTCTTGAGTGGTTCGAAAGCATGGAGAATACCTTTATCAATTGTGAGTGTCCCGATGCACTCAAGGTTCGCTATGCCACTAGTATGTTCCAACAAAGGGCTCTTACCTGGTGGAATAGCGAGAAGAGGAATCGTGGACCCGATGCCATTCTAGAACTTACATGGGAAGAGTTCAAGAACATCGCCATCGCGAAGTTCTGCCCGAGAAGCGAACTACAAAAACTGGAGGAGGAATTTTGGAATTTGAAACAAAACGATGGTGATCATTTGGCCTACTCAACTAGGCATCATGAGTTGAGTATACTGCTGCCCCATATGGTCGACACTGTTCCCCGCAACATCGAGAAGTTCATTAAGGGTGTACCACCCAAATTCAAGATGCTGTGGTGGGTAGCCGACCCACAACCTTGGAAGAAGCCATTACTATCACCGCTCAACTCACCGAGAACCATATACGAGCGGGCACCATGTCTGTGAAGGGTGCAAAGAAGGTAGAGAAGACGGCTACCGAGGTGGTTAAGGAGACTAAAGCTGAACCGTCTTACAACAACAACAACAACAAGAAGCGCAAGTTCACACCGGCGCGTAACTATGCCGTGGCTGCACCCAAACAACCCCAAAGACAACTTGTACCTGCGGCTACACCCGTGGCACAAGTGCCTGGGGCTAGGGCTTATGCTGGTCCTCAACCGATGTGCAACACGTGTAGGTATCATCATCCGGAAATCAACCATGCCGCATTTGCACCTTATGCGGTAAATATGGTCATTTGGTGGCGACTTGCCACCGTGCACCTAACAATGCCGCTGTGGTCACAAACCGTGTTTGCTACAACTGTGGGGAACCTGGCCATTTTCGCCCACAATGCCCTCGTCTTGTGGGTAATGTTCCACAAGCCCGAGGACGTGCTTTCAACATCAACGCTAACCAAGCACAAGCAAACAACGATGTGGTGAATGGTACGTTAACTCACCCTTAAATTTTGTGATCAAATTCATTTCATATTTTACCTGTATTGTTAAATACCTTAAAAATTGAACAGGTATGTTTCTTATTAACAAAACTTGTAAATCACGTGCAATTCAACTTATTATTTGTCAAGGTTATTTGTTAATTGTAAGTGTTTATATGAGATACATAGTTTGTTTACAATCATTAACTATTGCTAGCCTGGCGACGTCTTAGATCTTTGGGCCTGACAAGCCTATTTGGTGCTAAAGTCGATGTATTGCCGACTCCTAGGAGCCGTATGCTTGTGCACTAGGGAACCAAATACACTTAGCCAATCTTTTATACTTGTAATCAAGTCGAGGTTTGGTTGTAACGATATGTGTTCTATAACCTTACTAGCTTATAACCTATGACATGAATTGCTACTTGTAACCTTTTTCATATTATGTATGAAAACCTTGGAAACTCACCAACTATTTTTAGTTGACTTTTATTTTATCATGTTTCAGGTCAACCTCAAGTTTAAAGTGAATCTTTTGAAGCTTGCTATAATCTAGGACTTGGACCTAGATAATGAAATAAAAAAATTACATTATGTTATGTTATGTTAAACTTATTTCTTGTTTAAGATTTATGATTGTATTTTTCCATTCCAAGTCTTATGATAATAATATTTGCATTTTAATATAGCGTTATGTGGCTGTGAACAATCTTAACCCTCACATCTCGACGTTTCCGCCGTCAAGGTTGGGGTGTGACACTATTAATCATTTTATAAGCATTTGATGGTTAAGCTTACTCACAATAAATTTCTTACCACTTTACACCTTAAAATTAAAACACCATTCTTAACCATCGACCTCCCCACCCATTGACTCCCACCCGTCGAACCTACCACCGCTGGCCAACTGCACCCTCGGCCTCGCTTCGCCGGACAGTTGTCGCAACCCCCCTTCACCGTCAACGTCCATCGACTCCCGCCCAGGATTGATTTTTCAAAGTTAAGTTTCTTTGATGGTTTGGTTCTTGAAGAATAACTAGCGGAAGATGCATTCGCATTCATTCTAATCTGTGAAGGGCTTGATGCCAAATTGAAATTTACTTTCTTAGCATTTGGTATTAGTGTTCGTGTTGATGTTACATTAATTGAGTAGATTCTTGAGACGACGAGGATTGTGTTGTTCTTTGATGATATCTCCAAGAACATATTATGTTTTTTTCAGCTTGGGAAATCTTTTCTTGTAGTAGAAATCTCTTCTTCAATCTGAAAACATGTTTGAAATCTTCACCGTTTAGGCAACCACGTAAAAATAATAAATCACATTTATAAAATATAAGTGTACGTGAATATTTTAATTTTTATTTCTTAAACGATCAAAGAAAAGTCTTCTGATCTAAAGTAAATGTGTCGAATCACGCGGGATTAACTACTAGTTATCTCCTAATTTCTAAAGAATTCAAACATTTCGGCCCTTTTGGTGTTTGGAATCGTTTGTAGTTTTTAATGGTTGTTGGGATCATTTAGGGCCATTAGCCCAGCCTATCATCTTCATTACTTTAGTACATAACCTTGAGCGTCTAGGCTTGCACTTCCTCGAAGGGAAGCACGTATATTAATTTGTCCCCATGAGTATCAAAAAGTCTTCAACACATTTTCAACCAAAAAGATCTGAACATGAGACAACGGCGATGGGCCGAATTACTTAGTGACTATGATTGCGAAATTCGCTACCATCCCGGTAAAGCGAATGTCGTGGCCGATGCCCTTAGTCGAAAAGTTAATGTTAAATCTATTTTGCTCCATAGCATTATCATCCAAACCGATCTTCAAAACCGCATCTATCGAGCCCAGTGCACCTCCGTTGATGAAGGTAACATGTATGAAGAAATGTCATGTGGAGCCGAACTTCAACTCAAAACTAAACCCGATGGCTTACTTTACTTTCTCAATCGTTTATGGGTTCCCGATCGTGACGACCTTCGTACTTTCATTCTTGACGAGGCTCATAAGTCACGTTATTCTGTGCATCCCGGTGCGGATAAAATGTACTTCGATCTTCGTCCCATTTATTGGTGGCCCGGTATGAAAAAGGATGTGGCACTTTACGTTTCAAAATGTCTTACATGCTCACAGGTTAAAGCCGAGCATCAAAGACCTTTCGGTTTACTCGAGCAACCCTCGATTCCTGTTTGGAAATGGGAAGACATTGCCATGAATTTCATCACTAAGCTCCCAAATACCCGAAACCAAAATGATAGTATTTGGGTAATCATCGATCGATTGACCAAATCGGCTCACTTCATTCCGATCCGAGAAAAGTATTCCATGGAACAACTAGCTCAAATCTATGTCCGAGAAATCGTGTGCCGCCATGGTATACCAATGACCATCATCTCCGATCGTGATGCTCATTTCACGTCTCATTTTTGGAAATCGCTTCAAAATGCTCTAGGTACTCGCCTTGACCTTAGTACCGCTTACCACCCTCAAACCGATGGCTAATCCGAGCGTACAATCCAAACCCTCTAGGATATGCTTCGATCATGCGTACTAGACTTTGGTGGAAATTGGGACTCTCATATTCCGCTTATTGAGTTCTCCTACAACAATAGTTTCCATTCTAGCATTGGTATGGCTCCGTTTGAAGCTCTCTATGGTCGAAAGTGTCGTTCTCCGATTTGTTGGAACGAGATTGGTGAAACTCAAATCACCGGTCCTGAGATGGTTCAAGACACTACCGATCGTATCGATCAAATCCGCAAGAATCTACTCGCCGCTAGAAGCCGTCAAAAGAGTTATGCCGATAAACGACGAAAGCCTCTAGAATTTCACGTCGACGACCTTGTCCTCCTCAAAGTATCTCCTTGGAAAGGGGTAGTCCGTTTTGGAAAGAAAGGAAAACTAGCTCCTCGTTTCGTAGGCCCATTCAAGATCCTCGAAAGGATTGGAAAAGTGGCTTATAGACTCGATTTACCGAAAGAACTTTCCGGTGTTCATCCTACCTTTCATGTCTCAAATCTTAAGAAATGCTTAGCTGAGGGTAATCTCCACATACCACTCGACGAAGTACATATCGATGAGACAATGCAACTTGTTGAAAGACCCGTAGAAATTATGGATCGCAACGAGAAACGAACCAAACGAAGTCGTATTCGGTTAGTGAAAGTTCGTTGGGAATCAAGACGTGGTGCCAAATTTACTTGGGAAAGAGAAGACGTCATGAAGGAAAAGTACCTGCATCTCTTCGTCGTAGCTTCTTCCTAATTTCGGACGAAATTTCCAAAAGTATGGAATACTGTGACATTCATCATTTTCGACTAGCTTAGTATTTGTTATCCTGTATTGTAAACCCGATTCGTTTTGGTCTTCGTATCTTTGAATATTAATAAAATGATGGATTTTATGTTGTAATCATGTTTCATACTTATCGTGGCGTGACCCACAGTTCGTTTCAGCAAAATCAGTTTTTTTAACGTTTTCGGTTCGTTTAAGGCCCGGACTTGTATTTTAACCATCCAAACCAACCAAGACCTAACCCATAACTATTCTAGAACCCTCCAAATATGTAGATACCTGGTCATAATTTATTTAAATTAAAATTTATTTTAAATAAAAGAATCAAAGTGCACCCTTTTACCCACCGGACAAACGCATTACCCATTTCCTCAAACCCTAATCTTTCCCTATAAATACCACTCATTTTCAACCATTTCACCTGCACATTTTCATCTTCTTCTCCCAAAAGTTTTGATCTTGTAAGTTGTTCTAGCTAGTTTTGCTTAAGTTTGACTTTAAAAAGTCAACGGAACCGAATCTTACATTTCAAATCATTTCGGGTATGTAATTTTGGTTATTTTTAGTTTTTCTAAGTTATTCAAAACCATTTTCATTTTTATTTAAGTCTTGTGGGCATTCAAACTCATATTTATGCATTTTAGACCCGTTTGGGTTGTTTTCGGGAAGTTTACTCGATTAACTTTCTTGTTTGAGTTTAGATCTGGAAGTTTTACCTTATTTTTAGTTCAATGGTTTTGGACATGTGGTAACCATCCTCGGGTTCATACCGAGTCAAAGACCGAACCAAACCGAACGCTCGTTAAGCACTTTAAATAACTTTTAAGTGACCATGTTACATCAAACACTTTAGATCTGAGTTTTTCTTGATATTTTAGTTATTATATGGTTGATATGGAGGTGTAGAACAAATCTTGGCTTGAACCCAAGTTTCGGGTAAAAACCGAGTAAAACCGAACACCCGTTTTAATGAGTTAGTCAATGTTCAAACCACCAAAAGTTCAACCTATCTTTTTAGTTATGTTTTAATTTATATTACTTATATTACTTAAGATTTTGGAAGTGTTAGAACAAATATTAGCTCAAACCAAGTTTCGGGTAAGAATAAACCCGAGTAAAAGTCGAACTTATCGTCTTAACGAGCTAGTCACCGTTCAAAACGCCAAAAGAAAAATATTTCCTAATTCTTTTAACTTATGTTTTCGCTTTATGTTATTTGTATTAATAATATTATGGTATGACGGAACCAAACTTGGTTTTATACTAATATCGGGTTTAAGCGAATTTCTTTATTAATTAAAGTCTCAAACTCGGGTTTAAGAGAGTGTAAGTCATACCTTGATGCTTACATTAATGGGATCGTGCATACTAGCACTAAACCAACTCCCATATGTAAAACTTAACAATGGTTGAGTAAAACTAAACATCAAGGACCCGTTTTCTTGTAAAACTCATTTTATACTTACGTTATTTAAACACACTTTGTAAAATCCCGAAAACCCAAGCCTTATTTTTATGAACTTTTATACCATTTATATTTCATCTTCAATACTCAATACTTACTCAAGATCTTTCAATCTAGGACACGCACGTTAAAACCGTCGGATTCGCTTACTTGAGGATTTTATTCAAAATTTATTCATTAACGTCATTTTATTCCATGTGAGTAATTTCATCCCCGTTTTCTCTTCTATACTTTGGGGGTAGCAAGCATACTTACTCAACCAAAAAAAAATTGATTTAACATCTAGATCCTCAACCCACAACCACTAGGTTATGTGTTGCTTAGAATAATTGTCCAATTATATGTTATATACCTCATGTGATTAATTGCTACATGTTTATTGATTTTGATCGTTTAGCCTCATCCTCATCCTCAATAAGTATGATCATACGCTCCTTCTTGTAATATGGTAGTTTTATCAATTAGAAAGGAGCCTCATTTATTTATGATTGATATACCTCAATTGTCACTTTTATTTACGGCTTCACATATTTGAGTTGTGGATTTTTGCCTTATATTATATTTATAAAGTCATGGAATTGCTCACCAACATACATGTTGACAAAACATATTTTATGCAATGCTACAGGTTTGATTATTGGTTGATTGAAGATTTAAAGACGTTACTTTATTTTGGACCGTTAGGTTATTAGTTAAAAACTATTTATTTTCTTGTTTGTAAGAACATGTTATGAAATGAATGAGTTGATTAAATATTGTCACTTTAATAGTGTCGTGTGCATTTGAACAATCTTAGTTGCGCCCCGGCATGTTTCGCCGCTTTGGTCGGGGTGTGACAATACCTAAGTTTTGATGAAAAGAAATAGTGATCCCCTAGTATAGAGATTTACTTTTCAATCCTTTAGTTATATTCCTCGTGTTAATTTTTACTAGGTTGTATACCTAATGCGCATTGCGCGTCTTAAGCCCGAGATTCAAACAAACATGATAGTGTGTGGCTCAAAACCAATGGTCAGTTACGGATGCACGCCACAAACAGCAGCCAATCTAGTGCAACCAAACAAGTTCTGGACTATCATCACAGCCACAGATCAATCAAAACGAAGGGTCACCGATGAACATACCTCCATCATCATCAACAATGGCAAACTGAGTAACTATTACTACCCAACAACAAAGACTACAAGCAAACCCCCAACAAGGATAAAATCTACCGTCAACAATATTAGCAAAGATGTTTAGACATGCCTAAGATGAATCGGTCATCATCATCGACCTAATGACACCACCGGAACCCAACACATGAAACTAATAATCGACTGAACTAAACATAACAAAGACTGAACTAAACAGAACAAAGTGATCCCAAGCAGCTTCAGATGAAAGTAACCCTCAACATCATAGACCAAGCATTCGAACACAACAAATACGAACATGAAAGATTATGATTCGGGTTGAAGGTCAAAGACCTCGAATTTGAAAGTCTTAGATGAAGTATCTCCATCATCATCGACATGAAGCAACAAATTACTATTTGCATCTTTATCATTTCCTACAAATAACTATTTGTATCCTTAAAGTTTTAAAACGTTATTATGGCGGCCTGACTTTTTTTTATTCATTTGAATCCTGAATACTAACGCCATTATATTTTCCGTTAAATATTTGATGAAAAAACAAAACTACCCTTAAATATTAAAAAAATAAAAGAAACTTGTTCACCCACCTGTACAAAGATTCTCTCTTATCTTACACACCCACTCCCCCTTTTTTCTTTATCTCTTATATGTGTATGTCTAGAAAAAGAAATAACAAAAAAACAAGTCAAAAGAATGACAAATGATAAAAAAAAACTTATTTTATTAGATGTTATAAATATAGAGACACAGATAGATATTGAGACTGAGATATAGAGAGAGATTTATGAAGTTTTCTAGGGATATATATTATTTTAAAAAAATTGGGTATATATTAGTGGCGGAGCTTGAACTATCTCGTAAGGGGGGCGGGGGGGAAATTAATTTTTTTAGGGGGGCGAACTCGATATTTATATAAAAATTTACACTACCAGACCAAAAATTTACACTTTCGGGCTAAAATTTAATACTACGAACAGAAAAATAGGGCGGGGAAAAATAGGGCGGGCGCCCCCCCCCCCCCCCAATTGATGCTCCGCCCCTGGTATATATATATATATATATATATATATATATATATTTATATATATATATATATATGATACTTTGAAAGTTTACATGGGAATATATAAAAATTTTCCAAAATAAAAACTATGAAAAAAAGATATAACAAAATTAAACAATTGTTCATTGATATCTAAATACTTTTTTATATCAACATTGAAAATCAGCTAATGAAACAATAATAAATTAACTTTTTATATATATGCATATGACGTTATGGTTGAAAATATTATGTAGGTTGTAATTAAAAAATTCAATATGAGGTGAAGACATGTCTTAATGTCTAGAATTTACATAGTAAATTTAGTTAGATGTCATGAGGACAAATAGTTATTGTTTTATCATAGTTTATAGATATGTCAAGAAGTTGAAAAACTCGTTAATTTGTGAATATTTTTTTGAGATAAAATGAAATCAAATCTAATAGATTAAAATTCAAAAATATGTAGATAAATGAAAACCAAAAGTTTTGATAGAATATCATGATTAGTAATTAACTTGGAATAAATTTATTTGAGTTTTTAAAAGTAAATTTCATGTTTATTTTGAAATTGCATAAAACTTGGAAATCAAATAAATTATTAGTTATGATTTAAAGATAAAGAAGAAAACTAACACCTCAAAAAGTTTAAAAGAACCTCCAAACAATATATTATTCTCGGTCTCTTATTGGCTCTCATTTCCCTAAATTTGACGAGACCATCGTCAAACGGTCATGAGTGTGTTAGGTTTTAAAAAAAATATTTAATTGTATAGCCTTTAAATACCATTAAAATCTATTATTCTTTACACTTATTTGTACTGTCTATACTATATACTTTTTATGGTAAATTTTTTTACAAAATGAAATCATCTCAATCCGAAAAATATATATTTTATAATTAATTTTAAACGTAATTAAAAATTTTATTGGTTATGATTATTATAGTGAAACTTTATTTTATAATAAATTTTATAGACCATTCCTTTTTCATTGAAACCTTATTTTAGTTATATATTCATTTACAATTAATTAACTATATACTAATTATTAACTTTCATATGCTTTATGGGTTGTACATTGAGTTTTTTATGTTATACTTGTTGGTTTTTGTCTTTTTTTTATTTTTTTTTACTTTTAACTATAATACTTTTATATATTTCACAATTTAACCCTAATATTTTTCACTCTCAACTTTTATCACTTATACATTTTATTTTTTACATGTTTTCCTCTTTACGTGACGGTCTAAGTTTACGAGTTACATGCTGCAACATACGTGTGTGGCTCAACGTTTTCACACCTATTTGTTACTATTTATGTGATGACGCAACGCACGGGTCTTAAATCGACTTAGTTATTGTTTTCTATGTTTTATGTTTCGTTGGCGTCATTCGATGTTTTTAAGCCTACTTTCGTTTGGTTTTATATTTTTTTTGTTTTAATTCTTTTTTATAATATGATTTTTTTATGTTAAGTGGTCGTTGACAGTAGTGTTACATTGTATTACTTGTCACGATTTTACGTCTCCCGCTGCAATGCGGGGGCTTAATACTAGTTAAATTATAAATTTTAAAAATAATCTAATATGGTCAAGATTAAGTGACATGTGGGAAGATACCCTTAAAATGAGACTATACATGCATAGAAATTATACCTTCATGCAAATTGAACCTAAAGAAAAACTGAATTTGGTTAGTAACTAAACATAAGTAGTAAGTAAACCTCGATAGAACCTGAATTTAATATGGTCGCCGCCAACCACTAACCACCGGCCACCCGTGACGCCGCCAACGCTGCCGCCGCCAGAAACCGGTGTCGGCCACACCGCCACCGGGAACCACCGTCGCTGGAAACCTCCGCCGACCAACGCCTTCGCCGGAAAACCACCGCTAGAAACCACCCACCACCATCGCTTGAAACCACCGTCGGCCACCACGACCGGAAGAAAACCACGACGTCCACCACGACCGCCGGAACCACCACTGGCCACCACCACCACCTGCCATCCCCACCATAATTATTTTTGCATTTCATTGTTTTGTTTTTTCATATCTAATCAACAACACAAACTAATGATTTATTTATTCGTAAAGGGTAACCAAACAAGACAATAAAATGTAATGATTTATTTCATTCCATCATTTATTAAATTCTTTAATCCATTCCATTATTCCATACCAAACAAACCAATAAAGTTTTACAAAGAACATAACCCTGTGTATATATACATATATATAAAGGAGGGATAAATCGAGAACTTCTTTATTTGTCAAAACTCTAGGAATCACAGTGAGTCACTAGTTTTTAATGAAAAAATTGTAATTAATAAAAATATAATAAAAATTATAAAATAAAAAATAACACAAAAATAAAAAATATATATAAAAACAAAATTTTTTCCCTTGTTTTCCTCTTTCATAAAAAATTATAAAAATTAAAAAATATTATGTTTCTTTTTTCGAAATACGTTATACATATGTGTAATACCAGTAATTCCGGATATACAATATATAAATAACGGGTGGACAATTTTATTAAATATCAATATGGTAGTCGCTGTAAAGATAAAACATATGAAATTAATGGTGAAATTTTTTTATAAAATAATATCGTGAAAAAAATTATGAATTTTTCAAAAATGAAATTGACATGTGACTTATATGTGACTCAAAATATATGGCTTATATTTTTTCTTAAGGTTCTCACAAAAAATAGTATTTCTTAAGATAAATCTACCCTATTATAAAATGAAAAGTATTATAAAAATAAAAAAAAACAAAAATGTTTCTTTCTTTTCCCTCTTTCATAAAAAATTATAAAAATTAAAAAATATTATTGTTTCTTTTTTCGAAATACGTTATACATATGTGTAATACCAGTAATTCCGGATATACAAATATATAAATAACGGGTGGACAATTTTATTAAATATCAATATGGTAGTCGCTGTAAAGATAAAACATATGAAATTAATGGTGAAATTTTTTTATAAAATAATATCGTGAAAAAAATTATGAATTTTTCAAAAATGAAATTGACATGTGACTTATATGTGACTCAAAATATATGGCTTATATTTTTTCTTAAGGTTCTCACAAAAAATAGTATTTCTTAAGATAAATCTACCCTATTATAAAATGAAAAGTATTATAAAAATAAAAAAAAACAAAAATGTTTCTTTCTTTTCCCTCTTTCATAAAAAATTATAAAAAGTAAAAAAAACCATTTTTTACAAAATTCATTTTATATATATGTAATACTGGATTTACACATGTGTAAATTCGATATTACACATGTGTATAACCAAATTTACACATGTGTATAACCAAATTTACACATGTGTAAACACCAGGTGAATACTTTTTTAAAAGAATATATTTTTATTGTAGGCGTTGAAAAGATAAAAGATACTTAATTTAATGATGAATTTTTTTTTGAAAAAATAATATCGTAAAAAAATATTAACATTTTATAAAAATGGTGCAAATGGCATGTGAATCAAATTTAGTTTTTGTGTTTAATTAACATGTCCTGAATAAATCATTTAATCAACTACAACACTCATAGGTTTCGGTAAAATTAATGTAAGATTGGAAAACGTACTTTGTGAAACATTCGGGTCTTTCTACTTACTAACACCTTAATTGTGATATTAAGTCACCTCAATCAGTCATAAGCCTAATAGAGATATAATTATTACTTTTTATCATTATCCTAAGGATTACACCTACCTCCCCCACATCCTTCATTTAATTATAACTAAATCATTGTTATTAATTTCTAATAAATAAGTTCTAATACATTGAAATTCCTTTCAACATAAATAGTTTTCTTATAATCGTAGTTAAAATTTTGTATTAAACTCATCTTAGACATATCTTTCATTCTAGAATAACTCACATGATCTAATCTATCATGTCACAAGTTAGAAGTGTAATTTACCTTGTAAGAAGACGATGATACCATGCAAACAAATTCAACACCAACCGGGACATTAATATTAGATTTAAATATATCATTACATATGAATCTGAATTCAACAAAGGTTCCATGTTGAGCCAAGATAAACTTATCTAACTCGATGACCGGTTTATAACCTTAGTTATTAAACAAATATCGAATAATAAGTTCTTTTGAATGCCTAGAATATACAACCCATAATCTAATGATTATTATTTTTCAGATGTAAATACAAGTCTTTCAACCGCTTTATAGGCCCTGTTGTTATATTTTTCATCCCTTATATTCATCTGGTTCAAATCCTCAAACCATTTTAGATTCTTTCATGCATGACTCGTATCATTTGAGTCTCCCATCATGCAAGCATATTATCATGTACATAAAAGGAATCCATCACTAACCTTGATGACCGAGTACCATTTATTTCATAACCTAAATTGTATTTTCAGAATTGTAAACATTTAATGGACTGGTTGTAATATGAACCATGGCCAAACACTCATTTGATTCTATGAATAAACATCTTTATTATCAACTTTATTTGATTCAAACATTACCTTTTATTTGTTCATTATTCAAAATATATAAAATATATAATAAATTTTGGTTCTTTGAATCAAATTCAGTTTTTTGTTAAATTAATATGTCCCGAATGAATCACTTAATCAACTACAACACTCATAGGTTTTAGTAAAATTAATATAAGATTAGAAAGCGTATCTTGTGAAGCATTCTAGGCTTTCTACCCAGTAAGACTCCTCACATTTGGCTTGTTTCCAACAACCATCAAACTTTAACTTTAATACTTGTAATAATCAAACTCCAAGTAATAATAAATCAATTTCAAACATACCACTTTATCATTAAAGTTACTCAAATTGATTTTAATTATAATTGAAATTCCAGGATCCAAACATAACACATCAGTATGTTTATTCCTAAACAATGAATCAGTATGTTTAAATCTTTGCTAACCGGGAAATAAATCAAACCTTTAAAACATATCTAGCCCATCAAATGAATTAGAGTAAATTACATGGATGGTCGCTGTGATTTGCTTATAATTTTGAATTTGGTCCTTACAGTTTTAAAATTATGAATATAGTCCCTAAAGTTATAGTTATTTTTTATTAATGATCCATATTCTGTTTGTTCAGTTAGTGATGTTAAATTTATCAAAATAACAATTTTACTTGTAAGGATCATGAATGTAATTTCATTATATTATATTTTTTATTATAAATATGTTTACTATTTAATACACAAATAAAAAAATATTAAAAAAATTATAATGTTTTTAAAACCAATATGCGGTTTTTTTAAACCCTTATAAAAATGTTTTCTTTTATAAAGACGTTTAAAACTAAATTGCTTTTTAAACATGTTTAAAAACTAAGAATTTGTTTAAGAAGATGTTTTAGAAAATGAATGGTTTTAGAATGACGTATAAAAATGACCGGTTAGAAAACCGAACATTTTAAAAAACATGTTTTTAAAAGGTTTTTGTTTGTGTACTTAAAACGTATTTTATTAAATAATAATCTTATTAATTATGAAATTATAAAAGTTAGATAAAAATAAAAAAAATTGAAAACTATAAATTTTCTTAAATAAAAATAATACTATAGTTTAAAAGATAAATAAAATAGATGGCTAATGCGAGTAAATTGCTAATTTTTCAATATTTAATATCACTAACGACTATATAACATACCTAGGGACCATATATGAAAGAGAAATTTTTTTTTATGAACTATATTGAAAATTTAAACATAATTACATGAACCTATGTAATTTACTCAATGAATTAATATAATTTTTGAAATTGTGGTTGTGATAGTTGCTTTTCTCGGTCAAACAAAGAAACAAAAAGAAAACTTTTTGTTATATATATGTTTTAATTATGTTACTAAATAAATGGAAATATAAATTCAAAATATCGATGTTGACTTTAGAATCATAGATCATAACAAAATAAAAGGAATGTATTCTGTTTTTGTATTTCTCCTGAAAATACAAAAGAGAGAAAAAAAAGTATATTTTTTCATCTTCTTTCTCATGTAAATAGCAGAACAAAGAGAAACAATTTCTTTTTATTCAGTGATTATCTTTCAAGTTTTTATGGATCTGATTCTACTCTAAAATCCAAAAACTATCAAGTAATTGCAAACAATCAACCCGAACACTAACCAACCGAGAACAATAACAACTCTCGATTCCTACTTAATCAAATTAGATTCAACTAAATGTATACCCAAATCAAACAGAGCCCATTATATAAATTTATCTTTGTTGAATATTATGTAGTCTATGTCATAAAACGGATCGAAACATACCCAGATCAGATTTAGGGGTTCTTTGATTTTGGATGACCTGGCTAACTCGATCAGCGGGCAACGTGTTTGATGTGCCTTTGTTGTGTTTTGATCGGGTTCGTGAGTTCTGACACAGACCCTAAATTAAAACATGTTAACCCGGAAAAGGGGCGTTGCGCGACCCCCCATCTGCGCGACCCATCTCCTCAGTTGATCCCCACATGCGCTACCCATCTCCTCGGCCGATCACCCAACCTGTGTTGCCCATATCCTCGACGATCCTCCCACCTACACGACCCCCTCCTCGGCCGATCCCCCCACCTGTGGTCTCCCCTCAGTCTCCCCGCCTACGCGACGGTGGTGAAAGTGGTGGTGGTGGTAGTGATGGTGGTGGTGGGGAGATGAGTGGAAAAGATGATGAAGAAATGAGAAAGATGGAGATTAGGGTTTGCGGAGGAGACATTTAAGTATTTTGGGAAAGTCAAAATTGTTGACCGGTGGAAGTGGGATTGTGTTGGTGGTGGTGGTGGATGGGTGGATGTTATAAATTATATATTTTTATCATTCAGCAAAATCAGTCAGATATTGAATCAAATACTCAAGTTTCAATTAGATGTAGACTCAGTCAGAACTTCTAACTGGGTCAGATTCTAACTCAAACAGATCTTACTGAGTTATTGTAATTAAACAACCCTTTATTCTTGAAATATCAAAACAACTTGGATTATTCTTTAAATTGTGAACCACCGTCGGATATACCTACTTCGTAGATTGCACACAAATAATTTCAAAAAGTAGGATTAGATCTTGAAACCTTAATGATAATATCCATGAAGAAAACTTAACAATATGTCTCTGTATATCTTCCAAAAGATTATAGATTCAAGTAAAATGAAACAATTGATCGAGAACAGGGGCACACCCCTTATGTCGGTTTTTGTTTTATTTAACCAAAGTATCCATGAATCCAAGCCTCCAACAAAATATTTAAATGGGCCAAACAATTACAAAACCCAATATTAAATATTAAGCCCAAATAATTATTTTTCGACCCCATTAATAATTACAAATCCCAAAGAACGTCAGAATTAAATCGAGCTCGTACTCTCGTGGCAGCTAGCTCATTTAATCTTTAATATTATTTTCTTGATCAATAAGTCAATTCAATATACTAAAATAGACGTTAATAACACCACTAAAATCACCAACAAAAAGTTGCAAATATTGTGAGTAATTATATCAAACAATATGAACTTCTAAACAATCTAAGCTTTATATCGTACGAGAAATACTAATATACTACTATCATTTAGCATACTAGATTGCATCAAGAGCAACAATTCCAATTACATGCATTCTATACAGAGTATCCAGCTTTCATGCCAATACAAAAACCACAAGAACCACTGATCAAGTTACCATCACGACCACACATAACATTATCGAGTATCTATCTCCAATCAATCTTGTAGCCACTAATGGAACCAATGAGACCCATGCCACACTTGCATGCAAGGCATAAAGGTTGCTTCAAGAAAGATCGTATATGCAAATCCAGCATACAAAGAAATTGAGGTAATAATTGTCTCAGACTCCAATTTATGCCCTCTAATCATAGCAAAGAAAACAATTCCAATGATCCTCCAACCTTGCTTCAAAATCTCATCACCCCATTTGTTTGAGATAATTGGGATGTCTTCGGATGTGCCTTTTAAGTAGCCTATCATGGGAATCAGCACTAAAGCGAAAACAAACAAACTCCCAAAATGATGAGGTGCACTCTTTGGAAAACATGGACATGATAACGAGAACGTTGTTGAGATAGAAACCCAAACAGGTAAGAATGGTTTGAACAGTGTTGCGCGGTAAAACTTTAGCAAGCCCAAGCATCACAAAAGATCTTGTTTCCACAAAAGGCATATCGTCCGAGAGGTTTTTATTAAAAGTAGTCTTATAACTGTTCCCAGCTAAATGTCACGACCTGTCAAAACGCATATCGTAACACCCTAATTTTTTTCAATTAGGGGCACTTTTGATGCATACAAGGCTACTCGAAAAACTCTAGCAATAGCCTATACAATTCTACAGCAACATAGCAACATTGGAAAGCTCTAGAACATCCCGCAAATGACTAGAAAACTTGGCTCAAAGAGCTGCCATGAAGAACTAACAAGTGCTTCCCTAAATGATCTCGGAAGACTCTAGAATGCACTATAAATTACAACCACAGAGACTAGATGTAGCCTAGAGAATTCCATGGAAATATGAAGTGCTAGATAATTTTGGTACACATATAAAATATTGTATACATAAACCTAAATATAGAACAATCTAGAATCTATGTAACTACTATAAATAGGATGGTGGTGTCTCATTTGCACACACCTAAATTCCTTGTAACATAACATTCTTGTACTTGTGTTCTTAGTAATACAAGCTTAATACTTGTGTTGTAATCACACATTAAAAGCATTCCACTTGCGTATTACAAATCTAATGTTCCCTTACTAATACTTCCACCGCCTAAACCATCCATTCGAGGCCAATAAGGCTGACTTAGAATGGATCTAACTGTCGCACGTGAACTAAAAAAATCAGTCCATGACATAAAGTAGATATATCGACAATCATAAATGTAAATCTGTAATCAATAGCCTTGGATATTTCACTTTCTGCATCTCTGCCCCCTGCAGTGAACAATCATATTATGTTACATATAGACAACAATCTCAAACACAAAGTCAACTCATTGATTAAAAAGCAAACTTTAATTTAATCAACAGTATTGAATCTAATTGTCAAATAAGGAAATTGTAAAATTAAACAAACATCATACAGCAATATGGAAAAAACCCAACTTTTGAATGCATCGCGAATCCTAAAAATCAACATCAATAGTAGTGAATCTAAAAGTATGAGAGATAAAATGGTGAAATAAAACATTAACAACACTTCCTCGATATTTCGATTAGCTAGCTATAAAATTGAACATTGGAAAAAACATAAACATACATTCAAACATGAAACACATCAAATTCAATATCAGAAGGCATCAAAGTTCCTAAAAATTAACATAAGAGGAATGAATTGGTGAAATTAAACATTAACGACACTTCATCCAGTGTAAGCAAACATAAACCAGCTTCGACAAGCTGACCTAATTCATGTCGTATATAAAATCGAACATCAAACGCATCTTACAAAATTATACATATAGATAATAATCTCGAACAAAAATTCAACATCAGTATGCATCTTAGATCCGAAAAATCAACATCAACACATGTGAATCTGAGTGTCAACGAATGAAATGTTGAAATTAAACATTAACATCACTTCATCATGTGTAAGCAAAAATAAACATGTTTAGGCAAGCTAACCTATTCATATCAAGCATAGAATCAAACATTAAACACATATTACAAAATTACACACATAGACAACAATCACAACATCGAAATACATCACAGGTCCTAAAAATCAACCTCAAGAGTAGTGAATCCAAGTGTCAAGGAATAAAATGGTGAAAACAAATTTATACACATTTTAATCGGTTGCAATAAATCAGATCAAACGAATTCGAACATAAAACGCGTTCAATTCAACATGAACGAAAACTCAAACATGTTTTATTGACCTAGCGCAGTTCGAACCTAAATTATGTAAAATTATGCAAGTTGCATGATCGATTCACTTGAGTATTTGATTCGAACCAGAAGTCAACTAAAGCCTAAAAAGTTATGCATGTAACATGATGAATCCACTTCAGCAAATGAAATCAGCATGAAAACATTAGAGAATTGACATGAGCTCATAACATAAGTGAAGAAATAGGAAACTTTAAGGTACGAAAAAAACCACATTGGTGGAGGTTAATGCATTCGGTGCTGAAGACATAGTTCCTCCAAAATATCTTATGTTTGTAAAGTTCTGCTAACGTGTCAAGTGTTCCTATTTCTTTAATTGTGTAAGAGTCAAACAACTAAATATTTATTTTTTAATCGAAAACTTCACAAAATAGTAAATAAATTTTAAAAATATTTAGATTAAATCACTCATATTTTTATTTGTCCAATCATATTATTTGTATTTTTATATTTGTTTCAATCAGGTCATTAAAGTTTCAGGAGAGTTCCAATCAGCTCATTCATATTGTTGTAAATTATTTAAATAATCGTAAGATTTATAAAATAATTTGGTTCTTTATAAATATTGTCAACTTTTTAAGTATTTCATTTTTAAAAAAATATTTTTATAATTTATAAGTGATCTAATTAGAACAATCTTATAACTTTAGTAACCTGATTGAGATATAGTAATTTTATGAGTAACTTGATTGACACAAAAGAAAATTATAAATGACCTCATTGGTACTGATAAATTTATAGTAAACTACTTAGAACAATTGTAAAACTTGATTACTATTTTATTAAGTTACCTCGTTTTTAATTAACAAAACTATTAAATATTTTACAAGATTAGTACCTCAAGTTTAAATTTCTTCAATTTTCTTGCTCTCTTTTTCAAAACAGGTATTGAATAGGAAAGAAGCAGAGACATAGACGACTGTCGTGGGCATTTGACCTCTATCAATGTCGGAACATTGTAGGGCATTTGTAGATGAGGTGTTTTGATGTTCTTTTCTTAATTATGACTCTTTTCATCTTATAGTTAAAATTATGCGAGTTGGCAAAATATGTTAAGTGTATAATTTGTATGGATTTGTTTGTTGGAATGTACCGTCCCTTATGGGAGGAAATAACAACTTGGTTGACAGTGAGGCTTTGGCTCGTGCAACCCCTCTAGTTATAGTGGCACTTACGTGAATGAAAACAACTGAGTATCATAGTAAAGAAAACAATATACTACATATATCTAGTATACCTTACAACCGTCGAATAATTATACCTTTTTACTACAGGTACAATTTTACTATGTTCTACATTCATAAAATGTATTTAACAAAACTGCATACATGATGCCTACTCACACATGTTAGTTAGAGTTGAAAGAAACAAAGAACAATTACTCCGACGAAGCCAAGAACAACATATTGTAAACATACAACAATAACACAACCGCTTACTATATAATTAGTGCAAGTGATATTTCTAAAGATGATATTGAGAATATTTATTTCTTCTTTTTCTTACAAAATATAATTTCACACAACTGTACAAGTGAAGTTACGACTTTCATTTTGCTGTTAATGGATCATGTAGTCACAACTCAAATTGCATCGACATTTACCTTACTTGTTAACTAAGTAATGATAATATTATAATAATGCAAATCTAAATTTAGATATTGTAATATCAAGGAAGAAATATATGTATAATCATCAACCAATCTCATAATATTCACGAGACCCATCAAAAGTTTCACAAAACCGCAAGGAACAAAAATTTTGGGTTGGACGTAAAACCTTGAGCCCCCATTTAATAGACAATGTATTTCAGTAACCATGGGCCAACTCGGTTGAAATGAGTTTGACATCATTTTGTTGGTTTTTCAAATATTAACATCGATTATTGGAGTTTAATAATTTTAAGTTCTTATTGGACGAAATTAATCTCAACTCAGTAAATATTTACTTCTAACATTGATTTATTTTCTTCCGATGAACTCTTACTAACTGAGAGTTAACCCGTTAGTTTTTTTATGACGTGGACTATTTTTTTGGCCAAAACATTAACTAATAAATTATCTGAGAAGTACACTAAAACTAAACTAAAGGATTGTTTGGCAGCTTCTGAATGATTAAATGATGAACCAATAAGAGGTCTGAACCATTAAGTGTTAAACCATTAAGATGTTTGAACCATTAAGAGCTAGTATATTGCTTAACTATTCAAATGCAAATGTCTGACCAATTCAGATAAGAGGTTTTAACCATTTGGCATTAGACCTCTTAACCATTCAACATTAGTATAATGCTTAACCATTCAGAGGCAAATATTTGAACCATTTAGACATTTGCTCACGAAACAAACAGTCTGAACCATTAAGTGATGAACCATTCAGACAACCATTAAGAGGCTACCACACAACCCCTAAACAAAAAGTTGAAATCTATCATCAGGTCCGTCAATTTAAAACTTTCGCACCCAAAAACCCGTCAATCTCCACCTTCTGATTTAAACCATCAAACTCGTTGGAGGTAGATTTCAGGTGATGATGAAGATTAGACAATGAAAAACAGACCTAATTGAGTCTAAGAGGTGTTGGGGTTGAAAAATGGCTCAAAGTTGGTCTCATTTCCAAAAAAACTAACATGGGTTAACTCTCAGTTAGTAAGGAATCATTGGAGGAAAAATAAATTCAAAGTTAGGAGTGTCTGTAATATTTTCTAAGTTGGGATTAATCTTGGCTAATAAATTAAAGTTGGGATTATTAAAATCCAATAACCATATTAATAACCCTAGAAAAAATTATATGAAAGATAATTCAATTAGGTAGTAAAATAAGAAGTTAATTTACTTTTACATCGATGGCAAACTATAGTTTTGAAAGTTAGATATTTATTGATCGAGTTACCGTTGTTGGATCAAAAGCAAATAATTTAAATGACTTAAATATTTATAACTAGTAGAATAAGTTATAGTCCTCGTCACATGAAATTGATGGAAACTATCAAGCTTGAATATCTTATACTAAAATAAAAATCGAAAATACGAAAAAGCTAATATTTTTGGGGATTTTATTTATAATGAAAAGTAAATTAAACGCAAATAATTAATAAAACAATAAACTTGATTAGGGTTTTGAAAACTATAATGAAAAGAAAATCACTTTCGAGTTCAAGTTAAAAAATCCACAATAGGTTAATAAGAACTAACTGATAATCACATAGATATAATTTTATGAAATTGTCCTGATAATCAAGAAAACGAGAAACAAAAATCTCTTAGTCACACATGCTCCAAAACGAGAAACAAAAATCTCTTTTCATGCCAATGATCTTTTGGCCTAGTGGTTCAAAGGAGAGGCGGGAGGTTTTGCCTCTTTTGGAGGTTCAAAATTCAAATCTTGACAGTGATGAATTATTACTAACTTGGTGTTACTAACTTCTAACAACTAACCGGTCATTAAAAAAATCTCTTGTCATAAGACATATGTGAATGAAATACAAAGATACAAACAAAAATTCATTTTCTTAAATAAAATCTCATGTTCTTTGATTTTTTTAACAACATTGTTAATTTTACATATAAATATCACCCATCAACTTATACTTATAAAATTTAAACACATATCAATTTTATAAAAAAACAATTATCAATTCTACCAGACGAGTATATCATTGATTGTTCTTTAATGTTTAGAATGATTGAATGATATATATGTATTAAATTATAAGAAATATCTAGTAGAAATGTGATACATATGGTTATATGAACAAAAACCTTCTTTAAGGCAAAGTCACATATTAGAAATCTCCTAACAATGCATGATAATACTTGGGGTGGGGATTGGGTTTAATGGCAAACCATTAAAGATAGAACTTTGAGATCAAAAGTTTAATCACGTTTATTTTGTGACGGAGCTTGAACACTCCGAGAGGGAGGAAGGGGACGAACTTGATATATATAAAAAATTATACTACTTGATCAAAAATTTACATTGTCAAACCAAAAATTAATACTACTATCAGAAAAAAGATGAGGGCACCGCCCCCACCGGCCCTTATATACTTAGCCCTTGCGCCTATGATAGCTTTATGTTAATTAATTATAATGAAGATTAAAAAAAGATTAGATGGTTTTCTGAGTTTCAGTTTAAAACATACATGTGAACACTTTCTAACAAATTAAATGAGATGAAACTTCTTTGAAAATATTCAAAACCGTGTAAATTGGTTTGTCCGTGGTGGACCTTCTAAGAAATCGTCTCTACAATAATTATTTTATAATTTCCAAAAACAAATACCTTATGAATTAAGTAAACCATCATATATGTGTGTTTGTGAGTGCTATTGTCTATTTCACCATTATACTGTCAAAATGAAGGTATTTGCATCTTTCCAACAATTATTGTTATTGTTATTGCTATTTTTTTTATTTTGTGGTTTTAACAAATTGAACGAACCTGTTGCCCTGTTGGGATATATGTGTTCGTTGTAACACATTAGAATACAACAATTGTGTTTAGTTTTTAATATTTTGAATGATATACGTGACGTTGCAGAATAAGATTGTGATAAACATGCAGACCAAGTGCGAGAAATGTAGAACTGGAGGAATGAAAGAGGCTGTCAAAGTATCTGGTACTTAGTTTAATAGAATTTTTTCAAATTGGTATAGTTTAGAATAAATAATTGGAAAACGGTTATTTGACTAGAATAGTATGGTAAATGGTAATACCGTCCCTCCCAAGAGCTTTTTTTTTTGTCAAAAACAGTTTTTGGCAGAAGTGGTTTCAATAACTCCGTTACCATCTCCAACTATTCTGTTTACCATCGTTTCTACTATATTAAGTCAAGTAAACAGCTCCTGCCAGAAGCGATTTCATGCATCGGTAGACTTTTAAACCAATTAGGAGTTGCTTTTTCCTCAAACGAATAAAAACAAGAAAGTCAATATTTATTAGTTGTCTTTTCGAAATCCATCGGTATATGTAATTTGTTTCCCATAATTATATGTCCCATTACTATACAAGCATGCACCCCGGAATTATGATGTATAAAACCGAGGTATTACGACATATATAAAAATATTCCGTAATTACAACACCCTAATAATTGTTTATCAAGAACAACAATATTTTCAAATAAACTCAAATAACATATCTCTACGTCTCCTACACATGGGAAACGCGGTAGTTTCTTGTTTTTATTTGTTTGAGGGAGAAGAACTCCTGCCAAGTTTAAAAGTCTATAGATGCATGAAACCGCTCCTAGCAGGAGCTGTTTAATGCACTTGACTTAACGAATTAGAAACGGTGGTAAACAAAGCATACGGAGATGGTAACGGAGTTATTGAAACCGCTCCTGCCAAGAGTTGTTTCTAATATTCTCTAACAACACAATTATTGAGAGTTTTAGATTGTAAGAACTGATATTGGGAGAGGTAATATTACCATTTACCACATTATTCTGGTCAAATATACATTTTTCAATTTTTTTTTCTAAATTATACCATTTTGAAAAAAAAAATCTGACTTAATGGTCACGTTCTTATAGTAGAGTGTGTGTTATCGTTGATTTAAGTAGATTGAAACAATTTCTAGGTGTGAATTCTGTGAAGCTGCAAGGGGAAGATAAAAACCAGATGGTGGTGATCGGAGAAGAGGTGGATGCCGCCGCATTGACAAATTCAGTGAGAAAAAAAATCAAAAATGCATCACTAGAAATGGTTCAACAATTGTAGCTAGATGTTATCCAGATTTTCAATTGCTAAATCAATTACTATTTACAACAATACCAAACTGTGTTTGTTGAAAAATAATATAATAGTAAAATATGTAATATCAAGAAGTTGAAAGTGCAAGCATAATTACTGTTGGTTTGTTAGTTTACAAGGTTACTAGTCTAGTTTACTTATTATTTGAAACAAAAAGCGAGTAAGGAATATATCATATATGTATACCATATTATAATACATTTGAGAATGATTTGATTTTTATTTAAGATTCTTGAATTTTAATAAGATAAACTTTCGTTTATTGGTCGGGGTTATCTCAACTCAGAAAATATATAAAAACACTTCCAACTTTAAGATTATTTTTCTTAAACAACATATTATTAACTGAGAGTTAACTTTCGCTAGTTTTTTTGTGTGAAATGAGGGTTAACTTGATGTTAATGAAACTTAAAAGTGTTGAAATTGGATGTGAAACTAAAAACTTCTATAAATTTGATTAGAACCTTATATTTGAAATTACTTGTGTTACTTGATACTTAATTGAAGTTAATTGATTTAAGCTAAAACTTAAGTGATTTTAGTTATTAATTTTAGTTGTTCTTGTTGAAACCTAACCGACCTGATCCACAAACTTGGACGTCAATTTGTTATAGATTTGAGTCCGAAAAAAAGTGACCATATAAGAATAACATTTTGGTTTCCCACTGGTTGTATTAATGTTTTAAAATATACAATCACGAATCATGACCACAAGCAAGAAAAAAATTACGTATTTCGTCGCGTAACACGGGTATGAATCATAATTCGTCGCGTAATGCGGGTATGAATCATAATTCGTCGTGTAACGCGGGTATGAATCATAATTATGTATATTATATAATATATATTAATGGTAAAAGAAATCAATGGGTGAGTTATTCATTTGGAAATTCCGAGTTCAGATTATTCATTTGAATGATTAGTTGAAGCAAAAGAAAACTAGTATATTGTACAATCGATTAACTATGATAAATTGTAAATAACTTTTACGCAAAATGATTTATAATCGTTCAACTATGATAAATTTAAAAAAACTTTTACGCAAAACCACGTAGATATTTTAAAATTGGGCCGAACCCGAATGATGGATTTATGTGGGGCAGAGTCCAAAAACTAAAAAACATTTTTTTTAATTTTTTTTAATCGTAACAAAACAAAAACACAATTAAATTAATAAACTATTTTTTAATGGTTCATAACCTCTTAATGATTAAGAGGTAACCCAATTTTATATTATAACAGAATTTAACTTTATCTGTACCGAAGAATTATTATATATAATACTGATTTTCAACTTAGTAATGCATCATTAGTTATACTTCATGCTTTATAGGTTGTATCTTTGTAGTTTCTTCATTATTTTTTCTTTCAAATTTTAACACTATTAATTTTTGTTTTTTATGTGTAACACTAATATTTTTTTTACTTTCAACTTTGGTTTCATTTTTGCACATTAACACGTCGTAACGGGCGTTCATGGTTCAACGTTTTTACGCCTACGTTTTCTTTTCATTATTATTTCTTTTGTTTCGTGGACTTCTTCAGTGTTTTAATAGCTAGCAACGGTGTAACATTAATATTGCTCAATATGGTTTTCACCCCATCACAACGCGGGAGATAATACTAGTTATATCTCTCCATTAACTCTGATTTAGACGTCATGATGAAACTTTCATGAGCGATAACTTATATCATAAATTATTAAGTTTGAAAAAATTTAAAAAAAAATTCAAATAGTTCTCATTTGTAGGATTTCATACAAACTGTTAGCAAAAGTAGCTCCATTTCAATATTACAACAAAGCAAGGCAATACAGCACTTGGGTCTTTTACAAACAAGTAGTTAGGCTTCACTCCTTCAATAGAATCATACTCATCTTCATCACTATCATTCATAATTCTACCCGAAATCACTCGATAGATCGCGATAGCCATCTCGCCTTTCGTAATATCTGCATTTGCATTTGCACTTGCACTAACACATCTTGACTATCTGTAGTTAACCATATTCCTGTTTTCTTCTTAGGATCATAAAACAATGGTTTAATTATGCTGCAAATGTTGTCTTTACATAGCTTTGATGCCCCAAATTTCTTGCAGCGTGCGAGTTTCGTGCCATAAAACATAACTTCTCGTTACCGTCCACGATGTTTCTTGGATGCTTGTTGTGATGATCATAAGCTCTCTTCTTGACGTGTTCTCGAAAGTTTTCAAATCTTTCTAGTTTTTCTTTTGAGTTATTCAGCTTAAGGACTTGTTTTATGCTGATTGAATACTTTGTGGTGTTGGTTGTTGTTGATCTGAAGATCATCTCGGTCACATTTCGTGATGGGTCCCCGGTCGCTAGCACTGTTTTGCCTGATTCATCATTGCTAGAGATTTAGCTTAAGGGGAGATGTTAACGCGTTATTTTATAAATGGGTCGATTTGGTTATAGCTTAAGGTCAAATAGATAGAGATATAAAGTTCAAGTAAGAAATGGGTTAAATAGGCCGGGTGGATTAAACTAGGGGTGGTAATCGTGACGAGTTGACGGGTTGAATTGCCAACTAAAACATCAGTATAGTATTCGTGTCAAAAACATACCCTAACCTGGAGACCCTTGTAATTGTGCAATTCGAACAAGACCACACAACCCGTTTAACTCATTTATCTAAACATGTCTGACATGTTGGAAGGTAGTAATCAAGTTGGAAGTTTGTTCATCGGGCCATGATGGTTGTAATAAATGGTTAAAAGAAATTTAAATGGGATGTCATGTCAATTAAACAGTCTAAACAGGTCTGCACAAACACGACCTGTTTAATTAAACATGTCAATGTGAACATGATTTATACAATTTTAGTAGAAAAATGTGGGGAAATACTCAATTAATCAATTTAACAGAGTAGCATTTCGACATGTTGTTTGGTTACCAAATTTTTGTTTTAAAATATCTTGACATAAATATTGACGAGTCATATATATAACAACCAAAAACCTGATTAGTTTTGTTTTATGTTTGTGGCATGTCGAAATTAAAACCCATACATTAAACAATAAATTATTTAGTTGAAAGTCATCAAAATAGTATTTAAATGCAAAAAACCTCCTATGTTAATGTCATTTTATTAAAATATGACTGTTTATCAAATTACTAATATTGAAATAATGTTGAATTATTTAAAATTATCTAAAATTTAGTTTATTAATAACCAATTACATTATCAATGTGTAAGAAAACTGTTAAGTACAAGTGTGCTAGATCCATTTCACTCATAGAAGAAACTAAAACGTACCAGGAAAGCAGTTTCTTGTGTGGTGATGAATGAGTTCTTCATCATCTTCCGACTTTCTTCGACGAGTGCGGGTCCCACGCGTGATGAGTCTTTCATTTCCTCGACTCACATCCGTCTGCTTGTCTCGACAATTCATATTCGCTCTCAAAAAGGCACAAAATGCACGCATTGCTCTAGCAACCTGTGATTCTACTGCGACTAGTGCACAAGTAGTCGAATCGAGCGATATTTTAGCATGATGATTGATGACCAAACATGTTGGCTAACAACGTGCATATTAAAAGTGGAGGGTGATGGTTTGATGGGGTTGGATTGGGTGGAGGTACATGAATTCATGTGGATATTGCATATAGATGAGACCAAAAGGAAGATGATTGTGAAAGTTTTGTATGTATTTAGGCATTGAATGGTATTGAAGGTGAATTGTGTGAATGCATGGTGTCATAGATTGTTTAGTTTGGAAATACCGAATTGTCCAATAGAAGACTTTAAATTAGACTGACTACATATATCATATATGGTTGAGCTTTTAGATTTTAAATCGGTTTACAGCATTCACAACTCATTCCTTAAATTTATGTGAGTATATTTCTTATATTATATGGAATGGATATAAGTAATTGTGAGTAAATGATATGAAAAATTTACTGTTCAATTTGTATTTTTGAGAAATATTGTTCAAAACGCTATAATGTTTTAATATATTTTAAATGGTTGTGAGTGAAGCAGAGAGAAAAAATAATTATAAAATTAGAAAATAAGAGAAAAAATAATGAATTTTAATATAGTTATATGAATAAAGATGAAAAATAAGTTGCGAATACTCTTAGTCATCCGAGAAATTCACTGTAATAAAACAAAAGGTGAATAAACATAGAATTTGTTCTATGACTGTAGAGCTAAAACTTATGTGACATGAACATTGTACAACCATACAACATATTCATGCATACATACTTTATTCAATACAAATATTCACTTCCCATTGTTACAGTCACATTTTCCATTGATTTTGCAAAGTCTCTGCCCTACAAACCCAATACAAAGACTAACAAAAACCTTCAAAACATCCCATTCAACCAACTATACCCCATTACACCCCTACATTCAAATCTAAATTACATCTCACTTCTTTGCTCCAACTCGATACATTACACCTAATTTGCTGCTAATATTAAGGCAAAAGCACGAAAGAAACACGAACTAGTGACACGACTGTTGACCATCTTTGACCAACTTGGGGCAAATTCGTAATTCGTACTCCCTTTAGACCCGTTGCCACGTGGCTGAAGCAGCAGCACTGTTTTATTTAGTTTCTTCTAAATCTACGGCCCCAAAACTATTCTTCCAAGATTTTGTGGGTACGGGTTAGAAGAATGGGTAAGGGTAGTATGATCGTTGTTGCAGGCTTCAACGTCATTCTCTCTTGACCCGTATACATCATTCCAGTGAACAATTTTTCGGAAATTTGAATTTGAAACGTGTACTTGTGGTTGCTCAGGGAGTCTGTTGCCAACTACAAGATCAAGGCAGATAGCATTGTTTTCTTCTAATCTGGTCCGTTGATTTACAGACCCTGTAAGATCATGGTTATTGTTTTTCACAGCGGGTACATCGTGGTTGTGTTTTCCTTCGTATGCGGTTATGACGGCTTTGGGATCATGTGATGCTCTCTCTACATGCTTTCTTACAGTGCATCCAACACTTGTGCACTTGTAATAACTCCTGCATAAGAGTAGTTCTTAAATCAAGTTGGAGCTTCTAATAAACCAAAATTACCTTTTTACTGTTTCAATATTTTTTGGTTAATTGAAATTATATAAAAAAATTCTAAGAATTATTTTATATTAAAAAATATTCTTTTACCTAGTATCTATCAATGCTCAAAATTGATAATTTTGATTTTGTTGAGTGGTTTTTTTTTTCATTCAGATGTACTTTAAACATGTAGCATGTTCAATAGGAATGTACAAGATTTCCATGTTTGGTAATAAATGAAGTTAAGTTTTATTAGGAAATTGACGTATAGAAAAAGGTTAAGGGGATTAAAAATCAAAGATAAAATAGTCACATGCTAAGTTCACATATAATGCCATATTGTCATGTTCTTATGAGGGTTGGCCTAGAACCCAAAAACAAACAGAATACTCGGTATTTGATCAAAACAATGGTCGACTATTTCGTATTGATAAACTTCAACTCTAATATGACAATGACCCTAGACCCCTTTAATTATACTCACCAAAAAAACAAGTAACCCTGATATACAAATTAGGAAACCAAATCAAATCAAAAGAATAAATGAATTAAACAAATCAAATCTACTAAAATAATAATCTATCCATGGTTGTAAAAATTGTTAGCCACCCGCGGTGGCGTGCTGACTAGCAACTAATCGGGATTAACCATTAATCGGATTGGAATTTTATATGTAAGTTTTTAAACATGTAACATATATACAAAACAATTGACATTCTATACACAAATTTCCAATTTGGCTAGTTTTGACCAAAACGTTGACCCATTTTCACCCCTGACCGTTTTACGGCCGATTAGGTGAAATCGCAAAGGTTACCCACCGATTACCGATTAATTATTGATTAATCCCAATTTTACAACACTTAACTCAATAGACTTCTAAAATTTTGACCCGCCAAAAACAAACCAACCCACTTCAGACCTAATAGTTTCCTCTTTAATCTTGATACAAACCCCACCATACAAAGATTATGGGTTTATCATCCTCTTGAGCTTAAGCCAAGTTTGCCTCCTCTTTTTCATTTCAGTCAGGACACTCATATGCTAATGTCCATACTTTCCACAGTCATAACACTATAACTCACTTTTGTCTCTTTGTCCAAAGCCTTCCCACATCAATACTCTTCTATGCCAGTCCCTATTCCACGCCTTCACCTTATCAACATTACACATACATCCTCACTCGTGCCTATCATAACCATGCTCTTTTTGCTTTAATCCTTCTTGCCCTTCATCTCTAGAAAGCAATATCTTACCTTGTCACTTTCTTTCTCATTATGATCTTTGATCCACTCTTCATATGCCATTAATCTTCCAACAGCTTCTTTGAATGGTGTGTTCTCTATCTCTAGATAATGCTCTGTGAAGACCACGATCTACAAAAACTTCCTTGGAACCGAATTGAGTAGCTTTCTCACCACCACCTCATCTTCTAGACTTGACCGGGGACTCTTGAACTTTGTCGCAATCCCACTAAGCTTGCCCGAAAACTCACCAGTTGATTCACTTTCTTTCAACTTCAACATCTCGAGCTCGCTTCTAAGAGTTTGCAATATTGCCTTTTGTACACTTTTGACTCCCTCAAAGGGAGTGGGAAAGCTGCAGATGGAAAAGCCCACTTCTCTTTGTCTTCGAGCTTGGCCCTAGCATAGCCTTTCCCGCAGGGACATCCACAATAGAGCCAGTGCGCTTGACAAGATCTCTTTCTTTAATAGCAGTATCACTACCAAGGCAAACTCGGATTCGGCAAGAATCTCATTTTTTGGTAGTACAAAGGGGGAATTGGCCCAAAAATTGGATAGGGGTCAAGACGTTGTCGGGCGCCGGCGGCTGACTCTTCCGGACAGTTAAGGGCAATTCCTATGTCCCTCGTCGGTCTGAATCCCACCCCCGTTGTGAGCCTCCAATTCTTTTAGAAATGCTAACGAGGTTCAATGATGCCGACGAAGGGAACCAGCTGAAAGGTTATCAAAGGCAGGCGCGTAACATAGGCAGTATCAAACTCTTCATGCCTCCCACACATCTTTAGCATTCATGTGTCTAACCACCTTAGAGTAACACGTCCTCATGTAGAGTTTGGAAGAGACTTTTCTAGTTTTTAATTACTTCTCCTGTTGTCAGTTTAACAACCTCCCACAAGCCATACGCTTGCATGAACGACTCCACCATAATAGACTAAGTTATATAATTTGTTACTCTCGATTTTGGCCACTGTAATGAGACATTTTGTTGCTCCTTAACAGGGACAACTATTGTTCCTTGATCTGCCATTCTTCACCCTTTTTGCTAATTCTTTCTTTAATTTACACAAAACCAACTTCAATCACACAAATCTCTCCTTTTTCCCATGCTTCGAACCAGATAGATTATTCTTTGATTTGATTGGTTCCACATAGGCTTACACCACACAAGTCTTCGATCTTAGTCCGCATAAGGTTCGGTTTTTCACACCTTATCACACAGGTTAACACACCACACAAGTTTCTCCATCTTGATGTACCACACTATTTCTTTTGCTCCATAACGATCTCCCTTGAACCACATTAAATGTTATGATCCACACAGATTTGCATGCTTTTTCTTCCTTAACAATCGTTCCACTCACATTCAATTGCGTGAGAGTCGATTTCTGACTTGCTTCCTTTTATTTATTCTTCAATGTCAACACAACAACTCTTATCCATTTTCTTTCTTTCTTCAAGCTTGATGGTCGGTACATAGCAACAACTGAAACAATCAGGTTGTTGTTGTTTATGCTCTTTTTTTATGGCGAGTTTTCTTCCTCTTCTCAAAAGTTTCTCCAAGCTCTGATACCAATTATTGGCTTAGAATGAAACAAACAGAAGACTTGGTATTTTATCAAAACTATGATCTGACATTTTTGTACTACTAAACCTCGCCTCACACATTACAATGACCCTACACCCCTATATATATACTAAAAACTTCAACAAGAAAACAAGTAAATCCTAATATAGTATTAGGAAACTCAAACAAACAAGAACACACTCTATCGATTAAACAAATCAAATCTAATAATATAATAACCTATCTTGACTCCTAAATATCTACCCACCAAAAACAAATTGACCCACTTCACATTCAGATTAACCCAACAATGAGATTGTGGAACTTTAGATCTCATATTTAATAGATACAATAATAGATGCTAATAATTTAAAGATCCAAACACCTATGAAGAGAAATGAATGAAAGCTTTTAACACTTTTATATGATTATGAAATAAATACATACCTAGGATTAGGATTACCCCGCACAACTTTTTGACCATACTTACGCCAACGATACCCATCATCCAAGATATCTACCTCACTAGTAGTTGGACAACTACACGTGGCTCACGTATAGGCTTAACCACTGGAGTAATATCAAGGGTACCAAAATCTGTTCGCCTAGTCGCAATTAAAAATTATTGTATGTTAGCATTTAGTGCAACCAATAATATCAAAATATACATTTTCATCCTGCTTAATCACCTCTTTTTTGAATATGGGTCATCATCATCATCAACCTCATCCATACTGTCTAGATTTGCTTGTCTAGGAGATTGTAGAGGGGTTCCACTTGCCTCTAAGTTAGGATTCTGGCCATTATTTGCAGAACCTTCAATAATATAGTTTAATGTGCCATTAGAAACAAGTAATTGATTCCAGAACAATACAAATGCATAGTCATGGGATGTTAACGAGGGTCATTGGCTCATTGCAGGTTGTGTCATGGGGTCAAAGAGGGTTTGGTGGTTATTTTTAGTACCATTGTGGCCCCACCTCAGTTCATATTTTGAGAAAATAAATAAATAGTTAATACATACATTATGATTACAAAACAATTATTATACAATAATATGACTTAGGATGTTGTATGCATTAAGAAAGAAGTTTGGGTGACTATCAACATATCCATCCCATTTCACCCATCTTCTTTCAAATAACTTTGTGTATGACCCATTTGACGCTATTTAAGATTAGAAAAAACAATCCAATACGATCCTTTCATAAATAAATGAGTCAAAATTACCTGCTTGATAAGTTTGATACTGCAGTTTATCAGGATTTTCCTCCTGTATAGACATAAGAGCACCAGCACTAAATCGACGGCTAGGTTGAGGTTTGGGATGATCATGTGTGCCTTTATACACAATTTCTGTTATTTGGCCGGTAGTATAAGACCGTTCAAAAATCTTTTTCACATCACAATTAGGATGTGTACACTTGTAATAGCTTCTTGATGTTCACTTCCTTTCACAACTTTCTGCCCATATTTTCGCCAATTATATCCATCGTCTGATGACCTGTCAACTTGGATAGTGGACCCAAGATCTTTAGGCTTCCCCTGTCCGTTGTTTCCTCATGAGGCATGTAAGTATGATTTTGTTCTTTTGGTGATGCCAATTCCCAGCTGGTTGGAGATGGAGATGCATAAGATTGTCGTTCGCTTTGATTTTGATTATGATTTTGGTTTTGGTTTTGGTTTTGGTTTTGGTTTTGGTTTTGGTTTTGGTTTTGGTTTTGGTTTTGGTTTTGGTTTTGGTTTTGGTTTTGGTTTTGGTTTTGGTTTTGGTTTTGGTTTTGGTTTTGGTTTTGGTTTTGGTTTTGGTTGGTTTTGGTTTTGGTTTTGGTTTTGTTTTGGTTTTGGTTTTGGTTTTGGTTTTGGTTTTGGTTTTGGTTTTGGTTTTGGTTTTGGTTTTGGTTTTGGTTTTGGTTTTGGTTTTGGTTTTGGTTTTGGTTTTGGTTTTGTTTTGGTTTTGGTTTTGGTCTTGGTTATGATATTGGCCACTTGGTTCGCCTCGTTGAAAGTTGGAATCTGCTGAAACCTTTTATACAACCAGAATGATAAATCCATTTCAGACAAGTCTTTACACTCAATATATAAAATTTTACATGATACGGGAAAGTGAAATGCACAAGAAAGAAGGATAAAGGTTGCGCACTCATTCTATGGTTGAAGTATTACCTCCTTTCTATGGCATTTCTTAATTCAAATAGACATTTAAGAAGGAGAATTAACAAAGACTTCACCTTTAATATATGAAGAGAGATAGATAGCAAAATAAACCACAAAAACACATGCTCGGATGATTTCTCAGAAAACTATTCAATTAGACAAAATAATGACACAGGTTTATAATTCATAAACACAGATCAACTTTAAAAAAACATGAAAAGATGGTATCCCAAGTTAACAGGATAAAGAAAAGGGTGTTTAATAGCTGATTAGAGCAATACCTGAAATCCTGCAGAAGAAAACTGTTGAACTGCTGTATTATGGATATGTGGTCTAAACTCAAAGAATCCAGAGTTACTATCATCCGAGGTCTTTCTGGCAAAGGAATTTGTCTCTAAAGAGAATGCAGCAGTGGCGTTTGACCTTTGCATCAGTGGAGACTTAAAGAAAGAACCCGTGGTTGGAGATGGCTCAGCCTATAAGATTAAAAAAGGGAACTTTATAGACTCGTCGCCAATACGCTTCATAATTGTTTATTTAATATATTTACCCCTTATTCGGTTGCAATCTATTCACACAATCAGAAAACATTATTCCTTTCAAATAAAAGAATACACAACTCATAATAGCTTGATTCCACGACTCTAGAATTTACCTTAAACAGACAAGTCTCAATGAGGGAGGAGTGGCAAAGCGCACCAAATAGAAAGGAATATTCAGCCTCGTAAAGAAACAAAACTGAAAGCTTAACGAATACGACAAAAGGGACTGAAAAGTATCTAGAAACACAGCTAATCCAAATTAAAAACTACGGGTATTGGGGAGCCACAATTGCATAAAGAAGAAACTGATGGGAAACAACATCATTGTAAGCATCAGAATACAACGGTCCCAAATGCGCACATAAGGCGCATAAATTGTAATATATTCTTCTAACAAGCACTTAGAAATGATTCATTTAATCCATAAAGAAAACACACCGTTCCTGAAACAACTTTCCCATCAAAATAAGAATATCAAACAAAACTGAAACAACTTTCCCATCAAAATAAGAATATCAAACAAAACACACTTTACAAAAAGCTCATTTCTCATATAGTGAAGTTGATATCAATCATATCAGATCACATCAATGAAATCAACCAAAATTCTCCACTAAAGCTACTCTGACGCAACCAATCACCTTCTATTCGGTTGCTGATGTATCTCTCACAACAAAACACCAACAAAACTACCAAAATCAAATTAGGTCATCCCTTACACAAACTCCATAATCCAAACACACTCATCCACCACAAATCATCAGTACAACAAATTCCAACAGAAACTAACGCAGATCTCCAATCAATAAACAGCAAAGCGATATCAAACATCCAAACATTCAAACACCGAGGGTTAATGTTAATTCACGGGCGAAATCGAACAATTTACAAATCGTACCTTAACGTTGGTCAGGAGTACCGGCGATTCAAGGAACGAGGTAGGGCTGAGGCCTGGAGGTACAGTGACACATGCGGACCTTGAGATGGGAAGCTTAGCTGGTGACATGAGCTTGTATTTCGCACCGCCGCCGGCGGCAGCGGTGGATCCGGCTCCGGCGGCATCTCCGCCGTGGCTCCGGTCACCGGATGTATCGACATTGGTGGTGGTGGTGGAGTGAGAGTGAGGAGAATGGTGGTTGTTCATGGTGGAAATTGTGAATTTGTGAATTTGTGATCCAGTTTCAGGTTACGGTGGAGAGAGAGAGAAAAGGGGTAGAATGTAACAGGGGTAGTTTAGTTATTTGACGGGTTAGAGTGTTGACTTTTGGTAACTAGCTTGTCTCATTTAAGGCATATACACATGGTTGTTTTTTCTTTTTTCTTTTTTTCCTTAAGGACAAATGTCCAATGTTATTTATGTGATATAATAATTGGGTTCAACTTATTTATTTTCTAGATCGTATCTTAAACCCACTCAAGAGGAAACTTATTTGTGAGAAAACATTCGGTTCAACTATAAGCATTTTGCTTTGAGTGATTTGAACACATAACCTTTCAATATTTACATGTAATAGACAGCTCACCTTAACAGTTGGGTTAAAAATCATTGGTATAGACATGGTTGTCAATCCTTTTTTTTCTTTTTTAAGTTTAAATCGCGTACCATCAACTTTAAATTGTTTGTCTTTAAAGAAAATGGAGTACGTAAACACACTTAGATGCATATGATTTTATTTATCTATGAGACATTTTAGTGGTTAATTGATATATATCACACGACTAAAAGGTTAATGGTTTAAATATGTTGTCATGTGTTTGTTTTAAAATCTAAAATTATTGTTAAAAAATAGAAATGATTATTTATGCATTTTAGAAAGTTGATTAACAAAATAGTCCATCGGTTTTTTTAGAAACTTTTTTTTGCACTATCAAACATGAAAACCAATTTGAATTTTATGGTTTATTTACAAGTTACGCCCAAGACAATCGCTACTGACAATCCACACACCCATCTTCCAAACCCACATCTTACGTATTTCTCGCCAGGCCACCTTTTGTTTTCTTCGTATGCCCTACTCTCTCGTTGATGGTCGTGTTTTGACTTTGCTATTCATCGATGTTCATGCTCTTGTTATTCACATGAATTATTTTCTTGTCAATATTTTGTCTTTATACCGAAAGCTTTTGTTGAGGAAGTTATCGCTTTGAGGGTTAAAGTAGAGGATATTGAAATTACGGTTTGAAGAGAAAAAATATGAGAGAGATATATATAGAGAGAGAGAGACAGAGATAGAATATGTTGTATTTTCGTGAAGTGCATGGATGCTAATGGTAGAGAATACAACAACGGTAGCAGCCACATGTACTCTAGTTTATCTCGTTGTGGTTTTCTACGATGGGTATCTTTCAAAACTCATTTGTACCTTATGCTTTTAGGGTGTTATTGAGGGGTCAAGCCTTTTTGTCTTTTAGTTCTTCGGTGACTTTTGAATTTGGTTAGGTCTTTACAATTATTGGTAATTTTAAGATGTATTTTGTTTTTTGTTTACATTAGGAATAACTACTTATTTACAAAGCGTAAATCCTTTTGGCCTAGTGATTGCCCTAGGGTTTCTCAATTGAGATGATGTGGGTTAGAGTCTCGTACGAGACAATATGTTTTGGGTATATTATAGGTTTTCTCAATTGTTGATTTTTAGCTTGAGCGTGGTAGGATGGCTCATCAAGCTTATGTTCTTCAAGTGAAAAGGGTAACTCGTTTGCTAGGGTGATCGGGGGTGTCCGGGCGTTTGATGTTAATAAAACTACACATTTACGGATCATATTATACCAAACTACCAAGCATATATAGCACTATGGACGATATAAGATTCACCCGATTTACATTTAGACGTAATATGCATAAAGATATACCTTTAATTCGATTGTGGTACAGAATCGCATGAATTTGCTAGTTTTATTTTCATTACATGAATCTTGTGATTAACGCAACCTTTGATAATCAACAACCTAAGATTCCATAAGTATGATGTTTGATCATTTAAGCGTAACATCCCATGTTTGCATTTAATAGTTAGAAATAACATCGATATCGTCAATAGTTAAACAAAACACTATATGTTAACATGAGGTTAGAGGAAAATAACAAGTTGGAGCCATGTGGTTTAGTATAGTGATAAGAGATTAAGTCTCTTTAGAGTAATGGCCTGTTTGATTACACTGACTCTGTAAGATTTGATCGAGTCAGAAGCTAACCCAGTTAGAAGTTTTAACTGGGTATGCATCTGACTGAAACTTGGTTGTTTGATTTAATATATGACTGAGTCAAAAACTGTATATTTTCTAATCAACTAGAATCATTAACAATCTTAATCAATTACTAAATCAAGACCAGAACCACCACACCATCGCCATAACCACCACCGTCACCGTCCACATTCCGAGGGGGGTCGCGCGCAGGTGGGTCGCGCAACAGGTGGGTCGCGCAGCAGTTGGGTTTGGCCGAAGGGGGTCACGCGTAGGTGGGTTTGGCTGGGGGGTCGCGCGCAGGTGGGTTTGGTCGGGTCAACATATTTTAATTTAGGGTCTGGGTCAATAATGTAGACCCGATCAGCTAGCCCCGAAGCTGAAATCAAACGACCTGACCCGCTGACCGAGTCAGCCAAAAACAAACAGCCCCTAAAATCATGTGTAGTTTAAATATGTTGTTTAAAAAAAATTCGTCAAAATTTAACACTTAATACTCGAGGGGCTAGGTTAGTCGCGCAACAGGTGGGTTTGGCCGAGGGGGTCGCCCGCAAGTGGGTTTGGCCGGGTCAGCATGTTTTGATTTAGGGTCTGGGTCAACAATGGAGACCCGATCAGCTAGCCCCGAAGCCAAAATCAAACGGGCTGACTCGCTGACCTAGTCAGTCGGTCAGCCGAAACAAACAGCCCCTAAAATCATGTATAGTTTAAATTCGTTGTTTAAAAAAAAGTTCGTCAAAATTTAACTCTTAATACTCGAGGGGCTAGTTTTGACAATTGATGTAACTTAATCAAAATCTAGTCAAAAGGAAGGAGACGTGTTTTATTCACTTAGCGGGATATCTAAGGTGTAAATGTGTGTTTTGGGGAGATGATCAACAAGTACAGTTAAGCTAGGAAAATATTAAAGATTTCTATAAAATAGAATTAAATATCAAGACTTTAAGGAGTCATCGTCATCACAAAGTGAAGATAACGTGTAAGTAAGAGATTCTTGACCTAAAACTTAAGCTCTTTGTGTTTGTTCTAGTTTCATGATGATCTAGTGGTTGTAAATTAGGGGTAGAAATGGCTTGCATAAGTGTGTGCACCAGCAAGATTTCATACTCCATTGATGATAATTGAAATGTGAACTCATGTGTTTAGGGCTTTGAGTAATCATTTAGGGTCTTTGTTACAATATGTGATTAATGGGTAATTATGGGTGTTTTAGAATTAAATGCATCTCAAAAATATTGTGTAATTATGGGCACTCGTGTGTTTGGGGCTTTGAGTAATCATTTTCAAGTATCACTTTGTATTCTGCAGCCTGCAGTTTTATCTATTTTAGTTTAGTAACAATTCTAATGATCATTGAAAAAGTTTCTAAATACTAGTTAATCATTAGACCATCACTTCACAAATTTGATTTTCAAAATTCAAGATAAGCAAAACTAACGATTTCATTTAGTGATTACATGCATAAGTTTGTTAGTATGATAGTATTTTAATCCAAACACCTTAAGTTAATAACTCAGTAGAATTAATTTTACAATATCTTGCAATCAAAAGGCTTACTCTTTAACCTATTATGCAGTAATTAGTGAAGTTGCTCATTATGAAAATCGTAGTGTCATAGTTGCACTTTCCTGTTATGACATAACAAAGTTTCACCAAATTATATGTGTAAAAGATTATTTTGCGTGTCCGCTAACAAACATTTGTAAATCCAAACTGAAGCCAATTTATAGCAACATAATGATAATGTCATAATTTATCGTGTCTTGGGTTGTACTTTGTATCAAGCGAATCCTCATACGCACAAGTTCCAAGAGTGAATAATGACTCGTACCTGCTTTACAAGTAAACGGTAACAATGTACGTGATACGAATAGTGCAAGTTAGGCACCCGTGTCAAGTTTACGAGGAGTTTATATTGACCTGTGAATGAACATGTCACAGTGGTAGTACGCATACAGAAAAAGGAGCAAGTGGGTTGATTTTAGTGTTATTCGTGAGCGATGAAAAAAACCAAAGGGAAAAAGTTATCTCAAAATCCCACATTGCTGAGTGAATAACTCAAAAATGAACTTAATGCCTATATAAACAATGTCCAAAGAATGGAAAAAGCATACCTTTCTCGGCCTTTTGGCTAAGATCAAGTGTAGTATCTGTTCTTATCAGTTTAATATTTGATATGTGGGTCATTGGTCCACTTGATATTAATCTTATTTTTTAAGGGGAAAGACCCACCACAATAGCTTGCTATTGGGATCTTTGAGTGTTGCCTTGGTGTTGCACTATTGCCTTGGCCTGGCGCACCCTTCTAAATTATAATTAAGTTCTTCTTTTCTAAGTTTTAAGTAACTCTCTATCTTCTGTCCCTTTATTTTTAAAAATGTTATAGCAAAAGAGTTATAAAGAAGCTTAAAGTTCTATGTATATGATATGTTAGGAAACAAAAAATCCTACATATGTAATCTTTCATGGAAAAGAATGATTTTTGATTGAATTTAAAGGATGTTTGGAACAAGTGTAAACATACACATTGACGCTGCTGGTTGCTTTAACTTCTGTTTTCTGCACATAAAATGCAATTTTTGGAATTAAGTTGGGTTTCCCTTAAAGTACTCACTAAATGACTGTTTCAGTTTTGACTGCATGTTCATATATGCTTTAATAAACAAATTCTTGTTTCTTTTTTTACTTGGTCTTGCATATTCTTGGGTTCACAAGGCATCCACTGAAGGAGGTCACTTTGGCAGCAGAACTTGAGTGGTCAAAATATATTCTTAATTTTTTTGTTCTTTTCTCTCCTTGTGGAACTATTAGTTGTACTAGGAAATTGCTTTTCTTTTTTATTGGACTCACTTGCAATATTATATAATCGTGTAGGTGGTACATATGGACCGAGCATGTGATAAAAAGATAACAGCTCAAGATGAGCAATATAAGGTGTAACATTTATAAAGATTATATATATATATATGCGTTCAGATTGTGTTTATCTGTTTCATATTAAACAGCCATCTGAATCAAATGAGAGGACGTTGTGGAGAAGATGGTACATTTGATGCTGCTAGTGGGGATTTGACCCGATTCTTTCAAGATTTGGCATACATTCAACATGTCTTCAATTAGGGTAATCTACCAAGTTAAACCCAATTTCAGGCACCATTCAGGGGGGAAAAGTCAACATGGTCAAATTTCAAGAACTTTAGCTATCACACCAGCAGGTAACAGAACAAATTACTTAAATTAATAAATTTGAAACTTTGGGGTATTTTATAAATTTTTTAAAAGTAGCAAAAACTAAAACCATACTCACAATGCTTCACTTTCTTTTGTTTGCTGTTTCAAAAGAATTATATCTTTCTTTACGATGCATTTTCGAAAATAGACTGCCTATGAGAATTCATATGATTTTATGTTTCATCATAAATTTGCACATTGAGCCCAATCTGTTAATCAAAATTTGTTTTTATTCATCCACACCAATGAAGAATGATAGTCAAAATTGGTTTTTCTTGCCGCAATGGAAGCTTTGTTTCAGCAATCACTATATGTAATACGTTTAATAAGCCCTTGAACACAAATTTAACTCATGGATAACAAAAATGAGTTGCAACAGTTTTAAAATAAGTTTTGGAGTGGTGCACCATGCCAAGACAGTAATGCACCGGCTTGAAGACACTTATAAACTCCATTAACGGCTATTGTGATAGTTCTTCCCCTAAAAAACAAGATTAATATCAAGTGGGCCAATAGCCCACATGTCAGACATTAAGTTGATAGGAACATATGCTACACCTTAATCTTAGCCAAAAGGCTAAGAAAGGTATGATTTCTTTTTTGTTGGGTCACTGCTGGTATAAGCAACGATATTCTTTCATTCCAACTCCTTTATACATCTTAAGGAAAACATCTAAAGGTTCTCTTATTGCCTTCAATTTTAGTGAAATTACAGTTGCCACATCAGCATTAACAAAACACTGAAAAAGTAACCAGAGTTGGTTACCTTAATATGCAAATTGCCCATTGATTTTATATTCAGATTGCTTCTCTTGCTTTCGCTAGCTAAATGAATTTATATTATTTAACTAGACAGTAACATGTATCATATTCTTTGATGAGACGTGTTTAGTAGGAACTGATCGTTGACGCTTATTTATTCCCAATGTATGTTCTACTCTTTGAGCATATCATGCATTATGACTTTATGAGACTATAAAACATCATCCTAATTCTTGTACATAGTTTTATTTTAGCAAATCATTGTTTTTTGCAGAACATATGTATTCCATCAAACTCATGTGCATCGTTAAAAGGTAAAACATATGTTTATTGTTTTTGCAAACCATTAACTAAAAGTTAGAAAATTATGTTAAACTAAGTTTTGGAGGGGTATGCCAAGCCAAGGCAATAATGCAACACCAAGGCGACACTCAAAGACCCCAATAGCAAGCTATTGTGGTGGACCTTACCCCATAAAAAATAAGATTAATATCAAGTGGACCGATGGTCCACATATCAGATATTAAACTGATAAGAACAGATACTACACTTGATCTTAGCCAAAAGGCCGAGAAAGGTATGTTTTTCCCTCCTTGGGCTTTTGTTTCTAATGACTGTCCTTTCATCTTTGTGTTCTTCACTTAGCCAATGTGGGACCATATTTATCAGTTTATCGACTCATCAGCATACGGTGCAGGTTCTAATTTGTACTCACTTGACCCATATGTTTGTTGGTAGTCATTTATCTCAGGTATGAATCACAACTTGAAAGTGTCAATACTTACTATTAATATCAATGATGGATGTCTTTTATAGTCAGCATTTTGTAAATTGTTTTAAATTGAGCTTGAGTTAAATATCGAATATATTGATGTCTCTTGATGCTCTAACTCTCAATTGTTGTTTCCATATAGGAAACTTGATATGAATTTTTAACATCGAAAGTGCTCTAGATACCTTGGTGCCTATTCTATTCGGAGATGTTTTCAATCCTTATTTAGAAGACTCGTGTTCTATTTCTTGTTATATGATGAAGATGGTGAGGTGAAATAAATCTACTTCTGCAATGTGAAGACCTGAGATTTGGACAGCCTTTAAAATGTAAGAGTTTAAGGATGATTTGTACTCATTGTTCTTTGCTTTATTCCATATGTACGAAAGTGCTTTTATCTTTCACAATTTTAGATATGTTTCTTTGTTTCATTTGAAGAATTGATCGAGTTATTTACAGGACATAGTTAAATATATTTAGGGTGTTCCAACATACAGAAGGTGCAATACTGTCTTCTTTTAGGATCACATGTTAGTTTTCTTGATGTATGCGCTGGTTCATTTTGTTGCTTATTCAGATTGCGACTTTGTAACCAGCTTGTTACAACTTTTAACAAACATACTGCAGAGTTTCCACTAATTAAAAAGGGTAAAAGAACTTTTGCGTGTTCCCTTGCAGAATTTTATCGACGTTGAAGCCAATTTCTAACAACAAAATGATAGTATCATAGTTTCCTTGTATTCTTATGCATGTTGAGCTTGTGGGTTCTGTATTTACTCTTGTCATTAACACAAATGGTGCAACTGAGGTGCCTGATTTACTCTTCATATATGCAGTTCCATCTTGCAGTCAAAACTCTTTGTTATGATGATTGCTTTTGAGGGACACGGACATTGGATGTAAATGCGCACGAAAAACAAACTTTAGAGGTAATTGACTAGCAATTCTATATATCCATAGCAATTTTGGATTTCCGATTAGTGATCTTTTTTGTATAGCCAACACAATAGTTATCAGCATTAGAGATAAAGAATTATGTTAATTGATTAGAGTGTGAGACTGTGAGTTAGCTATACTTAGATCTTTGAGTTTAAAGCAACAAATTTAAGGATGAGCATTTAGAGGGTCGGTTTAGTGAGAATTAAGTAAAAGATATTTAATGATCTCAAAAGTCCCGTATTATCAGGATTTATGCGTTAATCCACACTGTTTTATGGTATTATATCATGAGAGATGAAAACTAAAGGAAAAAAGTCTGACAATCCCACATTGGCTAATTGAAGGATAAAAGATGAAGAGACTACCTATATTAACTGCAACCTAAGAAGAGAAAAAGCATACCTTTCTCGGCCTTTTGGCTAAGATCAAGTGTAGTATCTGTTCTTATTAGTTTAATATCTGATATGTGGGCCATCGGCCCACTCGATATTAATCTTATTTTTCAAGGGGAGAGGCCCATCACAATAGATTGCTATTGGGGTTTCTGAGCGTCGCCTTGGTGTTGCACTACTGCCTTGGCTTGGCGCACCAATCTAACTGATAGTTCTAATATTTTATAAGTTATTTAAATCAGTGCTTTGGTTATTTTTACTTTTAGTTCGTAACTCATCTGTTTGGTTTTTACTAATAAACACAAATTATAATAATTGCAGTTTGATAAAAGCTTACAATAGTAACTAGTGGAGTCATAGTTGGGGTTTAAATTTATGTGTTACGACACTGTTACACCTCAACTCCATAAGCTGGAACTTTGGGAAAATGACACAGCAGAGTTTCCGCTAATCGATAGGTGTACAAGATAAATTTGCTTATCGTCTAAGGTACAGTATTTATGATTTCAGAAGGCTAGTATTATTAGGATTTAGAAATCCATAGAGATGAAAATCATAAGGCTGACACACCATTCTAATTTGTAGTCTTAATCTTTTCACATCTTGGTCATGTATAAATATAATTAGCATGTGTTCATAAAAATCATTAATTGGGATCAAAGTTCACATGTAGGTCTATTGGCTTATGTTTTATACACATCTATATCCTTACACATCAAATAAAGAATCTGCTTTATAAGTTATTAGAACTTTTTGTTGGTTCAAACTTCAAATCAGTGATATTTAAAACTCATTTTAGTCATCTTTTTCATGTATGTGATGTCTTTGCTAAGCTGATTAAATGATCTGTAGTTGATTTTCACTACACTTGATTTTATGAACATAAATAAACTATATCTTCCTCTTTATGTAAAATTGTTTTTTAGCTTTCAAAGCATTAGAAATTATTTAGTTTTGATGGTGGTGAAACCAAAATTAAAAGGTTATTGGGTTTAGTCCTGAACCAAAAAGAAAAAAAATTACTAGAGTTTGAAATACTTTTTATTTATTATTAAAAGGAAATCTACTCTACTAGGAATGGTATCAATGCTTTGAAACATCCATCACCTAGGACTCAAAGAATTTATCATTTCTTTACAAGCAAATATGCTTTCAAAAAGAGAAAAACATACAAAACCTCATTTTCTCATACAAAGGAAAACAAGTTCTTAAAAGGTTGAATATCGGTCTATCAAGTCAACCCACATCAAACCTTTCAAGATCTATCATCTTAGAGGTATATTGAGATCATTAAAAAAGTGTTCAAATGAAGGTTCAAGTTGATTCACGCCAAAACATCCCACGTCTATCATGTGATAGGTAAATCAAACTTATCAAACGACTTTCAAAATGATGATTCAAGTCCAACCAAACTATTCCAACAAGTAAAACTCCTCTTCAACCATAGTGAGAATTGAACTGAAATTGCTTTTTATATCCTCAACCTCTGGAACTAACGCGATCACATTAATAAATTAATCTTTTTTAACTTTTTTATTTTTATTGTTTTTAAAAGGTTCATAATCAACTTTTAATATATGTCACTAACCAACACTTACAGGATAAAACCTTTAGTTTTTAATACATAGACAAAACATCTTACATTACAACTGTTACTTCACCTCTAAATAAATTAATGAATATGATATATAAATGTTGTAGTTTCACCTTTTTATCTCCTTTGTGCAACTTATTCAAAGTTTCAAACACAAACCACAAAAGCAAAACAGTTAAAGTTAAAAACATAATATAATAATCAGCCGAAAGAAACCACATTCACAATACCCGATGAACTTGTAATAAGTAATAACTTATGACTTTAATCATCATCACCATTACACCATCACAGTTTCATCAACAATGGCATCAAACCAGAGCTTAAGAGACCTTCAATGGCTTCTGCAATCAATTCAAACAGACATTCTCACTCTCAAAAGCATTTCATTCCATCTTTCACAACCAACATCATGTTGTCATCAAGAAACTCATGATTCAATTCACATAAACATTTGCACTCAATCCCACTTCCAATTTTCCACCATTCTCACACTCCTATCATCATCTTCTACGATCCGATTTTCGCTGCAGACTCTCGAGTTTTACGAGGTCGAATGGGACTTAGAGGAAGTAAAGAATCTTGAAACACTGCTTGACGGTTCATCAAATGTTAAACGAGTTGAATTCAAGAAGAACAAGCTGGATTTCGAGTGTATGGATCGGTTAGCGAAAATCTTGAAACATAATAATGTGATCAAAGAGATCATGTTGTCTGAATCAAGGATTGGATCATATGGAGCTTGTTTGATTGCTTCAGCTTTAAAGATGAACACTTGTTTAGAAGAGTTGCAAATATGGGAAGATTCAATTGGATCAAAAGGGGCTGAAGAAATCGCCAAAATGATCGAAGCAAATTCGACGTTGAAGGTGTTAACAATCTTTGATTCGAGTTCGATCACAGCGACACCATTGATATCTGCAGTGCTAGCAAGAAACAGATCAATGGAGGTTCATGTATGGAGTGAAGAACATGTTAAAAACAGTAGTTCAAAAGTGGTTGAATTTGCACCAGAAAGTAGCACATTGAGGATATACAGGTTAACAATTTCGGGTGCGTGCAGGGTGGCTTGTGCTCTCGGGTGGAACACGACGGTCAGATCGCTTGATCTCACCGGGGTCCGGCTGAGATCCCGGTGGGCCAAGGAGTTCAGGTGGGTTCTTGAACAGAACCGGAGTTTAACAGAAGTTAAACTCTCGAAAACTTGTTTGAAAAACAAGGGTGTTGTTTACATTGCTGCAGGACTTTTCAAGAATCACAGCTTGCAAATCTTGAAGTTAGATGATAACCGGTTAATGGGGTTGGTGTCGAACACCTACTTTGCCCGTTAACCCGGTTTTCATCTCTACAAATTCAAGCAAACATAACATTAAAGTCGATAACTTTTGGCGGGAAAAGATCAAAGATTGGGAGGGTGGGTTTGATTGCAATCTTGCAGATGTTAAGCACTAATCAGACTGTAACAAGATTGGGGATTTATGAAGATCAAAGCTTGAGGCCACAAGATTTTGTTAGAATCTTTAAAGTTTGGAGGGAAATGTGAGTTTGAAGTGTTTGTGTTTACAAGGATGCAAAGGGGTTGATGGTGATTTGGTGTTGAAGACTGTAATGGAGACTTTGCAGGTGAATCCATGGATAGAGGAGATTGATGTTGCAAGAACTCCACTTCAGATTTGTGGGAAAGCAGAAGAGATATATGTGAAATTAGGGCAAAATGCTAAATCTGAAGTTGAAGTTGATGTTGATTTGCTTAAGGATATGCCCATGACAGTGCCTAAAAGCTGCAGGATATTCATCTGTGGGCAAGAATTTGCTGGTGAGTTTGTTCATGATTAGAACATGAAATTTGCTACGCGATATTGAGTTACACGGGCTAGTGTTTGGTTTGGGTCTAAACGGGTCGGCTTGTTGGTGACATGATTAAGAATTTCTAAACAGGTTTAACTCGTTCAACCCAATTATGACACAAATAATATGTTTAACTTATCGTGTTAAATAGGTTAATAGGTTGAGACAACATGTTTATTATCTTTCTATCAAAAAGACCTAATTTTATAGTTTTACAGGTAATTAGATACGAATCATGTTTTTAGTAACTTTTATTTTGTAGCGTTAATTTTCTTGTTATTACTTAATTGTGGTTAATGAGTTGTGTTAATGTGTCGTGTCTTGTCACCCGCGTTACTGAACTGGTTACATTTAATCATGCTAACTGTATCATGGTGTGTAACCAGCTTATTAAACATGTATGTTACAGTGTTTAAGAAAATGACACGTTTAGTTATGCTGAACATCACACATTTCGTCAACTCTAGATACATGATCTTCATGCAGGAAAAACCACATTATGCAACTCCATCTCACAAAATCTGTCATCTTCAAAGCTACCATACATTGATCAAGTCAAAACTCTAGTAAATCCAGTTGAACAAGCTATAAAAACAACAGGAATGAAGGTAAAAACATTCAAAGATGAAGACACAAAGCTTTCGATATGGAACCTCGGAGGCCACCACGAGCTCTTCTCCGTCCACGACCTCATGTTCCCAGGGCACACGAGCGCTTCCTTTTTCATAATCGTCTCCAGCTTGTTCCGTAAACCAAACAACAAAGAATTAAAATCGTCGACAGAGTTGGAAGAAGACCTGCAGTATTGGCTCAGGTTCATAGTATCCAACTCAAAAAGAGCAGACCAACAATGCATGCTACCTAATGTAACCATGGTGCTAACACACCACGACAAAATCAACCCAAACGCGATAGATTTTCAAAATACGGTAACCACGGTCCAGAGAGTTAGAGACAAGTTCCACGGCTATGTCGATTTCTACCCAACTGTATTCACAGTTGATGCCAGATCATCTGCATCAGTGAGTAAACTCACTCATCACATCAGAAAAACCAGCAAAACTGTCCTGCAAAGGGTACCACGAGTCTACGAACTCTGCAACGATCTCATAACAATATTATCCGACTGGAGGTCACAGAATCACGACAAACCAGCGATGAAGTGGCGAGAATTCAGCGACTTGTGCCAGATTAGAGTCCCATCTCTACGGGTCCAATCGAGAAACAGTCACATAGTGAACAAAGTGGAGATGAGGCGAAAGGCGGTTGCTGCATGTCTTCATAGTGTAGGAGAGGTGATCTACTTTGAAGAATTGGGCTTTTTGATATTGGATTTCCAGTGGTTTTGCGGTGAGGTGATCGGCCAGCTCGTTAAGTTGAATGGTAAAAAGATGAGCTCTAACGAAGATGTTAACAGCGGATTTGTAAGCAGACAAGAGTTGGAGAAGATTCTGAGAGGAAGTTTGCAGAGCCATTCCTGGGATGGGTTACAAGATCTTCGGAAACTTGGATGTCGGTGATCTGGTGAACATGATGTTGAAACTAGAGTTGTGTTACAGACAAGATCCGTCTGATCCGGAATCTTTGTTGCTGATTCCTTCGCTTCTAGAAGAAAACAGAACAAAGATTCCGAGATGGCAGCTGGTTACGTCCGATTGCGTCTTTGCAGGAAGACATCTTGAATGCCATGACTCTAGCCACATGTTCCTCACCCCCGGGTTCTTCCCGAAATTACAGGTATGTTCTTGATTTGAACAGTATCTTAGTGATAGATTCGGGTCAAAACGCGTAAGTTTTAGAATAGTTAAGTTGGGTAACCAGACAAAATAGGTTTGGGTCAAAACGGGTCAGTTTTATAACAGTTGAGTTAGGTTGACACATGACAACCTTTTGAGCACTTATAATATAGAAACTATAAAGAAAAACTGATTTTTGTGTTAACAAAACATAATTCCAACCACCCTTTTAACAAACTTTCTTATTTCTTTTCAAAACAGGTTCAACTACACAACAAAATCATAGGGCTCAAGAGCCAACATGGAGCAACATACAGTCTAGAAAAACACCTCATCTTGATAAACATCAATGGTATCCACATTCGGGTCGAGCTAGGGGGACATCTCGGGTACTCTATCGACGTGCTCGCCTGCTCCACAAAAAACCTAACCGAAACCATCAAACTCTTTCGCGAGCTTCTTTACCCATCAATCCAAAACCTCTGTCATGGGCTAACTTTAACCGAAAACGTCATCCGTCCAGAATGTGTCAAGAACCTAACACCCCCACGATACCGAAAAACCCAATGTGCACCACTTTTTCAGTTAAAACAGGCTTTGCTCTCTGTCCCAGCAGACAGCATGTATGATTATCAGCATACTTGGAGTCCGGTCACAGATTCGGGCCGACCCGTATTGAGGCCCGGGTTTGACTTTGCTCGCGATCTACTATCCGATGATGACTTCAAAGAAGTACTTCATAGAAGGTATAATGACCTTTATAATCTAGCAGTTGAGTTACAAGTGCCTACAGAAACCGATTCAAACGTGCTAAATCGCGCGCAAGAAGATGAAAGCGGTAAAGTTGATCCATCATTTGCTGGCATTGCTAAGGGGGTTGAAGAGGTGATTCAGAGGCTCAAGATCATTGAGATGGAGATCAGAGACTTGAAACAAGAAATCCAAGGGCTAAGGTACTACGAACACAGGCTGCTGACCGAGCTTCATCGAAAGGTGAAGTATTTAGCGAATTACAACGTGCAGATCGAAGAACGAAAGGTTCCAAACATGTTTTACTTTGTGAAAACCGAGAACTACTCGAGAAGACTTGTAACGAATATGATATCTGGGATGACTGCGCTTCGGCTGCACATGTTGTGCGAGTTCAGAGGCGAGATGCACGTCGTTCAAGATCAAGTCGGGTGCGAAATGATGCAGGTGGATAACAAAGCAGTGCAGTTTATAGCTCCATACATGAAAGGCTTCATGAAACTGTTGACATTTGCATTGAAGATAGGGGCCCATATAGCTGCAGGCATGGGGGAGATGATACCGGATTTGAGTAGAGAAGTGGCGCATTTGGCGGGGAACCCGCTTGTATACGGGGCGGCCGGGGTGGCGGCAGCTGGGGCGGTAGGGGCGGCAGCCGCTGGCAGGAGTAGAGGGAGGTCAACTGACATTCAGCAGGATATGAAGGCAGCACAACAGTGGCTTGTGGATTTTTTAAGGGAAAGAGGGTGTTCTACGGGGAAAGATATCGCGGAAAAGTTTGGTCTGTGGAGGGTGAGATATAGCGACGATGGTCAGATCGCATGGGTTTGTAGGGGTCATATGTATACAAGAGCAAACGAAATATTTGAGGTGCCGTGTGACAACACTATAAAAACATAAAACACGAATTGAGGGAAATACATATGTATGGTCTGGTTTTGGGCTTTTTTCGTCCATCTCGAGATATGCTTATCCCTACTTGTTAGATTTCGAATGATAGTTCGGGTATGAGAATCATGTCGTGCATATGGGATTAGGTCTACTAACATGTCGAAAGTAGTGCGATCAGGCGATAGAACTTGTGGGTAGAGGGACTTGACATCTTGTTTCTATTCAATAATTCTTGAAAATGAGTTGTATATTTGTATATGATCTATTTGGAAAACAAACATTTTTTTTCGTTCTTCTAAGTTCTACGCAATGTTTAAGCTTTACCAATTAACTAGCCTTGACGATTGACAAGTATTTTCACTTTATGTACCCTAAGTCCAGTTTCAGTTAGGGGGTTCTTTATGGTTACAACACTCGAAAAACCTGAATTCGAATTGTATTTAGGTTTCGGAGGTCGGTTCAAAGTTTATGCATTTGAATTTGAAACCTGAAAACGACCTGATCACCACACCTAGCTTTAGTTATTGAAAAAAAGGGTTTTAAAAAAGATCCATTGCCAAGTTAAATAGTACTGAACGAAAGGGGAGATTTTTTTTATTTTCATTCTTTTGAATTTCAAATAGTATATTTAGATGAAAATAAAGAAAGAGAAAGCCGGACTTATGTGTTTGAGAAAAAAGGTAATTTAAAGTTTACTGACCATCATAAAGAGTAAGTTTACCTGATCAAATATTCAAATGTTTTAGTGTTGTGATGCTTGATTTTTGTAAAAATATTATGAGTTTAATTTTTTTTAAGTATGTAAAATAAGTTTTGTAAAAATTATGTTAAGAAAAAAAATACATAAGTAAAATTAATTCCTTAGGTCTTTTTACTCTAAAGTCATAAATCATACATATAAAAAATAAAGTAAATTTATGGTGAAAATTGTCAATTTCATCCAATAGTTTTTTATCGTATTAGGTCCCTGTGGTTTACAAATCTTGTCATATTCATCCAGTTCGTTAACTCCACCCAACATTCTCCATTAATGAGAGGTATATTAGTCATTACATATATGTTTTTTTTATTTTATTTTTTTAAATTAATTTAATATATCCTCTTTAAATACATTGTTATTTTAGTCCTTGTGGTTTGGATATATTTACCAATTTATTCCAAAAAGAACCACCAAACCACTGCCAGCACCCCCATCACAAAGCCACAACACTACCACCACGCACACCAAATTGTCGCTACCATGTAAATCCTATAATTCGACAATCAATATTGAACTTGTAACATACCGCGTTGAAAACGCATATCAAATCCTACTAATACATCTACAATACTCGTTTTCAAGGGTTCCATATGTGTTCTTTAAGAGGTTTGTTACAAGTTCGAGATTAACAGTTGGTTTTAAGGGTCCACATGGTGGTGATCTAATGTGTGGTGGTGGCGACGGTCTGGTGTGCTCTTGGTGTTTTTATGATAGGGTGTGGTGATGGTTTGGTGGTTCTTGTGATGGAGTGGTGGTGATTTTGTGACATGGTGGTGGTGTGGTGGTGGTTTTGTGACATGGTGGTGGTGTGGTGTTCCATTAGGAGTGGTGTTGTTGTGGTTTTTATGACAAGGTGATGGATTTTTTTGGATTGAATTTGTAAATATGCTCAAACCATAGGGATTAAAATAGCAATATTTAGAAAAGATATATTAAATCGGGTTTTAAAAAATAAAAATATAAAACATATATATTTATATAATGACCAATATCCCCTCATTTAACGAAGAATGTTGAATAGAGTTAATGGACTGGATGAATACGACAAGATTTATAAACCATAGAAACCCAGATGCAAAAAATCAAACTAGTGGATGAATATAACAATTTTCACCAAACCATATGATGAAAATGACAATTTACTCCAAAAATTATACATGCGCATTATAAATAATATTGGTTTGTTTAGTTTATTTTATCTTTTAGTGTTATAGATTTTCTTTTTAATTTATAATCTTTTTATCTAAGACTCTTTTATATTAATTACTGTATTAGTATCTCGTCTATTACACAGATTGAAAAAATAAAATATTAAATAATTAGTAATAAAAAATTATGAATTATAAAACTATGTTTGAAAATAAAATTTGATTATAATTACATATGATTGCTATTTCAAGTAAATAAACAATAGATATGTTATAGATAGATATATAGATAAATAGATAGTCTAGAAATCCATTTATTAAACAGATTATAGTTAGTAATAAACACGAAAAGTTAGAGTACGATATTTTAATATAAGATATGTATAAAATTATATATATACGTACTTGTTCAAGAGATAAAATAATTATATTATTTTTAACTCTCTTATCTAAATGCTTTTATTTTTAAATATTTATTTTAAGATTTTCTTATAATAAATTTGTTGTTTATAAAAATATTGTTTATTAAAAACTCAAGTTTCTAATTATTCTGGTTGCTATTAGAAAATTCCATATTTTTATAATTGTTTTAAAAAATAATTGATTTAAAATATTTTGTTTCAAAAGGTTCAATGTTTAAGAAAAGATATAAATTTTAATTTTTTTAATAAAATTATTTTTAAAACATAGTTTGATTTTTAAAAAAATGTAGACGAGGGAGAAAAATATATCAATTGACCAAATTAATTTTTATAAAGAGAGATAAATTGTTTGAGAGTTTAAATTACTTTAATATCATTTTGAAGGGAAAATAAAATGATGATGTTTAGAAGATGACAAGTGACAAAAAAAACATTCTTTTATTATTATTTATAAATTATAGATTATAGATTACAGATTTATAGATTATAGATTATAGATTACAGATTTATAGATTATAGATTATTGATTATAGATTACAGATTACAAATTATAGATTATAGATTATAAGTTATAGATTATAGATTATAGATTATAGATTATATATTATAGATTATAAATTATAGATTATAGATTCAATTGTGTCTTACATTTGTACTAGATACTTGTAACACATTTATTTTTATTTTCTTGTTCCAGGACGTTCAATTCCAAAACAATGTAATATGCTCTATGATTTATAGATTCAACAAGTATTAAGCCTCCATTCATTGCGGCGGATAACGTAAAACCGTGTCAAGTAGCACCAATGACACACCACCGCTAGTGACCACCTACACCAAAAAACTCGTATTAAAAATAACTAAAAAACGAAAAAATATAACCGAACGAAAAGTAAACATAAAAACGTTGAACCGCTTATGCGAACCATAAAACATATAAAACAATAAGTCTATCCTAAGACCAGTGCATTGCGATGGTGTCGTTGAACGGGGAAAAATGAGCTTAAAAATGTTAAACCACAAACGCACGTTACGATGTGTTAACTCGCAAATTTTATACTGAAATGTAAAAGGGAAAATTTTTAAAAATATAAAATGTACAAGACACCAAAGTTGATAGTAAATAATGTTGAGATTAAATTGTAAAATATGTAAAAGTATTTAGTTAAAAAAAAAATTAAAAATTAAAAAAGAAAAAATAACAAAAGATGGTACAACCCAACTAAGCACAATACATAACCCATAATACATAACTAACTTGATAATTAGTATATATTAAATTGTGTCTTACATTTATACTAGATACTTGTAACACATTTATTTTTATATTCTTGTTCCTGAACATTCAATTCCAAAACAATGTAATATGCTCTATGATTTTGAAAAATTCCCATACAACATATTTATAATTAACGTAAAATCATCCTATCACAAACAAGGATGAAGGTTACAAGGGGTCTGGGATGAGCCTCGCCCCACCCTCACATTTTTTTTCGTTAGTAGTGTTAATTTTCGATACGATAGTGCTAATTTTGTTTGATAGTGTAATTTATATATATATATTGAGTTCATCCCGCTTAAAATTTTTAAATTTCCTTAGCTTATAAGAGTGTTCAAGCAGGTAAACATCCACACATATAACTCTAAAAATTAATTTTGTTCACTAGCCCCTTAATAGTATATTACTATATCCTATATGGCAATTTTACTAGTGCCAGGTACACGAAAAAGTGAAGTTGATTTACAAATACTAGCATTTGAACGACAAGTGACGAAAACAAAAAAGAGTTACTAAAACCATTATGAATGACCTATAGCCCAAAGCCTAAGGGTCCTAAATATGATTAAAACTAGTATTAAGCCCATCGCGCTACGGTTGGGGGGGGGGGCGTATAAAATCATGTCAAATATAAAAAATGTAATACTACCGTTAGCATAAAAAAAGAACTAAGTCAATCTAGTACTCCCTCATTGTGACAGACCGATATATATAACGTGACTCGTATTAAAAAATAAATAAAAACGAAAAATATAAAACGAACGAAAAGTAGACTTAAAAATGTTAAACCACACACGTGACACGTAAAACATAAAAAATAACTAAGTCTATCTAGTACTCGTACGTTGTGACAAACCGTTAAAAGGAAAAAAATTAAGCGTAAACCTAAAAGCACACGCACACGTTGTAGTGTGTTAACTCGTAAAATTTAGGCCGAAAACTTATAAAAATATGAAAAGTATAAGAGTTAAATTATAAAATATATAAATATATTGGGTTTAAAAATAAAAAATTTAAAGACTAAAAAACTCAAAAATGATTACAACCTACCAAACTAAGATACAAAGGTGGTAAACATACAAGTATAGAACCAAATATGATATATAAATATTCATTCATATTATTGTGCTAGATGATTAATTGGGCCAAGCGAACTCTATCATGGGCCCATTTACACCTACTGGACTAGGGTTTTGAGCATACAACGTGACTTATCTTATTAAAGCATTCGCTTACGAAACCCTACGATTCTCTTCGTCGAGGTTGAGTTCAGAGGCGCAGAAGACCCATTGTGATCTGCAAACATGGGTATGTTTACCAACTGCAAACGCAAATTCATTCTTCGAATATGATACATACACTGCTTCGTAATCTTCATCTTCGTGATCTTTTGATTATGAGCATACCGCTGATTATTTGCTGCTGTTTGCAGGTATCTCTCGTGATTCAATGCACAAGAGGCGTGCCACTGGTGGCAAGAAGAAGGCCTGGAGGAAGAAGCGAAAGTAAGTTTTATCCAAACTGATTAATGTTTTCTTCAGTTGTCTGGATTGGTATATCATGATTTTGAAGCATTTTATGTATATTTGACTAATTGAGATATAGAAACGTCCTTTGGTATGTTATCTTTACGTACACCGCTTAGGCTTCTGTGATTTCATATATTTGCAAAATGCAGCACTTTACGGTGTGTTTTGTGATTTGCAGCTACTTTGTTTCTATATCTCTTGTTTTTCTCTTCTTGTTTTGTTGTTTCCGATAATGATGATGTGGTATTAGCATTGATTGATCACCTATTACTCAATTGCGCATTGCTCTATGATTATGATTTGTCATTCTACATGTTATATGGTAGTCTCATTTTTATAGAGAAAAGCTTGAAAATAGTTTTTGTTAGTTGATCTGTCTGTATTTTATGATTGTAGCTATCCAAATATGCTAGTAACGAAATTACAATATTTTGTTATTTGCACGTCCATGCTTATCAAAGATAGATGTTTCTTTTTGTGTGTGTATAGAAGTGAGGTGTTGTAATTTTGGGATCTTGTTATCTTAATTCAGCACAAAACATCATAGGTTTTCATTGTATGGAACAATCCTGTAAAATCTTGGAGAGTTCAATTCATGTGTGAACATCTTTTCTGAAATTAATTTTGTAAGATTTAGACTTTATTTAATATGCACATGCCTAAGACAACAACTTGAGGTCTTAAAGTTTTCTGACTCGAAGCTGAGTCTTTTTAAGTCTCAACTAGAACGATATCTCGTCATTTGTTTGGTTCTACACAATATTATTAATACTTATGTTTATTTTTCTTTATAGGTACGAGCTCGGAAGACAGCCTGCGAACACTAAAATATCCAGCAACAAGACTGTTAGAAGGGTTAGGGTTAGAGGAGGTAATGTTAAGTGGCGTGCATTGAGGTTAGATACAGGTAACTACTCTTGGGGGAGTGAGGCTGTAACCAGAAAGACCCGTATTTTGGATGTGGTTTACAATGCATCAAACAATGAGTTGGTCAGGACTCAAACTCTAGTGAAAAGTGCCATTGTTCAAGTTGATGCTGCGCCGTTTAAACAATGGTATCTACAACACTATGGTGTTGATATTGGTCGCAAGAAGAAAGCAGGAGCTACTGTTACAAAGAAAGAGGGAGAGGTATGTTTTCTTATGATCTATTTAAATTCAAAGACTATGAACTTTAAACAGAATTTAACTTTAAGTAACTTACTTTTTTAGATCAGAAAACCATAAGAATTAGGAATGTTTCTTTTTCTAGTCTGTGCATCAACTTTTCTTCCATAATATTTTAATAATATGTAGGAGGCAGAAGCTGCCACTGAGGAGACAAAGAAGAGCAATCATGTTGTGAGAAAATTGGAGAAACGTCAAGAGGAGCGTAAACTTGACCCGCATGTAGAAGAGCAGTTTTCAAGTGGCCGTCTTTTGGCTGCTATTTCATCACGCCCTGGCCAATGTGGCCGTGCTGATGGGTATGTGCTTTGATCGAGTGATGTTATGTATAATCATAGTTTCATATGCATGCATCCATTCCATAATTATCTGGTATGCTGAATGCAGTCTAGTTAAAAACAAAACCAGCAAACTTAACTGTTTTTATAAGATTCTATCTTTAGACACTGAATTCAAAACGAAGTGATTTTGAATTTTATACATTTGAGTACACTTTGTTCTGTTTTTTTTACAACTTGTTTGATTTGTTACAGTTAAAACATAACCCAACTTAAAATTTTATGTGACTCTTTTTGGTTTTATTATTTTAAATGTTGACATATACATCTTTAGACACTGAATTTAAAAACAAAGTGACTTTTGAATTTTATGCATTTGAATGCACTTGGTTCAGTTATATTTTTACAACTTAATCGTTTGATTTGTTTTATGGATAAAACATAACCCAACATAAGGTCTTATGTTGTTTCTTTTTGGTTTGTCTAATTTTTAAATTTTAAATGTTCACAGATACATACTGGAAGGTAAGGAGCTTGAGTTCTACATGAAGAAGCTCCAGAAGAAGAAAGGAAAGGGTGCTGCTTAAGTTTTTATTTCTCTTTCCTTTTTTACTCTGCAAGACATGGAACAAAAATTTTGATGTGTTTTGTTTGTTAAAATGTTGACTTTAATGAATGTTTCTGGTCACTATTGATTTTATATGGTTTTTATTATTTCTTATCCAGATTCTTTCTCAAAATACACTTCTGACATTTCTTATAAAGTTGCTACTTGGCTTAACAGGCGTATGACATGTAAACAAGAAAGTTTAGTGATCACTCAATCCGGAGTTAAGGACTTTATACGAGTGTTTGTATGTGCATATTTCATGATATTTTGACTTGGATAATTATAATTAAATAATCACTTGGTAATGTCTAAGGAGTTAGATAGCTAAACTTTAAATAAACTCTGTATCTGCATAGTTGTAGAGCGTGTTTGGAATAGATGGCTTTTAACTGTTCTTCTGAACAGAATTTCAAATGCTTCAAGATGACTTAATGTTACGTTATAAGGCAACAATATGCAAATATGTGGCTTTAAAAAGCAAATTGAAAACACCCCTTGAATCATTTCTAGTTCTAATTATTTTGAAAGTGATTAATAAAAAAAATAGTTTTAATAAAACTGAAAAAAAATCTGATTAACAGTTAAATGTTACAATTCATTAAGTAATCTGGTGAAGGCTACATGTATTTACCTTTACAGTGATCTATAGTCTAAAATCTAACAAGACCAATAAATAGGGCTCTATATCACTATGGAAAGTTGTTCTTATATCTGTTGCATGAAATGATCTATAACAAATAACAATGACAAAAATAAATTCCCTATTGTGGTGAAGCATCCATGCGATTGCAGAATCTACAAAAAAGGTGTTGCATTGTTGGATTGATCGAACTGCAATTGTCATGATCAAACAGGAAATAAGTTAAGGTGATTAAAAATAATCTACAGAAATGAAACTAAATGATAACAAGAACAGCACATATGAATACCATCTGAAATATCAATATTATGTCCTATAAATACATGCTCTAAGCGATAATTCATTCAAATCTTGGATATAAAACTAGTGGTAAAAAACTTCATAGGAACAGTTATACAAAACATACCTGCATCATCATAATCAAGTGAACTTAATCTTTTTTTGGCTCGGTATTGAACTTGTCATACCCATATTTCTTTTTCAATCTATCTCTTACATAATCATTACGGGCTTTTATCCGGGCTTGTTGAGGAGCAACATGTACATAAGAAAGATACAAACCAACACCAAATAGAGATGAACCCCCAAGGAACAAACCCACGGTCATCAACAATTTTTGAGGCGTTGAGGGAAAGCACAATGTCATCTGGCCTTTAACTATAATTGTCAAAAAGAACAATTTGATAAGAACCAAATAACCAACAAACCGTTTATCATGTACGCTAAGCCATACAATCCACTAAGGAGCACATAAGAAGAAAAGGAGTTGTTTTTTCTAAGAATAGCAAAACAAGTCAATTTAATATTACATTTGCTCCATAAAATATGGTCAACTACTTGATTCTAAGTACATATAAACTGAAACATGCATACCGACATAAACCAACTAAACACTATGTCTATGAAGAAGCCAAAACAACTGCACTGTAAAATTTCCATCTGAAATTGACGGACAGTCAGACACGTGTAGAAAAAGGAGAGTTTTTCATAAAATGATTACCCAAATCAGTACCTGAATATTGAAGCATGATATTTGACTTTACTAACTATCATCAGGTGCAATGTTATGACTTATGAAGCTGGTAGTTAATCAAACATAGCAAATTGAAATGGGATTTTTTCCCTCAATAAAACACTGTTTTTCATATGTACATACAAAGCTCAAAGAACCAATAAAAACTTTCATAAACGATTTAAATTTTTAATATTTACTAAAGTCATGAATCTAAGAAAGAAAACATATGACATCAACATCAACTATAACCTAACCTCCAGTACTACACTGATCAAATTAAAGGCTCTTATGTATGAATGTACAGTATGGATCCAGCAGCTCTTTTCCCAGAATTAACACAGCCAACTTGGTAAATACATGATTCTTATACCAACACGCATTTGGCCCAATGTGTTACAAACCAAACGGAAGAACTCAACCCAAAAGACTAGTCTGACGGGTGATGAAAACCATTTGACCTATAAACCCCACGTCAGTTGCTCATACAACCGAATTGAGACAAGTCCCGTACATTGCAATGGTTTCGGTCCGTACATTGCAATGGTTTCGGTTCATAACACACACAGGTATTAGGGTGTATGATTGGTGATCCCTCATTGAGTTCTAGGGTTCAAATCCCGCTGTGTGCAAGTCAAGTGGATTTAAAACTATGAGTAGATTAGGAGCCGTTTAAGAAAAAATTACTTGATTCATATCCATGATGACGAATGAATGTATACTCAAATGAATATCTAACAGGCATTTCGTCGAACATGTGATCGGCATTATCAGCTAAAATATATAAAGATTTACTCAATTCATATCAAGAGACATATGCAATCAGATGAAAATACATACGAGTTTATATGCAAAATAGGAATTTAGAGATCAAATCGACATACCCACTTCGATTTGCGTCTTGTGATAGTGGTCTACAGAGGGCTTTGAGACACAGTACATGTGTATGGTCCAATAGGATGGGCTTTTAAAAAGAGGGGGGCCTAATTGCTATTAAGTTTTTTCAGAGTAATTGCAAAGTGGTCCTCCAACTATTATGAGTCGGTCTTTTATGCACCAAGAGTTCTTTCACATTTTTGGCTTTTGAGTGAAACTTCAATGGGAAAGGTTATGTTTCTTGCAAAATAGATTGAAGATCGAAACAACCCACCCGGATCGACTACACACTTTTGATTTAAAGATCAAAACCATTATACTTATAGTGTTCAGATAGAGTTATATAAAATGAATGATACTTAGAATCGAACCTTTAATGTATCTGTGTGTTCCCGTTATGAACGGAAACAATGAGCTTGGATCTTAGGATTCATATTGATAATAACAAGACTTGAATGATTAGATGCTAAAATATAATAATGATGAACATGATGAAGAACACAAACTTGTTTAATGTTTGATGTTTATTGGTATATTGTTGAAATCATCATCCATGAAGGATGATGATATGATGTTGATGGTGATGGATCTAATTCACCCTTACAAGTGGTGAATTAGTCCCCCTCTACAATGATATTATGTTCTAATATTTATACTAGTCTAGCATTTATAATAATTACAAAACAAACCCTAGACTAATATTTTGTTGCTATTGTTCTTTAAATCTTTAATTTCAATAACGTTGGAAATATTCAACTTCTTGAAAGGTAGAATACCCAACAGTATCATTCGTGACTCACTAAACATACATGATTTAATATACTATTTATAGATAGTCATTTTTAATCATATGTCATAATAGCGATCATTTGATTATAAAAAATGCCTAGTTAGGTTAACTAAAATATAGTTAGTAACATGTTTTATGTATAAAGCTAGAAAATTTATCTTTATAAAGATTTATTTGGAACTTTACTTGCATTTTCTTGATCATTTACAAATGAATTCTACTCAATAGGCGATCATCATCACCTATTTTGTTGTCAGTAGATGCTCATTTACTCGCACTTAAATGATTAGCAAAAAAAAATTATTCATCCACTTGGTTCATATTTTTAAAAACAAGTTGTGTAATTACTTCTTAAAATAAAACATGTGATAATACGTTGGTAACAAAACTTAATTCATATAATGATATCATATATTCATAGTGTTGGATGTTTTTCTAGTGTTGGTTTAGTGATAAAGTCCTTTGCAGTTAAAACGGGAGAACTCGCACTGAGCACAATGGTTCAAGCACCGTCTATGACCCGTTGGTGTAGATTAGTTGTGGTGTAAAACCAAAAGTAAGTATATGAATGTTTGAACTGCTGAAAAGAAATAACTTCAAGGGATGAAAAATGAATATAAGAATACTTGTAGACCGTTTTGTGAATACTCTAAAACGATAAAAATCACGAGACTATGAGGCTGTTGAATGTTTATGATATCAAATATTCTACAATCTGCAGGCGTTCATCTCCTCCGCAGCCGCTCACCGGAGCTCCGACGAACCCAAATCGGAGCAAACACCGCCGCTCACCGGACTTATTTTCCGGTAAGTGTTACTGTATTCCTTCCTCTTGCTTTATTTCATATCGTATAATGGTATTCATTAAAGGCTTAAAGGCATTAAGCTTTAGGCACTTGTTTTGACATTAACAGCTGCAGTAATTGTATGTTTGGTTTCTGTGTGTTCTTATGTTGTTATTGGTGGATAACTGAAAGTTAAAGTAGTTGTATGTAACAATTTGTGAGTTGATAGATTGAATTGATATCTGAACTAGACTGTGAAGTTTGAATGTGCATTTTGGTCATGGTAATTGTGAATTGGAAATTGGGGATGAGAGTTAAATAATAAGTTGTTAAAGAAATGGATATTTGGTTAATTTTACATTTCAATGGTTCAATTTTAGGCAAGTTTTAGAATCTGATGATCTTGACCTAAATGTTTTGAAAATCAGAAGAATGATAATTTCTTTTGTATTGGTTCAGTTTTTGCGTCAATGTATCAACAGGTTTAAGCTTTTAGGAGGGCCCAAAAACCATGTTGAGATTCGAGAACATTCAAATCAAGCTACAATGTGAGCTTTGAATTAGGATAAAGTAGGAGCTTAGAAAAATGTATTAGGGTTTGATTTGTAGTCCATGACGAGGTCGTGATTTATATAGAAAGAAGTCAGCAACGCGGTTACCTTTTCTGTGATGCATTATCATAAAATGGAAATAATAGTCGAATAACATGCAGAATTTGTGCATCTTTGTTGTGATTTGTGATGTCCAGCTTGCCTGATCATTTGAATTTTTCTTATGAAAGTTTAATATGAGATTGCACTATTGGTAAATAACTAAATGTACATAACATCGACTTTGGCTCGCTGATTTCTATTTGGTGTGCGGTTTAGTTCATTGTGTTTGTTTTGGTACTAAAGGTGTTCATTATAGGCTGTGATATTTTAGTTCATGCTTACAATATACTTCCCAAGATTACTAGCCGTTCAATGTTTGTTTTTGATTTCTCTTGTAAAGGATAGTCATTCTTACAAAAATGTTGAAAGAAACCTTGTAGAGATTGAGCTGTATTGGACAAAGAAATGCCATGTAATTTGCAAAGAAAACCAAAGTACAATGTTCTAAAAAGTTGATAGTTTCATTTATACCCTCTTCCCTCAGCCTTGCTTGTTTTATGTTATTTATTCATGTAATCATGTTTCCTTTTTGAAAAAGCACAAATCAATGTTATAATTGTCTTAAGCTCTAAAAAGTCGATAGTTTCATTTATACCCTCTTCCCTCAGCCCTGCTTGTTTTATGTTATTTATTCATGTTTCCTTTTTGAAAAAGCACAAGTCAATGTTATAATTGTTCTAAGCTCTATATGTAATTACACTTGTTATAATCTCTTTCACCATGAATTATGGCAGTCTTCATGGCCTTTGGGATCACGTCTGTGGTAAATATTGCAGTTTCATTGTAGTGCAGTTTGATTCAAATAAACAAACATGCTCATGAATCAGAAGTTGTTTGTCCACCTGAACGGGTAAGTTTAATTTGTATTAACTATTTGTTTGGAGTAGTCTATAATATTATGGGTCCAATATTTGCGTTTGTTTAGGGGTATTAGGTTGCCAATTACAGTGCAAGGAGCTTCTACAAGGGTTCTCTCTTTATCTTCTTCAGATATGAAAGCATCAAGGTATGCATTTTACAGTTACTTTGGGTGGCAAAATAGGCGGGTTGGACACTTGGACCACATGGCTTTAAAATGGCTGTTTTGATTGTGTTGTACAACTAACATTCTTTTTTGTCCACTTCACTTCATTTTACCCTTTTGTTTTGTTTTTTGATTGGTGTGTGCTTTAGTTTTCTAATATGTCTGTTTAATTGGACAAAGCCAACAGGAAGATGATGGCACACCCCACTCTGAACAGTTGTCATCCGTGGCAGGTATTATTATATTGTTATTATAGTTATTGTTATAATTATTATCCTTATCGTTGTTTGTATCTTCAAATAAATGTGCCTACTGTTAAATTCATTTCTTATAACACCAACAAAAATGTTCTCTTTTTAACAAACCTTTAATTACATAAGCCATGTTCTTTTGTTTATTTTAAACAGTTTGATTTCATTTTCTAGGAGGAATAGTAGCTTTAGGAAAGTTTGATGCACTGCATATTGGTCATCGTGAGCTTGCTATCCAAGCATCAAAGGCAGGCACACCGTTCCTGTTATCATTTACTGGAATGGCAGAAGTTCTTGGCTGGGAACCTAGGTATGTTGACCCATTCATATGAAGACGGGCCTATTGGGGTTGTGTTTGATCAAACGGGTCAGAAGTTTCCTCAAGTGTATCGAAATGCTTACAACCTTCTTAACCATGTTATTTAAAAGTTTTGATATTGGTGTTTCGTAAAACTATATAAAACATTAATTGTCTACAAGTTTTGAAAATTGGACAAAAATGGTTTGATAGGTAAAAAACTAACCTGACCCGGACCTGACCCATTACTCAATCCGCCTGCTTTGCATGTCTTAAAAAGTTTTAAAATCCAAGTGGTTTTAACAGGGCTCCTGTAGTAGCCAAATGTGATCGTGAACGGGTGCTTTCATCATGGTCTGCTTGGTGTGGAGAAGTGACACCCACAGAGCTTGAAGTCAAGTTCTCTAAAGTGAGAAATCTGACCCCACGCCAGTTTGTGGAAAAGTTATCAAAAGAGCTTGGTGTTCGTGGTGTTGTGGCAGGTACATAAACCTAAATCTATTAAAGGAATGTCTGGATGTGGGTTTTGACCATGTTTGACCTCAATAGTCTAACTGTAGATCTTATATAATGGTAGGCAAAAACTATCGGTTTGGTTACAGAGCTGCAGAGATGCATCTGAGCTGTCAAGATTATGTGAAGAGTACGGTATAGAGGCATACATCATAAACCCAGTGATGGACAAAAAACAAAGCGTATTAAACAGAGAGTTCACCGACGCTAAAGAAAGAGGACAAGTGTCATCTACCCGTGTTCGTTACGCACTTTCAGAGGGCGACATGAATTATGTTTCTGAGCTTCTTGGTCGCCAGCATCGTCTAATATTAATGCTAAATGATGACCAGAGTTTTATCAGCAACAAGAACACGGCCTCATTTCCCAGATCATGTTTATTGAATCTTCCACCTAAAGAGGGTGTATACGAGAACTGCAGCATCGTATTAGGTAAAGAAAATGTTGTACCTTGTAGAGTAGTCGTTGATTCGAATAATATTCATATAGAGTTGGTAGAGATAGATTGTATTTACATTCCTTCTGGAGACTCGCGATACCTTAATATTGAGTTTGGTGCCTGAAAACAGTTATTAAAGGTGGAATCTGATCTTACATTTATGTTCTTATGACTTGTGACCGTTGGTTTGAGACTGTCTTACATGTGCATAGTTCGGTTTCATTGTCTTGACTGCAGGTCTGCTTTCGGGGAGAACGGGTCACGTGGGTTGCCCAGCAAATTCCCGAACTGGGTTCCTGGATCATTCGGGTCTGGGCTGCTACTTAGCCCAACTGATTAGGCTTTCTTCCTCCATATATAAACCCGAGTCCGGGTGGGATCGTATCAACCATTCTTTTTTACCATTTCACCCGCATGTAACTTAAAAAATTCTATTACTGTTCCAAGGGGTAACATGGCCAAAACAAAATTGGTTGTATTGTAAAGTAAAAAAGTGAGACAAATATATGTTCACGAGCCGATCTTAACCGAGCGGATCTTTGCTCGTGTTTGGTACGTTTCAAACCGAATCGAGCCGATTGGCTCGTTTACAACAAAGCGGAAAAGCAAACGAGCATTTTTCGAGCGTAAACTTCCAAGCGAGCGTCGAGCGAGTACAAACGAGCGGCGAACAGTTTGTATACCCAATTATTTAGTGTGTCATCCGACTTATATTGCAATGAGAGACGATGACAATGTTAGTTCTTATTTTTTAATGATTTAAAAAGCAGGTAAATTTCATAATATAATATTTTCATAAATGACAATATGTTGTGGCTGGCGATAAGTCTAAATCTGTAGCCGATGAGGCGGTGAGCATATTGAAGTGAACGATGATAGTGAGAGTAGGAGATGATCGACTAAGAGTATGAGCAGGGTCAAAAACTATCCTAAGTGACTTAGGATTTTATTTTATACTTAGTGTTATGTTTTGTATTAGGTTGGTTGATCTAGTATGCATATATATAATTATATATTTGTGTATAGTGGGTAAAATCTACTAGAGTGTTATGTATAAATTAATATATATAATGAAAATAATTTAAGCGGACTTTTGCTCGTGCTTGGCTCGTTTACAAATAAATCGGAGTTGATCAGTTCATTTACAACTGAGTAAAAGTTCGAACGAGCATTTTTCGAGCAAAATCCGAACAATTGTAGAGCAGCGAACGCTTTACATAGCCCTAGCTTCAGGCCACCCAAGTTTTTTGTGGGTGTTTGTTTTTTCTGCAAAAAAATGTCTGTAGTTTGCGAACCACATCTGCAGCAGAAGAGGTGAACCAAACGTCTGTAGTCTGCAAGAAAAACACTGTTTGTTTTTTAACATCTGCATAATAGTAAAAAAATATTCTGTAATTAAATTAAACTTATTTTTTAAATCTATTAAATTAAACCTATTTTTTAAATCTATTAAATTAAACCTATTTTTTAAATCTATTAAATTAAACCTATTTTTTAACACTTGTTTCATTGGACTTGTAACACACACACACAAATCCATACGTACATACAACATATATACACAAACCACCATCATAATCCACTATTAACATCTCAAATCTCAATCACCATTTCATCAAACGATGTGATGCAGGTGGGGGAGGGGGGAGGCGGCCGACGTGCGAGGTGGGGGGGAGGGGGGGCCGACGGGCGTAGATGGGGAGAGGGGGGAGGCAGGCACAAGTGGAGGGAGGGGGGAAGCAACCGGCGGGCGAGGTGTGGGGAGGGGGTAGGCGGGCGCGGTGGTTTTGCCGGTGGGGGAGGTGGGGCGGCCGGTGGGGGGAGGTGGGGAAGGTCGGGGAGGCGGGGGAGGTGGGGGAGAGGTTAGAATATTTTAGAAGTTATAAGTCCACATCTTTTTCATGCGGACCTCAAGAAATAAAACGTTTTCCAAAAAACAAACACTCTGTGTACTCAAAACTTCTTCTCGCGTCTGCGTACGCGCAGATAAAAAAATAAGAAAAAAGTCTTGATAAAAAACAAACCACATAGACAAAAAAATTACCACTTGAACATTTTACCTTCAAAATTCTAAAAAGACAAAAAAATACTTGATACAATCTGTATGATGTGTGAGGCGGTGTACGTATAACATTTATCTTTTTGTTCAACCTTATGACATGAAACTACATTATATATTTTCTTTTCTCCTTTTCTTTTATACCCTTAATTCTCATTCTTTTCTTTTTGTTTTCTTTTTCTTAATGCAAAAACATACCATTAGTATAACATGTCATACGAGCCTATATAATACATTATACACGATCCATCTTATATGCAGGGTGTTGTACGTACAACATGGCTCACGTTATTTTTGATGTTGTTGAATCATTTTGTCACTGTATTATAACATAATTAACATGATTGGTTGGTTTTCGCTATGTCATATGTTAAGTTGTTATTAATTCGTGTAATTTTTTTTAAAAAATTTTTGTTAGGTTATAAATATGTTTTCTTTAGTTATAAACTTCAAAGTCGGACCTAGGTGATAGTGTTTTATTTATGCTCGTCGCCTCGTCAGTGACCCAGGTTTAACCTTGGGGCCAATTTTTATTTTTTTTCGTTTCTTTTCTAATTTTTGCTTTTTTATTATTTTACTTATATATTTTTTGACTTAAAATGTTTTTTTACTTATTAAATCGTAACATACGAAGTGTAATATTATTTTCTATTTATGCTTAAATTCTTACCGACAACAAAATGTTGTCGGTGGCTCGAGTTTTACCGCAGTTGATCTTCGAGTAGTGGATTTATTTCAGAATTAATGGTCGGTGGGCTTGAGCTATCTAACATTGTTTATACTCGCGAGCGTATAAGATGACTTTTCGCCATTAAAACACCTAGATAATCGAGTTTTAATTAGTTTGACTGGTAAAAAAACATCGTCGCTGATAATAAAAAACGCCGCTTATGTTCGACATTAATTTGTCGTTACTTATACCATGTCATGCGGCCGTTGATGTCAGCAACAAACGATAAACACTCCCTGCAACGCACGTGTACCATCTGCATCCATCGTCTGCCACGTGTCAACCCCTAATGCATCCACCCTCTGCAACTTCCACTTTCATCGCCAATTTTCCCGGGAAAAAAACCATCTCTCTCACACACACACGCGCACACAGTCACTTCGTAACCCTAAGTTTCGATCGGAACCGTTGATTTGGAGATCCATCGAGAATCGAATGAAAAATGGAGGCGATGATGATGAATCACAATTCGACATTGTATTCCGATGTAGCGACGAACCTCGAGAGCACTCATAGCGATGTCATTGCGATCACGTTGTTCATCGCTGTATTGTGTTTGTGTTTAGTCGTCGGACACTTGCTTGAAGCGTATCGGTGGCTTAATGAGTCCATTGCTGCTATCGTAATCGTAAAGTTTCTATCTTGATTCTTGATTTTGCTTCTATGACATTATAAATTGTTATAATAACATATATATTGATCGAAGGTTAGTTGGATCTAATTAGTTACTAGTTGATTAGTATGTTTATGTTAGGAGATTCATATGTGCATTAGTAGTAATAATAATAACTCATGTGAACCACAGCAAGTTAGATGTCCTAAAGTTTTTGTTAAAGTTGTGAGGCACTTGCTCTTAGAGTCAATGGAGGTTTTTGGGTGCTCCGAGCCGAATATCCTTGTCTTATTGGGCTAACCCGGTGCAAAACTGCACAAGGCTTCTGCATGCGTGGGGTCTGAGTGTTGGGCCACACTTACTGGATTCGAACTCAGATGAAGTTCTGACCATCTGTTAGAGAAAAAGAATGAATGGATCTTGTAGGATTCCCAATCAGTTCTTCGATTTCTTGCGGAAGCATATGATTAATCATCTGCTTCTCACGTTCCGTGAATAGAATAGCCGGGACATTAAGGAATATCCTGAAAGGCATTTCGGGAATTGGTTTGATTCTATCTTTGTTCCTTCCGTTTGAAGAAAGGAAGGATCCCATGAATTCAAGTCCTGGATTTTAGAATTGAGAGAGATATTGAAAGAGATCAAGAATTCTCACTATTTCTTAGATTCCTGGACCCAACTCAATTCAGTGGATCTTTCATTCACATTTTGTTCCTCCAAGAACGTTTTATAATACTTTTTGACTCTCGAATTTGGGCCACTTTGAGCGTGGTGTATGTATGCATCTTTATCCTGCTTTAAAATCATAAAAGGCAGCTCAGAGTGATGCGAGTGCGAGTGTGTGGGGTGCGTCGTATTGCATTTGTCGCCCTCACCATGCCGGTGCAAGTGCGAGTTGAGTGTTCACTTGTGTCTTCTACTCTTCTCCTAAGAAAACATCACATATAGCTACGGATCACATTGACTTCTTCAACATGTTATTGAATTAATTAATAGTCTTTGATGTTTGTTATCTTCAAATACTGTCGCAATGGTAAGCATTTGAGTACCTAAGTATTAGGTTTATATCTAACTTCCACTATTTTTTTGCCTTTAACTTCTTTGAAGGCCATGTGTCTGGTATAAAAAATCACGTGACCTTGTTGGTTAACAAGGACTTGAGGGTGCCTTGTAAGATTTTCCGTGTTGATGCATAGATTAGGAATTAAATGTGTTTAATTTCACATCCACAATTTGAGCCTATGGTTCCATTACCAGAGTTATGTGGCTTGAGTCATACTTTGAGCTTTGGTGTGATAGATGAGTTCATCTTTCTATTTAGTTCTAGGTGTTAGGAATTTCCTCGTTATTTCATTAAAAAATAGTCCCACATTTTTTATGATTCTATTATAGATTAATTTTTCTAGTAGAGGTAAGAAGTAAAGGAAAATCTTCAAGGGTACAGTGGTACGCGTCTCATTTCCTCATCCCTCTGGCAGATGTGTCATGTTTAAATCTAGCTTCCACTAGTTTCTTACCTTTAACCCCTTAAAGGTCACACACACAGAAATACTGATAACAAAGTTTGAACAAAACATACTAAACATGTTGGTTTCTAGATTAACAAGTAACTCATTTGAGTGTAAAGGATATAGTTTTGTTTCTAAACAAGAGTTTTGTAAGTTATTCACTTATTAGCTATTAGAAAGATTAAAATTTTTATTTGAAACATTTGTAAAAAGGGCAACTCTTACATGTTATGGTTGTTCCCTAATTTGACTGATATCATAATCAGGGGGCTATTGTCGGAACGATCATCTTATGCATAACCAAGTGGAAAAGTTCTCGTCTGCTTAGATTCAATGAAGAACTTTTCTTCATATATCTACTTCCACCCATAATATTCAATGCTGGGTAAGGTCGGTGCCCAGCTGTTCGGGCTGTTCAATACCAATTATCTTAGTTACTGTACATACATGTGTAACTAATATCTAATCTTACTTTAAACAGATTTCAAGTGAAGAAGAAACAGTTCTTCCATAACTTTTTCCCTATCATGCTCTTTGGAATCACCGGTGTTCTCATATCAACATCTATAGTCGCAGCTGGTATGCTATGTATGTTATAATTATGCATATCGTTTAATTTCTTCTTTCTGTTTATACTGATATGGTGCATGGTGTTGTGTAGGTAGTCGTTGGCTTTTCCCAAAGTTAGGATTTGGGGGTTTGTCTATCAGCGAGTATCTAAGTATGATAATTTATCAACTCTTTTTTTAAATAACTCTTCGACTTGAGGACCATTTAATACAAACCAGTTTTAAGTTGAGATTTGCAAGAACCGCATAACCATTTGCATGTATTGATTTAAATGCGATAAATAAGGCGGTTATGTACATTATATCTATTCAGCACTATGTACAAGTGAATTTATGCAGTTGTCACGTTTCTCTACTTATAATTAGTCATGTATTGAACGTGTCCCATGGCTCATAACATTTGTAATATTTAACTGTACTTTAAGGTATTGGGACCATTTTCTCCTCAACAGACACTGTATGTACATTACAGGTTGGTCAGCTTAAATAAGTTCCTTATAATAATGTTATACTTCTATGTCATTTTACTTACTGTTATATTTCGAAAATCTGCATGAAGGTTTTAAGCCAAGAGGAGACACCTCTGTTATACAGCTTAGTTTTTGGAGAAGGGGTAGTAAATGATGCAACATCAGTTGTACTCTTCAACGCGGTTCAGAAAATTAATGCAGACACACTTAACGGCCAGACAGCTCTTCGGATCTTTCTAGATTTTCTATATCTATTCAGTACAAGCACTGTTCTTGGCATTGCAGTTAGTTCCATTTCTTGTTCTGTTAATTCATTGATATATTCATATAAAACATCAGAATGAAACATTTTGTAGTCCACTTGTTTACTTTGAAATTTCTCATGGATCCCAAAATCTTGCAATTTACTCTAAAACAGATAGCGTGCAAACTCATGAACTTCATTCGTCTTCCTATATTCATGTAATCACCGATCTATATGACTTGTTTTCTGCAGGCTGGCCTTTTGACAGCATTCATTCTCAGAGGATTGTCCTTTGGCCGGTTAACTTCATTTTGTTAACAATATTCCATTATATACATATAGTATATGCTGATCAATAATCTCATTTACCTTACATGTCTCTTTAACAGGCATTCAAGTGTTCGGGAAATTGCTTTGATGGTTCTAGTAGCATATTTGTCCTACATGTTGGCGGAGGTGAATCGTGCATAGAAATCATCACAATAGACATGTTGACCTATCACTTTCACTAGAATGAACATTGATCAAGAAAATTTCAACCTTATATATTGACATTCAAAACAAAAAAAGAAACAAATGTACTAGTGGCAGGATGTGTGCTATGTGGCCCAATAAAATCTTGACACATGGCCAAACATAAAAAGTGTGTCCGATATCCTTTGACATGGAGCAAATTACGCCGGATCTATCCCATTCCAGCACAATTTTCTTCCTTCTCAAGACAAATCCGGCGTAACTTTCTCCCTGTATTACACGTGTCATAAATATATTCGTCCACGTAGCTGATGAATATTTATGCCACTAGTACACATGCCTTTTTTATTGGTTCTGAAAGTTGATGCATAGTATGTTTTGGTAAAACTTGGTCAGTTATGTCTATATTGGTGATCTTCCTTCGTGTATTCATCTAGTTTACATCCTTTTACACATTGTTATCCTTAACGCCATATCATGTTTCTTTTTGCAGCTATTTGAGCTCAGCGGGATTCTGACAGTCTTTTTCGCTGGGGTTCTAATGTCTCATTATTCATGGCATAATGTGACCGAAAGCTCAAGAATCACTACCAGGCATGTATGGTCAAAAACATGTAGATATAGTCGGTCTATGCATCACTCACACTTATTAACATTTGGAAAGAAATTTAGTGATCAAATATAACTCCAAAAGTCCCCTTCACTTTGAGGTACCATGGTTACTTATCTTAAAGAGTTCTATCTTTGCAGGTATGCATTTGCAACATTGTCTTTTATTGCTGAAACATTTATATTCCTGTATGTGGGAATGGATGCTCTGGACTATGAGAAATGGAAAATGAGCACATTGAGGTAATCATGGCCATTTTACAAATTTAAACTAGAAAGTAGAAACCTGTGTAGCACGTATCATATGTTTCCTTTTTATGCTATCATAGTTACATAATTCATTTCTTGTCATAGTTTTTGGACCAAAATGGGCCTTTACAGCACTGTGATGTTTTTGATATCCGTCGGCCGTGCTGCTTTCGTGTTTCCACTTTCCTTTATATCTAATTACATGCACAGAAGTGGGGGAGAGTCGTCAAAGATCTCAGGACGCCAGCAGGTGGATAAATATATATACACGCGCACACGCGCATACATATTTATGAATTTACTTTATGTTTTGTAATTTGTTTTTCAGATGGTAATTTGGTGGGCGGGTTTGATGAGGGGTGCTGTATCCGTAGCCTTGGCATTCAAACAGGTATTTTGTGGGGACATTTTTTTCGATGGTGATTTATAATCGAATAATGAAATTGTTTATTTGTGTGTCCTTATAGTTTACTCACTCTGGAGTGACACTGGACCCGAACAATGCTACGATGATCACCACCACTATCGTGATTGTGCTCTTCAGTACTGTTGTAAGTATTTCCGTCTGCATAAAGCATTGATAATCAAACCAGTAATGCTTCTCACACATGTCCCTAAATCATGCTGGCCAGCCCAATCCGATCCGTTTTCACCCGTAAAAAGTTACTTGGTTTGACCGGCCAGACCTGATTTGAGCCGTAACAGTTTTACTTTTATGTTATATTTAACCTTGACAACAACTTAACAAGTAACTGGTATATAAGTACTCAGTTAGCACCATTTCAGCCTACATATATAAAAACCAACATTTTTTTCTTAACTTTTTGAAGTTCTTATCAGAGGCTTTTTGGTTTTATCGAATATTTTTTGTCTCGTTTTTTAACAGAAACTGAAACTTAACGAGTTATGCTTCGCTTTTAGTTCTTTGTAGTTATCTTATTATATGCAACTAAACGTCTAAACCACCGTAACATGTTTAGTTCTTTGTTGATGTTCTATCTCCTCAGTTATTAACCAAGTATTTCAGGTGTTTGGTTTCTTGACAAAACCACTCGTAGATCATCTACTCCCTGCATCTAATTCCAACACCAACAGGAGGAACCCACGTGACCCCGGATCTCCAAAAGAAGACATGACACTTCCATTACTATCTTTAGACGAATCTGCTTCGGAGAATCTGTCAAGAGCAAAGGAAAATGTATCAATGCTAATGGATCGGCCCGTTTACACCATCCACTCTTACTGGAGAAGGTTCGATCAGACTTATATGAGACCTATATTCGGCGGTCCATCTGGCGACGATTCCTCGTGCTAGCTAGGATCGCACGTGGCATAACATAGATCGAAGGAAAAAAAAAACGGTTTTAGGAATTTTCGTTAGCAAGCTTGCATGTTTAATCTGCTTTCTTGTTAGTTATGTTGATTCAAAACTTATAGGTACCAATGTGAAGGAGAAACTACTTTTGTTGATGTTGTTTGTTATTAAAATTTGCAAGAAATCACATGGGAGCGTACTATGCATTTATTCTTATTCTGATCCTAACGTGCCTGTCACGATCCCATGTGGTCATTAGAGAAAAATACCCGTCTTTTTTTAATATTAATTTGAGCCCGTCTACGTTAGATATAATCAGAAATGACAGATCAAGTATAAAATGTTTATGTGCTTAACATTATATACGTTTTTACTTTATCTACGTTCCGGCATATGACTACCCAGGGCCTTTACACCCCCCCTCACAACTTTAGATTTTGACACTTTCACCCCTTCTTTGAAAACTTTATAAAATGTCATTTTTACTCCCCTCAAGTTTTTAAAGTTAAGAGTTTATCCCTGTATGATATAAATTCAAGTCGAAGTCGCTACGTTTTTATGCGCTGTCTACATTCTGACATATGTCTACGTTTTGACATGGTTTTGTTCATATATTAGTTGGGTCAAATATAAAATGTTATCGTGTTTATTTTTATGCACGCTTAAGGTTGATCTACTTTTCGACGTAAATTTTGTTTGTAAAACGTTGGGTTAAATATAATATGTTTTTATTTACTTTACTTGTTGATTAAAATTTAATTTAGAAAAAAGTCGCCTCTATTGTATTCTAGACGTTATCACTCTGTGTATGATGTCATGACAACGCGGACGGGTAAAATACCTTGTTTATAGTAAATCGAATGTCTCTTGAGTCCAAGGTTCATGTAAGATTTGTTTAAAATGTCGTATGTACCATCTAATCTTGAATAGCACAAGCAAAACTACAACCTTGCATTGTCAATCCGTTATCTTTCCATAGTTCAGAATATAACATAACTATTTATTTTAGTAACATGTAATGTAAGATTAGTGACATGGCAATGTCATGGTAGAGGGTTATAAGCTTATGACAACTAAAATCTTTAACTCTTAACATACATAGAGAAATTGATATCAAAACCTGAATAATTGAAAGTTGTGTGATAACTTTCAGATTGAAATTATTCGATGGTTTACTCTAATATATAATGTTACGACTCAAATGTTGATCAAGATTTAAGTTTGAAAATTTGGTGTGTTTTGTGAACCTAAAAAAGAAATCTGAGAGTGACTAAATTCAAAAAAACAATTCTATTTCTGGGAGATTGGAAAACTGCCACCCATTGAACCCCGTGACCAGAGGCGTTGATGCGAGACCCCTGCCAAAAGGTTGTTGCCCCCTTGAACCCCTATTACTTAATGGCTTTAACCCTAAAAAGATTTTCAATAGAAGCTCATAATAAATTCAAACAAGTTGCACTTCACACATCCTAACTTATATAATAGATATTATAATTATATTAGTTATAATCAATTTAATTAAACATAAATATATAACAAAAATTCATCTTTCCAAATGATTAAACATGATAAACAGTTAAACCAAATACCAAATAAAACTTGTCCAAGTTAGATTATTATTTAATCCTTCTAGAAACTACATGTAGTATTATTGAATTTTATAGAGGATGATGATTTGCACATATTTAAGAAATAATCCCTACCTAAATAAAAAAATATTATTATATATATTTGTTTTTCGTGAAAGATGATTTGTACATATATAAAATTTTGTGAGGGTTCAAATTAGAATCACTTTTTTTGTGAGAACTCTAGAAACCAATATCAGTTATTCATTTTTTATCACATGCAAATCACATGTCATTTTTCTCTTTTTTTAAACGTTCGTAACTTTTTTCACGACGCCATTTTTCAAAAAAAAATCACCATAAAATTCAGTATTTTTTATCTTTTCAACGCCTACTATATTGATATACTTTTCTAAAAAAATCGTACATCCGTTGTTTACATATGTGTAAATCTAGTTATGTGTAGTACTGGATTTACACATGTGTAAATCCGATATTACACATGTGTAAAACGAATTTCGTTAAAAAAACGGGAATTTTTTTATTTTTTATAAATTTTTTTATATTTTTTTATGAAAGAGGGAAAGTTGAGGAACATTTTTGTGTTTTTATTTTTTTTATTTTTATGTTATTTTTTTATTTATAAATTTTTTAAATATGTTTTTGTTAATTACAATTTTACCATTAAAATTCTTATAAAAAAACTAGTTCTCATTTGATCCCTCCCCTATAAAATTATATATCAACCAAATGTATCTTTTATAAACTAAATTTTTTTATCACCTTTTACTTTATACCTATTTTACTTTTAAATCATCGTAATTGTATTCTAGAACATTTCTAAAATATTTAAAATTCTAACTATTTGATTGAAAAACAATCACTTTTGCAATAACACAATTATCTAGTATCATGTTAGGGTCCTTATGGCCATATTATATTATTGTCCAATTGATGATCACCATATTTGGATCACCACACGACCATTTCCCACGTTCTCTTTCGTCAAATTAAGCAATTTTGACCCCTTTTTCTCTCTCATAATTTCCCCCAATTTTGTCCCAAATTCTTTCTTTCATCCCATGTTATCTTCTAAACAAATTCATCATGATTATTCAATGTTAGTCAAGGGTTCTTCGCTATAATCCATCATTACTTACGGGCTTCTTTTTGATCCTGAGAGGTATGTCATCATCATTCTTTCACCCACCCACCATTTAATTCTGTAAATTCTTTATTTTTAATCGTTCCCCAATTTTGTTTTCTATTTTTTACTCGATTATTGTATTAAGATTCTGTTTTGCGATTAATTACTTGCATTTTGATACGAATTTTGTGCGTGTTTGAAAGATACAAGTCTTTTTTGGATTGTTGCTTGAATTCCCTAAAAAAATTTTTTTTACTTCACCAACCCATAATAAATTTATGTCCGCTTTTAAATTCTCTCACATTTTGGTCATTTGTTTTTATAGTTTTCACTGTTCATGACATGCATCATTCATAAATTTCATGGGATTGCAGATTCTTGCCCTGTTTCTTGAAATTTCTATCTCTCTCTTACTCTATGTATACATGTGTATATGTATTGTTTTTAGATTTTTTCCTAAATAGAAGCTTCAATTTATTGCAATTAATAGATATGATGTTGTGTGCATTCAGAAATTGGTATTCTTAGGGATCATCATAGGGGTTAATGAGTAGATAAAACTTAAAAGAATATTATCTCGTTAAAAGCTTGAATGGAACCGAGTTTAAAGTTTTAGCTACCTTGAGCCTAATGGAAGTCTTTATGATAAACAAGCCTGAGCTTGAGCTTCATGTATTGAGTTAGGCTAGGGCGTAGGCTTACGAGCCTATGATTTATATTAATATAATAATTTATTTAATATAATAAATATATTTTTACATAATAAATGCTTATATATATAGTTATGATAAAAAAAATAAATAATAGATATAATGTTATATATAGTTATGATTATAATTATATTTAAAATTGATTATGTGTGTATATAAATAAAATAAATAAATAATTATTAATATTATAGCTTGAGATTGATAATCTTTGCACAAGTGAGCTCAAACTTTGGATATAGGCTTGAAATGAGTCTAGTTTGAGCTACGCTGAGCTAAACAAGCCGAGCTTGGACGTAAGCAAGCTCGAAGTCAGATTAGATCATTTACACTCGTAGTTCTTCCTCTTTTTTGCAAGGGGGCGGCGGGTCAAAGTGCAGTTGGGTCAACCCATCAACATTTTTTTTACTTCATAAATAATTAGTGTATAAAATAAAATTACAGTATCTTGTTAAAACAGTGATTCAACTTCTGTTGAATTAAACTTCCTACTATCACATAAGTGACTATTTCATTTTGGCTAAACTTTTTACTTATACCATTTAACCCGTTAGTAAATATAACTGAAATTACATCATTTTAAAGTAAATGGGTTGCACAATCCATCATTACGGCGGTTTTCTCTGACCATGAGAAATGTCTAGATAATGCTTCCACCAACCCACATTATATTTATCCATTTTCTTGGCTGTGTACCTTTTGTAGTTTTTCACTATTCATGAATTCATTTGCTCACATGGTAATGCATAATCTTGGTGTTTGCTCTTAAAATTTAATCTTTTTTTATTACTTTTTTACCATGTCTAAGCTTCAATTCATTGCATATATATGTATGCATATGTATATTTGTTTACAGTTTTTGTAAGCATTTAGAGGACTGGAGTTTTGGCTTTTTTAGTTTTTTATGCATTTTTTAAGTCAATAAAGGGTACTTTGGTATACCCCAATACCCCATTATCACTTGTTGGGCCTTTTTTTAAGGGGAGACCTATCTAGACAATTCTTCCACAATCCACTAAAAGGTCAGAAGGTTGACTTCTTGGGTGTGTACCTTTTATTTGCAGTTTTCAACAGTTCATAACATCACATTACTCTAAATTACATGTGATTACAGAATCTTGGAGAGTTTCTCTTAGTTATTATTATTATTATTTGTCTTGTAGACGCTTGATTTTCTGTAATTCAATAAGTTTGGTGTATATGCAAAAGATTGGAAAGTTTTTGTTATTGGTTTCAGATTGTGAGGCAACATGGGTGGTACTGATGATAAAGAAGCACCTCCATCTGGATCTGTAGATCATGATGATGCTACATCTGAATCTTCTTGTTATGCAACTGAAGATGATGAAGACACCCAAATACATTTGGGTCCCAAGATCAGCATCAAAGAGCATCTTGAGAAGGACAAGGTTCTTTTCTTCTTATTACATTTGCACACTGGAACGAATTATTCTTACTTTATAAGCTTACAAATATCCAATTTGTGTTGTTAGTTAAATTCGTTAACGTGTAGATTACCCGAGGTGGTAAAACTTTTGCCACTCATTCGATTTACTTATGAACAGGTCAGCTTGGATTATGTTTTAGCTTTGATAGGTCAAACAGGTTAATTAATAAATACAGCTGAAAAGGGAATTGTTATATGTTGTACAGTTTGAAAGTTCCCCAAATGGTATTTCTAATGCATAAACCATCTAAATCTTTTTTGTCACCAATCTCAACATTACTGAAACAAAATGATTTTTTTGATCATATCTGACACACTAGTTGTTATAAATCATTAAAATTTTGGAATAAATGTCGGGTTTACTAACCAATATATGCATTACATTATTTTAACTTTCTACTTTACACTACAAAAAAATCCAAATTATTCCACCCATATGTTTTTATTCCCTGTGAGTTCTTATATGGTATGAATAATGCCACATCAATTAGCTATTAAGAAATTGAAGGTATGTATGTGCATGCCCTGTTGTGGCTATAGATCTGCATAAAATCCTAGTTCATTTTCATTTTCAAGGATTCATACTATTTAGTGTTTTATTTTTATGGTATCAAATATCTTAGCATAAAGGGCTTGTTGTTGATGTTCTTGATCATGTGTTTATTGGTTCAGGATGACGAGAGCTTGAGGAGGTGGAAAGAGCAGCTGCTTGGAAGTGTCGATGTGGCCGAAGGTATTATTTTTTTCTTTTTTATTAATATATTTTTTCCTTGTATAATCTACTTCATAGATTCTTTAATCATCTTTCAAGTGTAAATGAATGTGAATATGCTAGAATTTAAGAGTATAACTTTCATCTTGTGCCATATAGACGAGGCGTATAAGAGGTCTTAAATTCATAACTGATGTTTTAATCTTTCTTCTCAAGATCCTTGTATTTTGTCATCAATCTACATCTAATATGTTTTTGGTACAATTAACTTTATGACAGAAGTTCAAGAACCAGATGTAAAGATACTGAGCCTTACTATAATCTCTGCTGGTAGACCCGATATTGTTCTTGAAATCCCCGACTCTGGGAACCCAAAAGGCCCTTGGTTTACCCTAAAAGAAGGAAGCAAATATAACTTGAAATTCTCGATTAAGGTTAGCAATGACATAGTCTGTGGGCTAAAGTACACCAACCAAGTCTGGAAAACGGGCCTCAAGGGTACCCTTTCGATCCATCTCTATATGCATTATGCACCCTTAATCTTTTAATGCCAATGCTTTTCAATCATTTTTGTTGTCTTCATGAACGCGTTGAATGTTATTGATGTAGTTGACAACTCGAAAGAAATGCTCGGGACCTTCAGCCCACAAGCAGAACCGTACACGCATGTAATGCCTGAAGAGGTTACTCCCTCGGGTTTTTTAGCTAGAGGAAATTATTCTGCAAAAACTAAGGTAATTCTTTGAACGGGTCAAAACGGGTTGGGCTGACTTGAGACACTTTTGGTTCAAAAAGTTATTGTTGAACAATTAGCTTGTTAAATATGATTATAAGAATTGTGTTATTTATTAAAAACCAGCTTGATACAATGATTTATAGTAACTTTTGAACCGTTTAACATGTGCCCTTAAAGCTTATTATTATTATTTTTTTAAATTTCATGTTCTTATGTTTGTTTATATTGTTGTTTTTTATCTCATTTTGTTCAGTTTGTTGATGACGATAATAAATGTTACCTGGAGCTTAACTACACCTTTGACATCCAGAAAGACTGGGCCAAGTAGATCAAGATCACGTCTTCATTAAAAAATCCTTTTTATGACTATAATGGAACTTCGTTTTTCGTCTTTCTTTAGGAAATTTTTGGCTAGTCTGATGTTACAATCGCAAGTTTCTAAATCGTCTTTGTGTTGATCATTGTGTTTTTTTTTTTGTTAGATTATGATACAGAAGCGCAAACTCTTTTTATTTGTTGGTGATTTCTGCAGGATATCTGGTTGTTTTCTTGAAATCCTGTATATCTTTAATGACATCCATCTAAAGCATGATCTTGGATGTTGTTTAGTAAACTCTGATTCAATAACTAAAAGTCCTTTAGTGCATGCTTGAGCTCTTAAAAACAAAGGACAAAACTGTGTTAGCTGAGTGAATAGTGAAAAATGTAAGCGTATTTTCTAAAAACTTGTGACCAAAACCATAATATAGCTTTATCATAGACCATCCATGTAATTAACTCCTTAAACGTACCATGATCCATAGAGCTATCTTGAAAAATGTTAATGAAATAATATTGAAATAAGTCAACATTGTTCGAGCACTATAGAAGTCCAAAGGCTTGATAATTAGTATACTCGATTTCGTATACATTAGTGAACTTGTTATATTGTACACATACATGAGTTAAAGATAGCATTAAGTGATTAACCTACTAAATGGGTAATGATTTTCTAGAAAATAAGACTTAAAATGAGTGATTCTAACATCAGCCGAAGCCTGTATGTTTTTTAGAACAACTAATTCACACACACCATTAAATCTAATCCGATCCGAAGTGTACAATAATGTCTATAGTGGGGGACTAAAACCACTAGCTACTCTAAGAAAAACGTCTTTAGTACCCAATTCATATCAACAGACTACAAGTCATTTAGTCTTATAGTTCTATTACAAATAAGGTTTTGCGTCATGATGAAATTAATCCAAATTAAAATTCTAATAGTTAAGAAACATTACATATGAAGTTGAACTTGCAACTAGCACGCTTTCATTACAAAATAAAAAAGTTTATTCGTAGTGTTGAAATTTATCTACAATAATATTAAGTTTAACCAAAAGAGGAAAATTTGTATTTTAAGAAATATTAAAAAAGAAAGTTTATATATAGAAGTATATATTATGTTAATTAGATAAAGGTTCCCATGCCTAATCACTTAAAAGTCATATTCCCTAGATGTGTATATTAAAACGTGTTTTACATCAATATGAGAATGAATGTTGAATCTCACATTCCATCGCCTCATGAAAGATAATAAGTTTTTTTAAATAATTTTAATGTGACGTGCATAGCAAGTTAATCTCACATATATGTTTGTGCACGTCTTGACGAATGCTTAGGAATCTTTTGTTGTGTATAACTATAATTTTAAATTATTTCTTTTTGTATTATAGCAACTTTTAAATTACAATTTTTATAAGACAACTTGTTCATTAAGCAAAGAGTTAATTGCTTTTTTATAAATATTATCATTTTGAGTTCAATGTTTAATTGTATCATATGCATCTAAAGGTTTCATTAAATTTATCATTTGAATCCATTTAATTATATTTAATTAACACGGTTAATTTTTCAACATTAGAGTTATTTTAGTCAAAACAATTATAAAATAAAAAACCAGCCCCACGTGAAGAGTTTTTATATGTTCAGTCTATTTTGATCATTACGATTTGATTTTATAGTAGTCTTTTGTTGTTTTGTCTAATAATGTCTTTTGCTTTATTGTTCTTTATGGTTTATTGTCCAATAGTAGTCTTTATTGGTCTTTTATTGTTTTATAATCATTATTCATGGACTAATAATGCCATATTGTTCTTTTACTTTTATGATAATTTGTGTTTTATGGTAATGATTCAAAGATTTTGTGTTATATGGTTGTTTATTTATTAATAATGTTTTTGATGTATGCTTTATAAAGTTAGTAATTACCTTTAGTTGTTTATCGATTCTTATATTTTATTTCATATAACAGGTATAATCAAATCGTAATGGCGTTTATCAAAAGAGATTGAATGGATAAAACCCTTTATGTGGCTTGGTTCTTTATTTTGAAATTGTTTGAGTAAAACAAGACTAATACAACAAAGTTAACGAAATAAATAACAGTGATAATTATTTGTAGTTAAATGGATTCAAATGATAACTTTAATGAAACCTTTGAATGCAAACGATAAATTTTAAATATAGGATTCAAATAATAATTTTATGAATCACAAAAATAAATTAGTGACATAATGAGAATACCGGTGCAACGTGGATGGTGTCCACAGATGAAAAGTATATACAACAATTTCATCATTTATAAAGACTAATTATTATCCTACTTATTATACTTTATCTTATTTACATCAAAACTAATTTACATAAAATATTCACAAGCAGGACTTGTTGTTTTAACTTTATAGAAAAATTCATCACTCTAACTTAAAATGTCTTTACCATTAACCCGTCAAACAATTTCATCATTTCGTATACTTTATTTAACATATGAAATGTTAACGAATTAGTAATAGAATTTTGGATATGATGACTATACACATCACCTATGAAAGATAGTGGCCCAATGTATAAAAGGTTTATATGTGGAAACAAAAGGGAAAATGTTTACTTAGGAGTTGAACACCCAACCTCCCAAATGGTGGTGCTAGAAAATTATGCAAATTTTGATAGGTGGTAGAAAATTATGCAACTTTAAGAATAAGTAGCTATGCATACTTGATAAATATGGTGAAATGCTTACATTTGATTTGATATACCAGGAAAGATGTAGATGTAATTGCTAGAAACATGTTAAATTTCTAAAACTAGAAATAGAAGTTAACAGGTTGTATAACCGATAAAGATTATAGAGTCAAAGAAGGGTGTGGTAATATATACAAATGGACAAAAAAACATGCTTTAGATAATGGAAATGTTAAATATGTTAAACCTTTTTTAGCTTGGTTGCTTAAAAGGTATATTTAAAAGATGAAAAACACATGTAACAGAACCTTTCAAGGTATAAAAAAACCTGCGATAAGAATAAGACCGGACAAAAAGCTATTTATCAATACAATTATTAGTACCAAACATAATGAACTTAGCCCTAGAGAACATTATGATCTACAAAGCTCTAGAAAGACTAACATAAAGTGTATGTGTTTTGAAAAACTTATAAGATAAAAAAATGAATTCATTCGTTCTCTCGCACACACTCTCTCTATTGAATGCCTATTTCAAACTCCAAGCTTAATAGCTTCAACTCCAATAACTTTAACCCTCTAGTTGCAAAGTCTATCTCTCAAATGTAAATAGAGAATAAATAATATAAACGCAAATAAACTTGGATTATGAAATCGATTTGTATATTTCAACAACACAACTAAAATCTTTAATAACATTTGTCTCCTTATAAACCATTTCAAGGTAATTAATCCTTTTGCGTGAGAAAAGTTTTCATCCAATTTTCCTTAGCAATTTTTTTCTCAAACACAAGCAAAAGTTTAAGGGTTTGGGCAAGAGAAAAAATGGACCCGCTACCAAAAGCAATCCGTTGGTCTGCTTCTTCTTTAACAAGTTTTAAATTGTTTACGTCGAACTAGTTAAATGGGTTATATGGTTTAAAATCTTATTATTATAATAAAAGGATAACTAAAAATATCACATGACATAAAATGATAACTAGAGTTTTTATAACAAGTTTTAAATTGTTTACGTCGAACTAGTTAAATGGGTTATATGGTTTAAAATCTTATTATTATAATAAAAGGATAACTAAAAATATCACATGACATAAAATGATAACTAGAGTTTTTATAACAAGTTTTAAATTGTTTTGTGTGTGATGAACTAGTTAAATGAGTTATATGGTTTAACATTTTCTTATTATAATAAAAATGTAACTAAAGATATCACACAACATAAAATGATAATCAGAAATGTCACATGACAACATCACATTCACTCTTAATAAATTTTTCCCGTTTCCTTCTCCTATTAAATGACTCAATTAATTATTAATTATAGTATTTAATTTTATTTTTTGATTATAATCTATTTTTTAAAAAGATTAAGAAATAGATCTTTTTATTAATGTTAAAATTTAGAGAAATAAATTTTTATAAAAAGAAATTTTTCTAGAAAATACATCATATTTTTTAATACATGAAATATTTTAAAAATGATATTTTTTATTACGTTTGTTTGAAACAAAATGTTTGATTTATTTAAAAAAAAAACAAAGAAAGTATAAAATAAATTTTTAAAAAGTTAATATCGTTGTTTTATTACTTATAGTACCTACTCATACATAATTTAAATCATATATTATTTAATAATTAATAAAATTTTATTTTATTTTATATTTTATTCATTCAACCCGTGTAATACACGGGTTTACTAAAGCTAGTACATTATATTTGGCTACAATGAACATATAATGAGTCATTTTGAGTCCTCGGAGGACCGGGCCCCTCCGGCCCTACAAACATATCATGTTAAATATCAGTATCTTATTCGTCTTTCTTTTAATTTTAAATACTTATCCGATCATTACAAAACTCTTATCATAAAAAAACGCAAATCCGCGTATACATGAGTAAATAGACACAATTACACATCTAGATATAGAATATAATTTTCCCATAAATATTTTCAAAACATACTCATAACAAAACAACAAACCATAATAGAAATTATAAATCACCCCATCATTCTATTCAATTCAATTATTCCTAATATTTTCAGTCTTCTTATTATGACTCAAATAATCTGCGACAATATCCTAAACTGTTTGTTTCGGACTCTCAGCCTCATCCTCACACTAGTTACCCGAGCCAAAGATGCTGACGTGGATATTATTGGTGTGAACCCATTCACCGAACGTGACACGTGTACCGATCTTCCCTACACGCGCGAGTAAGGACAACTTTCATTAAATTCACAAAGATTACATTCACATAGAGTTAATTGCACGATTGGCCCATGTGGTTTACCTATAATGCAATATTAGTTTTAACTTTTTAAAAATTACAGATTTGGTTGCAAATGTTTGTCAAGGCGTAATACGATTGGTATGTGACACTAAGTTTTCTTAAGTTTTTATATGGCGCTCAATTTCTTTTAAATAAATAACTATATATATTTTAATAATTATAATATAATATATATACACATATATACACAGACATAAATTATCCACCTCATCATTATGTTATCCCTTCGCACAGTCACCGCCACTAGCGCCATAGTTATTCACCGCCGCTACCATCAACACCGTAGTTCTCCACCGCTGCCACCACCACCACAAAAATTCTCCACTGCCACCGCCATCGTCAAAGATCATAATCATCTCGATATTTTGACGATAACTGCAACAATATCCACAAAGGGGAAGGGTGGTTGGGTGGTGGTGATGAGACGGTGGTGGTGGTCGGACTGTGGTGGTGATGATAACACTGTGGTGGTGTCGTTCTGTTGTGGTGGTGGTCGGACGATGGTGGTGGTGACACGAGGTGGTGGTTGAATTGTGGTGGTGGTGATTAGCACGTACAAATGATTAATTATTTATAAAGTGGGTCCCATATTTATTATAGTAGTTTTTTTCTAATTTAGGGATATTTTGATCTTTTCATATCCACTTAACTAAGAAACTTAACAAGTGTTAGTGTCAAGACCAATAATGTTACGGTTTAATAACCAGTTTGGATCAAACCTGTAATTTTCTCAAAAGTTTGAACCAATATCGCAGTATGAACAAAATACAGGGACCAATCGTGTAATTAACTCATCCACGTAATAATATATCAATAACAAAAATCAAGAAAAAAGTTAAAAATAGAATAAAGGGCGCCCACAGTCGTTTCTCAACTGGCGTTCTCTTGTCACCTCCATGCTTTCTTCATGCTAAAATGGTAGAATTCACCTCACAATAGCCCTACCTCTTTAATTTTCTTCACTATTTTACAGCAAAAGCACACTATTCTATGTAAAAATCGGTTCATATTGACCAGTAATTGTCGATTGACTGTTGAATTCTGTTAATTGAACAGTTATCATCGGGTTTGTGTTGTTTTCTGCTTCAGTTTGGTGTCGACATTAATGGGTGTTCGATATTCTACCCCTTTAATCTGTTCAATATTCTGAAGCAAAACCACACAATTATATGTAAAAATCGATTCATATTGACATGTAATTGTGTTCAATTGACTGTTGAATTCAGTTAATTGAACTGTTATAATCGGGGTTGTGTTGAATTATGCTTCAATTTGGTATCGACATTAATGGGTGTTGAATTGTTGATAAAATTGTGTGTATTTATGGGTTTTGACTACCCACCGACTGTGGTCGGCGATAATGTATTTTATATCTGCACGTTTGCTTCTTTCGATAAAATATGTGGTACTGTTTGATTTTGCGTTTGGGTTGTTATTTTATTGAATTGACGTGTTACTTTAGTTTGCTGATGATGATGGATGATGGTTTTTTTTTTGTAGGGATTATGGGTGTTGAAGATTTGATTGATTAGTTTATTGGGGAAAGAGGTTAAGTGGGCAATTGAATTTGATTGGATTCTGTGTGTTTGTATAATTTGTGGAAGAAAGTGATGTCTAGATTTGAAGGAGTTGTTGTTTCTGATCATTGGCTTCAGAGTCAGTTCACTCAAGTTCAACTTCGTAGCCTCAAATCGAAGGTGATTAATCGTAAATTCTAAATTCTCTACTTTCAATTGATGTTAATTTGTCGATAATCACATTGTTGTTATTGTTTGAACTGGTGATTGATGATTAAAGGGTGTTTGGATGAGCTTTTGAATTGATTTGTTGACACTTAAAACAATGGTAATCTGTTGATAATAATATTTAGGAAAACTTGTATGAGGTTGGTGTTAGGAAACTACGTATTGATATAATTGAATTGATATATCATTATTCTGAATTTAGGAGTGTTTGGATGTGTGTTTGAAATGGATAGTTAGGACCAAAAACTCCAAACAATCAGTTCTGATTTATGGTCAAAGTGATTATGGTTACAATGACTGTATATGGTCAAAATAATAAGATTTAAAGGAATTGGTATTAAGTATCTGTAGGATTAAAGGGGCGTGTGGATGCGCTTGGAACTGGTTATTGTGACATCATTACTTCAATTAAAAATCAGATAGGTCCTTCTACATGCACACCATTTTCTAGTGGTGTACACTGCAAACACACACATGATACCTGTCACATTAGTCATTTCAACTTTAAAATGGATGTTTGGTTATTGACTTTCTGGTTAAACAAGTGTATACAATTATTAGAAGAGGGGGGGGGGGGGGAGGTAGTTTACAGCTTTTTATGTTAAATAAACGTTCACTGTTGGATTTCTCTTCTAAACAGGCGTATAGCAATGTTAAACGGGCGTTTAATTCTTGGGTTTCTCTTTAAAGCGCCCATCTAACATCTAGTTTTTCAGTGATGTTTGTATTAAATTGTATGCAATTTCCCTATCAGATTGGTAACCACTTTCATCAGAACACTCAAACGTTGATAATCAAGATGCGGTTTAAAAGCACCAAACACCCCACATCAACCAATTAATTGATTATTGTGGTTATTTGTGTGGTGATCCTTTTGTTTTCGATTTTATAGTTTATAGCATTAAAGAATCAAAATGGGCAAGTTCTTGTTGGGGACTTACCAGCCTTGCTTGTGAAACTAAAGCCTTTCAGTGAGATGTTTAAGGAGGATGAAGTAACGGAGATATTATGTGCATCTGGTTTTGATATGAGTAATGAAGTCGATTTTGAAGGATTCCTTAGGGTAATTACTCATATAATATCGTCTTAAATTCATTAAATAAAGATTTTGTTAACCATTAATTTCATTACATTGGCAGGCTTATGTAACTCTAGAATCACATGCTGCAGCAAAATCTGGTGATTTGAAGAGCCCAACTTCGTTTCTAAATGCAACAACAACAACACTACTTCACACCATTCATGAATCAGAAAAAAAATCTTATGTTGCTCACATTAATAGTTATCTTAGAGATGATCCATTCATGAAGCAGTTTCTTCCTATAGATCCTGCCACTAATGCATTGTTTGAACTTGCTAGAGATGGAGTTCTTCTGTGGTATGTAACATGCTCTACTATGCATTGGATCCAGTATTTTAAACCAAAGGGATACACTACTTCTTTAAAAGGATAAATTGCTTAAAAATGTAACCAAATTTGGCCAAATTTTCTGTTTTTGTATGGTAAACAAGCTGGCTACGCGAAATCCAAAACACAATTTTGACTAAGTTGGTTACCTTTTTCTCCAGGTAACCCTTTTTAAACTAATTTTTTCCCCTAAATATGCCAATAACATATAGGTCTCCTGCTTCCATACTTTCTTGGGTAACGGAAAGTCTGAAACCTTTTTTGTAGAAGCCAAATGGGTCAGGTTGGCCCAAAAACTTAATATGGCCTTTTTAGTTTTCATAATAATTAATGCATGACAATGATTTCTACAGTAATGACCTAACTTTTTAATATAACTATTTAGGAGGCTGCATGCATTTATTATACACTTTGGTCACATGTTCAACCTGTTTGACTCATTTCCCTTTTAGATTAAAGTTTGATTGGCCGTTTAAGATAAAACATACGCCTAATCAACCCTTCATAAGTAAATGGTTTGAAATTGCTAGCTATACAAGAATCTATTGTTTGCGGTGGTTTTCTGATGTATTATAGTGGTATAATGCAGTAAACTTATCAATGTTGCTGTGCCAAATACGATAGATGAACGAGCTATCAACACAAAGCGAATACTTAATCCTTGGGAAAGAAATGAAAATCATACACTTTGCCTCAATTCTGCCAAGGCTATTGGATGTACAGTGGTCAATATTGGCACACAGGATCTGGTTGAAGGAAGAGTAAGCTATTTGGTGTAAAGTTGTATAGTTTGTATTGAGTTTGTTTTTTTAAGTTTTGGTTATCTTATGTTTACCACTTCGTTTTGCAGCCTCATCTGGTACTTGGCCTAATTTCTCAAATCATAAAGGTGGGATTGATGTGTTTATCTTGTTTCCAAAAGCAGATATCTAGTTTCTGATTATTCAACTTATTCTTAACAAAATGCAAGTCAGAGTGCCATAGGACAGAAACGTGTTAGGTGCTTCTAGCAATTGATTGATAAATACACACTTTAGAGAGAAAAATAATATATTTAAGAGTTTTTTAAGGCGTACTATCTTTATAAGGACACGTTAATTCCAGCAGGTACGACAACAATTCAAAGTTATGCCTGAAATACTGAAGTTTCTTACCCAAGATAGCATGTTACTTACAAGAATCAACAATTTCAAGTAATTTATATTAAAAATAATATACAGTTATAATCACAAATATCTTGAAATCTCATAAAATTTTGAAACTGGTCCCCAAATGATTGAAATTGAACCTGATTCATGGGACAAAAAGGGCAAAGCCTTTTGCCCAAGACCTATTTGTGGGCTGATTATAGACCCCATAACTCCCACTCTACATAAAAATATGATTGTTGGCACACTTTTTTCCCCATAAAAAGAGCAACATTGTTGACACATTTTTTCCCCACATGAGATGTTAAAAAAATATTGTTTTTGTCCATAGAAGCAGAATCATAAGATGAGATTGCTGCTTCTTCTTTCTTTCTTTTCTTTTCTTTTTTACATTTTCTAATTTCTTTGAATCTTAACTCTTGCTTCTTGCAACACTTCCAGATACAACTTCTGGCGGATCTCAACCTTAGGAAAACACCACAGCTACTGGAATTGGTCGAGGACAACAGTGTGTGTTTTTTGTTAAATATATTTTATAATTTTTTGCATCATTTATGTTTGATTATTTATTAACATGGGATGTTACAATAAAACAATTTTCAGGATGTTGAGGAGATCATGGGATTGGCACCCGAAAAGCTCTTATTAAAATGGATGAACTTTCATCTTAAGAAAGCAGGCTACAAGAAACCTGTAACAAACTTCTCATCTGACCTTAAGGTAATTTCTCGCTCTTTTTCTAGCTTCCAACTTACTTTTATCGTATCTTAATAACTAGAAAGTACCTTTTAACAGTTGGATAAAAATGTCATCTGTTATATTGTGTAGGATGGGGAAGCTTATGCATACCTGCTTAATGTTCTTGCACCAGAACATGGGAGCCCAGCTACTCTTGATGCCAAGGATCCCGTTGAAAGGGCTGATTTGGTACTTTCTCATGCTGAGAAAATGGATTGCAAAAGATACTTAACTCCAGAGGACATTGTCGAAGGCTCATCAAATCTAAATCTTGCATTTGTTGCACAAATATTCCACCAAAGGTCAAAGATGACCACTTAGCTTATTTCATAATGTTTTTACTGGGTGTTTGGATATGCGTTTAGAAAGTGATTATACAATCAGTATCGTTTTGTTATTAGAAGTAACAAAACCTTATCATTAAAGGCTAGAGAAAAAGTACTGACTCATCATCATCAAAGTATATTATTACTAATTCAAAGTGCAGAACCACATCCAATCACCACATCCTGTAACATGTTATATTACACCATATATGATTGTGATTATCTGACAATGGTGTTTTTTCCTCTGCGGGTTGAAAACGTCTTGCAGAAATGGTCTATCCGCTGATAGCAAAAATGTCTCTTTTGCTGAGATGATGACAGATGATGCACAAATGTCCAGAGAAGAAAGATGTTTCAGACTCTGGATCAACAGTCTTGGAATTTCTTCTTACGTCAACAATTTGTTCGAGGATGTTAGAAATGGGTACATGTTATATTGTAAAATCATAGGTTTACAGGCTCTGCTATTGTTTTTAGGCAATAAAGACTGTTCTTTAATCAACTTAATGTATCTTGTGTATACAGATGGGTACTTCTAGAAGTTCTTGATAAGGTTTCTCCAGGATCAGTTAACTGGAAGCAAGCAACAAAACCTCCAATTAAGATGCCATTTAGAAAAGTGGAGAATTGCAATCAAGTTATTAAATTAGGAAAGCAGTTGAAACTTTCACTCGTGAATCAAGCGGGGAATGATTTCGTTCAAGGAAACAAGAAGCTCATACTTGGTAACATGGTTTTCAAGTTATTTTACGGCATTAGAGCAGGCAAGAGGGGTGGGACGGGCCGCAAAAGCATGTCATTTTTTAGTACGGGGTGAAACAGAATGGGTTGTGTAAGGTTGAGTCAAACAGTGATTTGTTCATTATTAAAAAAATTATTTGCCAATTATGATTACGAAAACAATATTATTACAATAAATAATCTTCTAGTAGAGCAAATTAGGATTGTGTATCCAACTAAAGGAGATTCTGAGCGACTTTCAACTTGTTCGACCAGTAATTTTGACCCGTCTAGGATAAAAACATAACTCAAATTAACCCATTTATAAGTAAATAGGTCGAAGTTGATACATCTACATGGCTAGTAATAATCGTGTGATAGAACTAACTTTTTTATTTACAAACTTGTCAGCTTTCTTGTGGCAGTTGATGAGATTTCATATGCTTCAACTTTTGAAGAACTTAAGATCACGATCTCAAGGGAAGGAGATAACCGATGCGGATATTTTGAAATGGGCAAACAAGAAAGTGAAGATAACAGGCAGAACGTCTCAAATGGAGAGTTTTAAGGTTGTATACAATGTTGTGTTATTTATTTATCATCATAGGTTATTTCGTCGTGCATTATTGATGATTAGTTTCTTTGTTGTATCATTTCTTCAGGATAAGAGTCTTTCGAGTGGAATATTCTTCCTCCAGCTTCTGAGTGCAATTGAGCCGAGAGTTGTCAACTGGAACCTTATAACCAAGGGTAGAAGTGGTATATGCTTCCTTACATACTTTGCAATATAATCGTAATGAATTGGTTTTAGCATCTTTTAGAAGCTATTTTCATGTTCGTTGGGTTAGATGTTTGAGTTCGGCTCGTTTAACTTTAGAGAGCTTATGTTCAACTCGTTTAACTTTAGAGAGCTCGAGTTTGGTTTGTTTTGATCTCATGATCTTGTTTTTTGTTGGTTGTTGATAGATGAAGAAAAGAAGCTGAATGCAACTTATATAATCAGTGTTGCCCGAAAGCTTGGGTGCTCGATATTCCTGTTACCCGAAGACATCATGGAGGTAATGTAGATAGTGCGTAACAAGTCTTAGCGTTACGCGCATACAGTCGAAAATGGTAAATTGAAACATGTGTTTAACATACAGGTGAATCAAAAGATGATACTTATGCTTACAGCCAGCCTCATGTATTGGAGCCTGCAGCAGTCTAAAGACGAATCCGAATCATCTCCTTCATCGGTTGCTGAGACTCCTGAAGGATCTCCAGAAGCTTCCTATAACGGGGATGATGATAACCATGTGGATCCCGAGATCTCCAATCTGTCGGTCAATGACGTGGCACCTGATACTGCTGCGAACTCCAACTTGTCAGTCGGTGATGTGGCATCTGATACTGCGGCGGTCTCCAACTTGTCGTTCGATGACGTGGCTTCTGATGCTGCGGCGGTCTCCAACTTGTCGTTCGATGACGTGGCTTCTGATGCTGCGGCGGTCTCCAACTTGTCGGCCGATGACGTGGCACCTGTTACTGCGGCAAAGTCCAGTACGCCGGTTGATGACGTGGCATCTGATACTGCGCTGATCTCTAACATGTCGGCCATGACGTGACATATGATACTGCGGCGCTCTCCAACTTGTCGGTCAATGACGTGGAATCAGATACTGTGGCAAACTCCAACTTGTCAATCGATAATGTGGCATCTGATACTGCAGTTAACGCGGTGACAGGACATGATAACACTTCCTTGTAGTTATATGTTTTGGTTTGTACAAACTTTTGCATAGAAGAACATGGAAAGGAGAAGGTTAGATGTTATATATACAAGAAATAAAAGTTCTGGTTCGCTGCACATATATTCTTTAATAGTAGTTTGTATCAGGACAACTTTTTGGTGATTATGAGATTTGGTGAAATATTGCGCATTGATGATAAAAACTAAAATCTAACTTTTTTTTTGTGTGTGTGAATGAATTTGAAAAGGAAGGTTTTCATGTTCACGAGCCGAACTGAGTGGATTTTTGCTTCTGCTTGGTTTGTTTCCAAACCGATTCGAGCCGATCAGTTCATTTACAACCGAGTGGAAAATCGAACGAGCATTTTTCGAGCGTTAATTTTTCGATCGAACATCGAGCGAGTGTAAACGAGCAACAAACAATTTATACAACTCAACTATCTATTGTGTTGTCCGACTTATATTGCAATGAGAGACGGTAACAATGTTGTGTCTTATGTTTTAATACATTGAAAATAGTCATATTTCATAACAACTTGCTTGGTTCGTAAAATTTTAGTGAAGAAATTTAAATAGAAACTCGGATTTAATGGTGTTTAATTAATGAACTTAAGAAGGGATTGGAATGTTAAAAGAGGTTATAAAGTGAATGATGGATGGTTCAAATTGATTCTTGTTTCTAATCCATCGTTTAATGCAAGAAGATGAACGATGGGGAATTTACGAGATTACACCACTTCTAGTTGCAATAAATTCTGTTTTTTTTTTTAATTTCTAGCGGTAAAATTAATCACATATGCAAATAATAAGCAAGTATTGTGTATATTATCTAACTATATAAAATCACAATGTTAGCTACAAGATGTATAAATGTTTTCTCATATAGTTCGAGAGCCAATCATGTGTCCTTTTTCTAATAGTCAAGTTGGTCAAAACCATGATAGGTCGACCGGATTTGGTCCTAAGACCACATGGTTAGGCTCATAATACCAGTAACGTTTTGTCTATGTATAGATACGTAAAAACATATTCTATGAAATCTTTTATATGTTCATCAAATGGAAATCTTGAGTTCTCTCTTACTCTTCATGACATGCTTTATTGTTTTATGTATCTCATAATATATAGCGACTTGCTCATAAATTATTTTCATCAGGTTGATTTATCACTACTAAGACATCTTTTAACTTAACATTTAAACTTTCGGTTTGGGTCTAATAAGAACAAATAAATAAGAATAATTTGTCATTGCAACTGGTAAAACTAATAACTAAAAGGGGTAATTTTGTAAAATAGTAACAAACCTTTAAAAGTGTTACAATTAGATAACTTAAGTTTTTAAGGTATTTCAATTAACATGTTATACTTTTGCTTTCAGTTAAAAAATATTTTTTCAATTTTTCGATGATGATATGGAATGTTGACGTAAATTTTAGGTACCTTTTTTTATTTTTCATAACTAACATGTTATTTTAGTTTTTTAATATAATTTTATATATTAAAAATTATGACCCTCACGTATTCTCTAACGTTACTTTCTAGACATAAGAAAATTCAATGATGACTCAATTGGATTGTTTGATGGTCCAGTTTGGAAAAAAAATATGTATGAGTGGTTAAGTTAGAATACTTTTGAATTTTGATTAGTATTAAGTGATATTTTCGTTTATAGTTTATAGTTTAAGTAACTAAGTTTATACCCTGGTTAATGGGCTTAACCTTAAGATCCAATTAAAGTTGTCGGCCCAATTAAGAAACTCTTGGATGTTAGTGGATCATAATATCATACACAAATATTTCTCACTGACGATCTCGACAACAAAGAAGCGATCACGAGTCGCTGAAGATCTGGTATGTTATTAATCATTACAGCTATCTTCAATCACTACCACAAACACACGATTGTACGATTTACGATTCGTTTTTGTTATTCTAATTCGATTAGATCTGTGATATTATAGGTTTCGCACGCTTGTTCTAGATTTGGACTTGATATTGATTTGATTGTGGAGATCGATCTAATGCGATGGGGTTTATCCTTACAACTCTAATTTTTTTGGCTATTGGAGTCATCGCATGTCTTTGCACTCGAATCTGCTGCAACAAAGGCCCTTCTGCTAATCTGTATGTTTTGTTTTAGCTTCACTTAGTTTCAGATTTGTTGAATGATTGTTTTTTGAATGTATGTGTACTCTCAAAGGCATATGTATTGTGATTTATGGTTTTAGAAAGGGAAGCATTGGTTAAAATTAGGTCACTTAGATTGTGATGCTTGTAGTTGTTTACTATTGATGTGTTTAGTAAATTGTGTAGCTAAAGTTGTGCTTTTTGTCTTATTTGTTCAATTGATGTTTTTTGAGGATTGGTAATTATGGGACTAAAACCCTAAGTTTACACTAATGTCAATTGTCAATTATGGGACTAAAACCCTCAAGCAAACGCCTTTACCACACACGTTTGATGCGGCTAGATTACAAGCCCTCTGTTATTTGTTCAATTGGTAATTATGCATTTGAATGTATATTTCCTATAAAAACCTTTGCTTGACCTTTTAGTTAGTTAGCATAAAGATCTTGCTATTTAGGACCTTGAATTTCCGGTCAGCTGGCAATGGTGAAAATATTGTATTTTGTGATGTTAAACACTCTCAATTTTACTTATGCTATTTACTGAGATTGCTGAATACTAATACCCTGTAGGGATGGGTGATCAGCACTCAGTAAAATATTTAGCATAGACTTGTGTCTTTCATTTGGCATTTAGGCATCCTTTGCTATCAATCTTACATCACGTTGGTGCATTCTTTATGCATTGAATATATAATATGAAAAGGGATCTAGCTCCATCCAGTATGTAGCTAATGCATCAGTTTGTGGTTAATTGATTGGACATCCATGGTAAGCTTTTGCATATGGCTAGGTTGGCTTTGGCTATCTATTAAATAAGTAGCAAATAGAAAAAAGGTTCAATTGAAAAAGTTTGAGTTACATTCCAACACACGTGTTACATCTTTAGGCGATTAATACCAAGTATTTCGTAGCTAGTTTTACTCGGTCCATTAATGACTTGTGTAAGGATATACGCTTAACATGTCAGCAATGAATATGCAGAATGCATGGGGCTTGCTTTTATCATAATATATATATTGGATTATTGGTAAGCTGTGATGTTTATTTGATGTTCATGTCATGACTTTGAGAACCATATTGTGCAGGCTCCACCTTACGTTGGTGATTACTGCAACTGTATGCTGTTGGATGATGTAAGTTTGCCCCCTTGATTATTAGCTGATTTTTCTTACAAACATATCGAAAATTGTTGTTAATTTACATCATGAATCTGCGCACACTGCACCCTTTAAACAATTAAACTATATTTTCCCCTTAGGTTTGAACATCTATGAAGTATTGGAAGTTGGCAATTTGTTATTAAGCCAAATGATTATGCCATACTGTAATATTAAATAATCAGGAGTTCTTTCTATAAATTATGTGACTTTTAGATGGACAAACTCACAAATCTTATAATACTGTTAAGAGTTTTGCTTTCCATCTGAATTGAGGTAACCCTCATGGTTGTTTAGATAAACTGCATGTATTATTTGATCTATTTGTTTGCAATAAACATCTAAAAGCATTGGCCGAACAAGAGGGGGCGGAGTAGGTTGACCATTCAGCTGAAACAGGATTCCACATTCAACTTTTGGGTGTTAAAATGTTAAGTAGGCAACTTTTGGCTCAAAATTTAACATGATTTTTTCCTATCGATAACAAGATTAGTACATACAGTGAACATAACAATTCTTATTGGAATCAGATGTCGTCATCCATTTTCTGTTTGAAGCTTTAATATAAGAATGGACTCAAATGGTTTGTCGGTTGTTGCAGGTGGGCAATTGTTTATCTTGCACAAATGAATCCACTCATTGTTCCAATTCTGAGTGAAGGAGAATGAGACATCCAATGCAGCTGAGCATTTGTGATTTATGGAGGAAGTTAAAGACTAAATCAGTGAATATTGTTATTATGTATGTAATCCTTATGGAGTGTATTTGTTATGCGTTTATATAAACATTGGCTTTCTTGATCACTTTTAAATAGCCATTTCATAAGGTAATAAAATCAACTTTGGTCTCTTTTTTGCAACTCTTGACTAGTAGGGCATCAAAAGTGCAAACATTTACCCTTTATTTAATCGTAAAGGGTTTAACCACATTCTCAGGTCGATAAGATCTTCAAACCTTCAAACTTGTTACATTCAAACCTTCAATATCATTCAAGATTGTTGTAAATGTTAAAAAAGAGTGATACATAGTTCATTGGGGATTCTTTGGACTTGTATAGTTTCTGAAAATGATGCAATCTTTAATTCCTGCACATGTAGTTGTAAAAAGCTAAAAAGTCACCAAAACAATCGTTTATCAACTCAAATACCATTCTTTGGTAGCACAAACATTTAGATATAACATCAAACATTTAAGAAACCAGCATATATGCACTCAACAGCTGTTTAATTCAAACAGATAACATAAATTACTTGACAAGCAAAGCACCGAAATCACAAGATAAGAAGCCATTTTTCACACAAAACACAGGTAGATACACTTCACATCACAAGTATTTTATGATCATCCAAAGGGCCACAACTAGAACAACGATCCCAATCACCGACAGTAGCATGCACAAGCAGGAGCAACCACCCTTGGTTCGTTTGTTCAGAATTGCCAAATTCTTCTGCACTCTCTGTTGTCCCAAACAAAACCAGAATTCAAATCGCCAAACACATCTCATATGATTTGTAATGATTAAAACATTTCATAATAAGTAAAAGCAGATTAGTGTAAATGTAACCTTGAGCCGGGAATCTGTAACTTCTACATGTTCATCCAGGTCATCCTGAGCAAATAAGCACAACTCTTAGATTGCTTTCACTGAGGCATGTTAAACAGTAAACACACCATAATTAAAAAAAAGTATAAACGCAGGAGAATGGCATACAATGAGTCTAGTGTGCAGGTCAAGTTCCTCATTGACTGCCAAAGCGATATGTTTGGTACTTATCACTGTTTCCTCCAGTTTCTCTAGCCCTTCATCTTGTTCTGTAACAGAATTATCAAAATACCATTACTGATAACAATAAAACTTCTAAATGTGGTTCCAAGTGAAAGACGATATTTTTTTAATTTATGAGGGCAGTGAGCTTGCCTCTCATAATTTGTCTCTGAAGCCCAACAACACCAGAGTTGTCCAAACCAGATATTCTGGTCATGGCATCAGCTGGTTTAATCTCTGGCCCAAGCAAGCTGTCCCTATTAGCAAAGTTTGACATGTTCAATGTGGAGGCCATTTGTGTTACTTTTGTTCTCAAATTTGTAAGCATGTCTCTGCGCCGATTCATTTCTTTCTCTGTTCTGCAATACTCAAAAACAGGTTCATTAACATTTAGATGATTTTGTTACAGCTTCAGTAAAGTTTTAACGAAAAAGGCAACAATAATTAACTGGAGTTGGTAAGAAAACAAAATTTATTATGTAACCTGTTGTGTGAGTGGTTCAACGTGCAAATCATTAATAAGCTGAAGAGCCACACATGAATGATATTGACATAATTATGTAGATACCCTGATGACCATGTATGCACCTATGACACCCTGATGACCATGTATGCACCTATGACACCCTGATGACCATGTATGCACCTGTGACAATGGGGAAGCTGACACTGCATGTAATACTTAAAGACTCATTGCTTGTCGATCTGATAGATTTTCTCCAAAACTTAAGTTTCCACAGACAGTGAAATTCTTTGTGAAAAAATAGATAATGCTTTCCAGGTCAGAATACTAATAAACCAAGCCCAAATCCTCCCCATTTAAGAAAACTACAAGGTTCTTTAATCTACAATTATCAGTATGTTATCCCTGACAATATAATGGTGTTAACATGTTATCTGGGGTTCTACATACTTTACACTTCACTGCACAAACATGTAGCATAATACCAACCATGATAGGAGGCAAAATCACAAATCACAGAGCTAATTAAAGAGTGTACAAATGGTCTGCTGCTGTGTTACAAACGTAGCCCCAGAGATCGCTCTTTGGGGCTCAACTTGAGGTTCTTTTACGACAATTGACGAACAGCACAACACACTTACAAGGGTTGTTTAGCAGGAAGCTTTGTCAGAAGAGACTGCAAGCTATCAAGTCTCGTTCCCAATATCGTAATCTTCCTCCGGATAGCTGACGAATGACGCTGTGCTTCCGGCCCTGTCCCAAAGGAACTCCTCTCGGATATCATGTTGGTGATGTCATCAGCAAGCTTAGAAGCTTCATTATACTCCCTCGTCCACGGATCCGCAGAAGAAGCCATTTATCTAAAACAAAAGCAACAAAAACCCTAACAAGTCAATCGACAACGATAATCATACAGCTTGCTCCGTTAATTTCATAGCATGTAACACAAATCTCAATCTTAATTTAAATAATCCCTAATTACAACTGCAAATTAAATTTCCAACACACAACAAAAATCATCAGGCTCTACGAAATTAGGTCATCTAAATGAAACATAATATTATGGATACGAGTACGACGATCGGCTAAAATCGCTATAGGATTCCCTAATTCTCGAAATTAGGGCATCGATGAAAAAGCTGCTTTCTGGATATAAAACATACATCTGTTCTTGTAACAAAAGTATAATAAAAATAGAAGAATTTTGCTAAATGAATCGTGATCGATTGATGCATAGCCGATAGAATAACATATAGAAGTGAGAACAAAAAGCGAAATTAAACGAAAATCAAAGAGAATTACCTCAGTGAATGATTGAGATAATAAAAATTGGTGGTTTGAATCGAAGAAGGTGATTGATAAGAAGGTGTATAGATGATGATGATGATGATGATGATTGAAGGAGGAGACACAGGGCACCACCGATTAACCGGCGAGATTGTTTTTTGTAATCGTCGTCGTCTGCATTTACTTTAACTTTAATAATAATAGTAATAATAATAATAATAATAATAATATAATAATATAATAATAATAATAATAATAATAATAAAATAATAATAATAATTATTATTATTATTATTATTATTATTATTATTATATTATTATTATTATTATTATTATTATTATTATTATTATTATTATTATTTTACGAGATGTGCAAGTCGATTACTCCATAGATAAAGTTTACGTTTATCCCTCATTTATCGGTGCTTGTTTAGTTTGGTTGGCCAGACTTGGGTTTTTTTTCTTTAATTTTTTTCACTTGGAAATATTGATTTTATATTTTTTTTATTTTTTCTTAAGTGAACTCGTAAAAATAACTTTTTTACTTTCCTTCTATTAGAAAAACTTTGAAACACAACTTCTTATTTCTTTCTTTTCAATTTTTTTTCTTTCTTTAAATGAACTCGGAAACATAATATATAACAGAATGCTTATTAGAAAAAACCTCCTAACCTAGTGAATACTTATGAAAACATCATGTGTTTTTTTTTTCTGGATCATGTGTGAGTCAAATGGAAAAATAAAGAGAAAACAAGGTAAATCCGTTTAAAACAAAAAAATATATGATGTGATGGTGATGTGTCAATCTGATAAATAGACCTTCACTTTTTTTTAAAACCCCCTGTGTATTTGTTTGTTATTACAATTATTTTTGACATATGAATTATGATTTAATCTTTGAAGAATTGAAGGTAAACAATAATACCATATATTTAATTAGTATATATTGTTTTAGGTTTTGTGCATACGAACCTTATAAATCCATTGCTTCAATTATCCAGACGGTTGTTAAAGTTGATTCTCTCATGTACGTTAGATACAATATATATTCGTCATCAAGCCCGCTAATGCATGACATCAACCAAGTGAATTTTATTATATGAAAGTAATCGGTGATTCTCTAAAGATTACGAGAACTAAATAGTAATATTGGACGATGTTAGGGCTATAGGCTTGATGTTATGTTTATGGTAAATTGTACAAGTTCAACAAATAATTCAGATTTTTTATAATTTTTTTTTGTTTGACACGTTAGAGATAAACATAAACCATATCAACGTATTTACAAGTAAATAGGAAGAATTTGCCACTTCATACAACGTTATGGCATTTTTGTTGGTTATGGGTGGTTATGGTTTACACTACTGACCTTAGATTTCAAAAAACGCACAAAGGCATGTAAATTTTTAGAATTTTACATCAACGGATTTCATGGGTTGCAAGGTCTAACAGGAATATGCCAGATAACATCACAAATCTATAATTATCTACAGTTTGAAGATCTCAAGTTCTAAAATACCATTTCCACTACATCACGTTATTTTACAGGAACATTTATAGAAAATATATGAATACATCCAACAACCTTTGTGAAACGAGAAGAAACCGCCAAAAAAAGGTCAAGTATGCATGTTTTAACAGATCCACCGGCAATTTAAACACTTGCAGATGGATTCGTAAGCAGCTCAAGAGACTTTTTAAGGTAATCTACAGCAACGGAGACATCATCAAAAGCCAATGCTCCAACAGCAAATCTTGCAGCCTTGTGTGCTTCTGCAATTTTCTCAGGGGCAGGTTGGTAATTACTGTCATACTGATATGACTGTGCAGAGGTCGGTGCAGGTGCAGGTGCAGGTGCTGGTGCAGGTGCAGGTGCTGGTGCAGGTGTAGGCTCTGAAACTGGACCCGACCCGTTTGCAGCATTAGGCTTGTACTGAGTTGTAGATGGATACTCTGTTGGTCTAGTAGCTGAAGTTGAGTAAGATGGTTCAGAGCCTTGATAATAAGATGAAGGGTAATGAGCCGGTGCTGCTGGAAGTGTAGTTTCGGAAAAACTAGGGTAAGATTGGAAATTGGGATATGTGAAAGAGAGATCTTGAGTATGGTAATTTTGGGACATGTGATGTTGCGGTTCTTGTTGATAAGACAAGGGATGGTGATAAGTCTGAGAAGGATGTTGCTGAAAATTATTCGATGGATATTCATCAGAAGAATAAGTTGTTGGCGGCGGCGACGTGATGGCTGAAGATGGTGGTGGAAAATTTGAAGATGATTGATAATTTGAAGCTGATGGTTGTTGGATGTTGGAAGATAAAGGAGGTGGGATATCACGTGGTGGTGATGGAAGACTATTTGCGAACTGTTGTGAATCACTTCTATCATAAAACTGGGGTGAAGAATGGGATTCTGGTGCGTCTCTGGTGGTTGGCTGTGGCTCACTCCTGCTAGGTTCTGGGTCCTGTCAAGATCCAAACATTAAAGTCGGGTTGATCCCCGTTTTATTGATAATATTTTGTTTAATAAAAAACAACGAATCAATTAAAGACAATATTATTAAGGTAATCTAAATTTTGGAATAGGATTTTACATGTCCATTGCTTGATGTATCTGAGAGATCTTTCTCACCACCTGGGGGGCCTGGTACAGGCTTCCTTCCTTCTTTTATAGCTTTTCTTATATCTGCTGCTTTCCATGCGGCATACTTCTGTTTCTGCTCAAGCTATTAGAAAAAAAGTTATAAATGATCAACATGTATTATTTTCTTCCTCTCTCAACTACCAAACATAAGATGGGAATAAAAAACAGAGAGGTATAAAAGCATCAGATTATCTATGTGGAAAATGGACTCACATCAGGCTGAACTTCACCGAACTGGTTAAGTATTTCAAAGAAAATGCTGGCAGCATAAAACGTCTTTGCGGTATTGCTGTGACAAGTTTAGATCAAGCATCAATATTATATTCCAAATCACAAAAATACCACTTTACTAGTCAGTTATATGTAGGGGTTGATTAAAAGACGAGGAAATAAATTGACAATATTTTTCTGCAACAATCATACAGTTACGAGTCCTTAATTCTTAAATGAACACTATTTGCCAATACCTATAACAACCATGCGCTAAGCTGCATTTAAAAAAATCTAGGATGCAATTTTTAGCTTTGACAAATCGCAGGACCATACATATATATATTGATGACTTCCTACTACTTCTATAGTAGCTTAACAAAAATACATCTGAAAAGCCATTGATCAAGAAGCCCCTGAATAGAAACCATTGCATGCAGTAAATAATCTTAAGAAAAAAAGAAAGGTCTAAGATAAGTTTCTAAAAACTGGAAAAAGTAAACACACTAGACTCCTAAGAATCAATGAACTCTGATGTTTAGTTCCAACCAAGGAAGACTGTTTTCATGAGGGGTTACTAAAGAGATATGAGCTTATCAGATGTACGGGTGTATGGCATATGAATCCGAAAGCCTTATTAAGCACACTAAATCATTCTTAGTGTGTTAAATCTTTAACAAACCAGTGTTAAAATAGCTATATAATAAGAAGTAAAATTTATCATACAGATCAGCTCTCCCTGCTCGGTCTTGCTTATCGGCCTTTGCAAAGACATTAGATGCAAATCCTTCCAGATAGAGATGGTCATCAGGCCCCAACTGCAGTGACTTCTTATCCTGAAATCAAACAGGCAGCCTAGATGATGAACACAAAACAAAAGATTTGCTACAAACATAAAACAAAATCACCCCTAGTGCCTAAATAAAACATCACTTCAAGTTATGACAAGAGCACAAAAAATAAACAGTAGCTACTGGCTACTGCCACAGAAATGCAGCATTTTCATAAGGTTATGAATTTAAGAATTCCCAAAAATCCAACCCATATAATTCATCAAAACAATCATCAATAGAGCACCAAATACAACCAATGTTTCTAGACCACAATCATCTAACAAACTTAACACACCCTACAAACTGAATACACTGGGTAAACCAAATTCCCAACAACTAACCATCAATCAATTTAAAAGCACCAAAATCATAACATTAAACTAAACAGTTACTGAAAACAAATCACACCTTTTCAAGCTGTTTCATAAGGGAGACGAGGAGAGCACTCGTGGTTTTTGTTCGTTCACTCTGAGGAATCTTCAAACCTCGTTCCATCGCATAAAATCGACCTAAAAATCGCGAGTTCCATCAACAAAACAGATTAATCACTTACATCAACAACAGTTGTCAGAATATTAGGTTTTAAGAGTGAAATTGAGAGATGAAGAAGAATCCATACAGTAATAGGCGACCAGAGGCTCGTGTTTTTGCAATTCATCGGCACGTTGAAGGTAAGGTAACAGTAGTTTCGCTGGTTCGTTATCGTTCGCCATTTTTACGTTCAACGTTCACGCAAGGAAAAAAAGGGGTTTTTGATCGGTGATGAAAGTTGCTTAATCTACGCGTATAATGATATTATGGGGCATTACGACGTCGTGTTGGAATATTCAAATTAAGTTACATTTCGGTCCGGAGCTTATAGCGAATGTGCAGGTTTAGTCCATTAACTATTTTTCATAGTTTTAACTTATGACCTGAAGTCTCGAATAAAAACTTGAAAAAAGTCTCGAATAAAAACTTGAAAAAATAGTTAGGTTTTTCCCCTGTGCTACGTGGCGAGATTTTGGTGCGCTAAGCAAAGTGACTCTTAGTGTTTTTATTTTGGCTCATCGAAAACCATAAGAAAGAAAATCATAAGAAAGATACTGAAACAAATTGCGATAATACAAATATTGACAATTATATTTTTCACTTATAATTGGTTTGGATCGTCATGGTACCGTAAGATGATTACATTTGGTGTATCCTATGATACCAAGAAAATAATTAGGTGTAATTCTATGAGTGATTTTTCTCAATTAATTCATCAATATTCGAGTCTACATAACTTGACTTGACACTTAACATACACAAAAACTTGTACTCCAATGCTTTAAATGATGGTAAATAATATTCACCCTCATGGATTTAAGCAGTATAGTGATTGACACACAGGAAGAAGTAGAATGCCTATTTCTACCTTCTTTTTATCAACCAAATAAATGGATTAAATAAACTCTCTACCTCCTTTTTATCAACCAAATAAATTATTGTTGTGCTACAAGTTACAAAAATAAACTTAACTTCAAAGTAGAAATGACAAATTATGCAACTAGCATCATATTCTAGTTTTGTATACGTCTAATAAGGATAATTTTTAAGAGAACATATTAATAATCATCCGATAAAACCTTTGTTTCAAGGTTTTTTAAAACTTACGAAAAAAACAGACTTAAATTAAACTATTTAATTTACTTTGAGACGTTAAATTCATCACATTTTCTATCTTCTTCTAGATTGGTATTTACACTTGTAAGAGCATTCACATCCCGTTCTTTAAAAATGTGTGAGTAAAGTCTTTAAATTTAAAGATTCACTGTTCAACCCTTATAATTTTTTTTAATATTTTGTAAAGTGATTGTGAGTGAATGAAAAAAATAATAATAATAAAGATGTTAAAAATATTATTTAATTGAAAGGAGAGAGAAAAATAGTTGTTTTGAGTGTAATTATATAGATAAAGATAAGGATTGAGATGTGAATGCTCTAATGTAAGTAAGGATTTGAAGTTGTGTATGTTTGATCAATTGATAATGATTTTGAATCGTAAAGCGTCTCCAATTGCAAAAACAGTAGACTATTAGCACGAACATTACGTAGGTAGTAACTAACTAAACTACCATATAGTCATATACTACTATTTCACAACTTAGAATGATATCTTAAGGTGTAAATAGAGCAGCATCCTCTTTCGATATAGCAACATAGTTCAAAGGAGCCACAGGCCTCGTATTGTCCCTCTTCACCGACCTAGCCCCGTTTTGATTCATAGATAACCGTCTATTAGGAACTTCATTTGGGCCCATCACCTTTTTTGAGCTACTAAGGCGCCTGGCCGAGCTTGGTTTTGCACCAAACATGGTTTCTTGCTCGGTGTTCAACTGTTCATGGAATTTCTTTTGATCCTGCCACTCACAAGTTTAAATTTAAAGCGAGTTTCATATGCAAGAAGTGAACAAAATATAAAAATACTGATACCGATACCGACCCTTATCCTTCTTTTTTCTTCTTCTCTCTCATGCCTTAGCACAGAATACTCATCTAGCATGGCGAGTAGTGGAACGCCATCATAAGCAAACATCATTCCATGTTCCTCTTCCCATGTTCGGGTTTTGGCAACCAATGTGTCAACAAGCCCTGCATACACACACATGCATCAAAACATAAATGTGTCGGATCAGATCATGTCTTTAACTCTATTCGGTCATATGGGTATTAGAAAAATAGTTTAAAAACAGATGGGTCTGACTGTTATACTCTTGCAATAAGCCACAAAATATTTATATTAAATGTGAATCGTTAAGAAATTTATTAAAATTTATGTTCTAAATAGTCATTATATTGTCTTAAACACAGAATTAATATAATATTTTCCTATTGCTTACCTGGAATTTTGCTGACCAAAATTCTGGCCTTTTCAGCTCTCTTGAGATTTAAATGAGCACCTCTGCTTCCATTGTACCTGTTGTTATCCTGTCACAAATATATCATAACTATGAATACAAATATGTACATGATCATATCTGAATCAGTCATTTTTATGAACAAAGTCACAAACTTTAAAACCCCAATTCGTATGAAAAATACCCATTTTTGACCCGAACCCATTTTTGACCCATTACCCAACCTTTTCTGCTCGCAAAATCTGACACTCTAGTAAGAGAGTTAAAAACAGACCTTGTTGTAATCCTCAAGCCAATTCTCTTCTTCACAAGCTGATGTCCACTTTTCAACTTTATCCAGTATATCTTTTCTACTGAGAGCTTCTTCTTTTGCTTTGATGACTTGTGCATCCATGTCAGCAAACAGCTCAGCAGGCTCTACATTTCCAGTATCAATCAAAGCCAAAATTTTCTCCCTGGCAGCCTTTGTGTCAAACTTTATGTGTGCATTTGCAAATATATCTTCAAGATCCCCTTGCTTCTTAAGTGCAATCTCTTTCATTCTGCTAGCTTTCAACTGATCTAGTCTTTTAACTTCCTCCTCGGCCTAAAAAATTAAATAGATAACATCAATAAGTAATAATAACTGTATTTGCTCAATATTACATCAATACACTTTTGTAAAAATGTGAAAGTTAAAGAACCTGTTCAAGCAAATGTAAGGCAAGAGCCCCTGGGGCAGTCACTTCATCAACTGAAGCTGATATGTTACGGGTACATGATCAAATAAACTCCGTTCATCGTCAGGTGTATCCATCAATTTCCAAAGTTCAGTTAGCTGAGCTGCTAAATCTTGAAGCTAAAAATGGCAAAATAAACAAACAATTAATAAAATTATCAAATTTTCAGGTCTTAATGAGTCTTTATTTTTCTTCTTGACAGATGCAATGTCTAGGTTACATATAAAGGGTGATAAAATTTAATGATAGTTAGAGGTGGCCAAATGGATGGGTCGAGTTGGGAGGGGGGTCATAACTTGTAGCTTTTAGTATAATAATGGGTTAGACTGGGCCAACCCAGTGCCCCAAAAACACTTTTTTTTTCTTTACATTTATTTTAGCAAGAGTTAATTGTCATTTTCATCTCCAGGTTTTTATCTGTTTTATCATTTTCATCCAAAAAAGTTTTTTTCTCTTCTGTTCCCTGACTTTTTAAAAAGTTGTCATTAACTAAGTTTACGAAAATAGATGAAAATGGCAACTTTCTAAAAACTCAATGACCCAAAAGAGAAAAAAAACCTTTTTTGGATGGAAATGACATGAAAATGGCAATTAACTATTTTAACAAATTATAACAATTTACCCATTTTGACTCATTAGATACGAAGTGCAACCACAATCGACCCGTTTACCATAAGCAAGTTAAAACTGCCACCTCTAACTAAATGTCATAGTCCTTTGCAAAGGCAAGTTAAACAATGTAAGCTTCTCGATTATCAGATATACCACGGATATGTTACAAGTATATACCTTGTGTAACCTTTGCTTCTTAGCTTCGTTTAAAGCTATGACACTCTTTGCCAACTTGGCAAATGTGTCATTGCTAATACTTTTGGATTGTCCACCAGAGGCATCAATCAAGCTAGGATGTACATCGGGGACTGTACTATGAAAGTCAATCTCAAGAACGCCACAAAAATCATGCAAAACGTTCACAAATTCAAGAACCTTGTTTAATCGCTGACTCTGCAAAACATAGTTTGATATTAATCATCTCGTTGCATATTATAGTAACTACATTCTTTACCATAGAGATGGTAGAGGTTGACATTATTAGCTCAAGGTGACCTTCTCAACTGTTTTATACAAAACCTAGATTATAATTTGAATGATCGTTTTACGAAATTCATAACAAGAAAGTACAAAAAGTGTTTACTTGTGGGCCAGGCCAACCTGAACCGTATTCAAATTTCCCATTTGACCCTGACCATTTATCCGCCTGCTTCATTCAATTTTCTCCTCTAAGAGATTGTATAGACTTGAGGTAAATTTGTTACCTTTTCTTTCTGAAGTTCTTGAAGTTGATTATGAAGTTCTTCTAACTTTTTTAATGATAAATCAGACACATCAACTGTAATGCTTCCTGCCAGCTCATCACTCCCTGCAATTTCTCCACATATTTTTTTAATTTGTGCCTGCACATCTGAAAACTCTCTTATTCTCTCTTCCTTCTTCTTCCACAATTGTTCTAAAGCTGGTGCAATTGCAGCAAGCTGTTCTTTTATGGTTCCTGAAGTCTTATCAGGCTGCAATAAAACCACATAATGCATTTGTATATATTAATTTGAATGTGATACACAAGGTGATTATGTAACCACCTCTGTTTCTCAACATGCTGAAACAAATGTGCCCCAATATCGTATATCAAAAATCCTATAATGCATTTCATAATTTCCAGCAAATAACTTTTAAAAAATGAGGTGACCGTGTTACTCACAATGTTAATAGATGATTTCTCTCGAAGGGATCGAAGAAGATTGGAGAATTCGACTTTAGCATCTTCAAGTGTTTGAAGAAGATGTTCCTTTGACTTTACAGCCTGGTCAACTTTCCTCTTATACACATTCAGACACTCTTGTTCTAATTGGAAAAGAGCCTTATCCCTTTCTTCATCACTTTCGCCAACTTCATCCCAAATTTTCTGCATCATGCACAAAAAAAGTTATAAACTTTAAACAAGTATTTATGAAACAAATTGGTATAATGATGTAATTAATGATGAAATTAACATATAACTAGAGTGACTTATATTTAACCTGCAACTGAACTAGTAAAGAACCACAAGTTGTTTCTCCAAGGTTAGGGTTATGAACATCATCCCCGGCCATCTGGTATTCTGTTTATGAAGTAAAATGGGTTTAAACGAAACTGAAAGCATATAGAGTCCAAAATTCAAATACTTTGCTACAATCAGACACCCAATCTAACTTATAAATTGACAAAAATGAAAGCACAAAAAGTGCAAAATTCAAATACTTTTTGCTACAATCAGACACCCAATCTAACTTGTAAATTAACAAAACTGAAAGCATACAGAGTCCAAAGTTCATATACTCTGCTACAATCAGACACCCAATATAACTAATAAATTAACAAAATTGATAAAACCCAACATTAATCGGAGATAATACCAAAAACAGAAGCCAAATTTTGCCCAATATTATCACTTTATCTCTAAGATCATAAATCTTGGAACATAAACACCCTCAAGCAATTCGATTCTGTATACCCTTTTGTCCAGAGACAAAAAGCACGTAATGTATGACCAAATAGTGCAGGATTTGCATCAAAAAGAGTACATTTACGAACTTCAAACGCAAGAAAAACAGAGTGTACTATCAGTACACGATCATATCATAATTGCACAAAAATTAGTACATTTGTACAGATTACGAAGCAATTGAAGTACACTTACAACAATCGGACAAGAAATTAGGGTTTTCTAGAAGCTTTATGGTCGGATTTCGTTCAGTCTCAGTGCTTTCTTGTCGAGAGAGAGAGAAAAAAAGAACAGGGGAAAATGCAGCGTGATTGTGAATATACAGACAGTAGTAATAGTTAAATTTTTTTTTAGACGTTTTATTAAATTTATTATTTCAATTTAAATTTTTTTTTGTTATTTCAGTCACTGTGTTTTACCAAATATAATTATTTCCATACCCTATACTAACTTCATTAAATATAAATGTATTTTAGTCTTTTTAACACCTAATTATTCAATTAAAACAAAGACAATCAATAAAATATTTAATTAAAACTAAAAAAATATGAAGCAACTAGTAAGACCAGACGCTTCAATTTAAAAGTTTTGATTAACGCTAACTAGTTTAGAAACTCGTCTACTACACATATTGTATGAAAAAATTAAATAATAATCATTTAGTAATATTAAAAAATAAAAAATAATTTTTTGAGATAAAATATGCTTAAAGTTATATATAATTAACTATTAAGTAATTAAACAATAACACTAAATTTTCAAAATTTCTTCTTTAAAGAAGTTTTTTGATACAAACATTTTAATCTTTTTGGAGAGTTAAAAAATCAATATTTTTTAATAGCAAAACTTTTTAAAAGACGAAAGTTTGAAAACTATTGTTATTTTTAAATTACTTAATGGTTAATTATACGTAACTTTAAGAATATTTTATCTTAAAAAGTTATTTTTTAATTTTTAATAGTACTAAATAATTATTATTTTATTTTTTCATACAACACGTGTAGTAGACGCCTAGACAGGTTTCTAAACTAGTTAACGTTAATCAAAACTTTTAAACTGAAGTGTCCGGTCTCACTAGTTGCTTTATATTTTTCTTTTTAGTTTTAATTGAATATTTTATTGATTGAATTTGTTTTAATTGGATAATTAGGGTGTTAAAAAAACTAAAATACACTCATATTTAACGGAGAACTTAATAGAGTTAGTGGAGATGATGGAAATGACAACATTTGGTAAACCACAGTGACTAAAATGGCAAAAAAAACGTTTTTGGATTGAAATGACAAATTTAACAAAAACATCAGGGATGAAAATAACATTTTACTCTTTTTTTATGACGGGAAATAAATCTTATTCCAATGGCACATTAAATTATATCATTGAGAGTTTGAACCCAAAAATTTTAGAAACAAAGTATCTGTTAAATGAGTAGTTAAAGTTTATTGTTTTAGTTTTTCTTTTATGAAATAAGGGTTAATAGCATTATAATTATTAATTAATTATCTTATTATTTTGTTAACCATATTATTCACATAAACATCATTACACCACTTAAATGCAATAGTAACCAAAGTCTACATGACCATTTTTCGCCACTAAATTAATCACTACGGATATTCTACTATTGTATTGTGTGACCTAAGAGCATTCACAATCTATCCTAAATCATAATTAGTATAATTATATTAAAAACTATTTTTTCTTATTAAATAATATTTTTTCATATCTTTATTATTAAATTTTCTCTCTTATCTACTCACAAACATTTTTAAAAATATTAAAAGACTTATGGGGGATGTATCATGTTCTTCAAACATGAGAAAACACAGTACAATCCTCATAAGTTTTCTACCTATCATCATTTCATAACATAAGACATCAACTCACATATATAAAAAACGGGCTGTGAATGTTCTAATATATAAATAGTATATTATATAATATTATTCGGTGACATCATCAAACGTATAAGATTGGACCCATAAACATGAAACATATAAAAAACTTGGTATGAAAATTCAATAACTACATGTTAGGTATATTTGTTTATTAATGATTTAATGCTATTGGCCAAAAGACATTTTACTCAGATTTAGTTAATGTATATTATTGATTTATATAAAAGAGTCTTGTCTAAAATGTGAAATGGTAATTTGATTATATTGGCGCTCGTTTTTTAGAATTACTTACGAAAATGACAATACGAGCCATGAGGTCTTAAATAAGCTTTTGACCAATTTGTGGACCAGAAAGCGAAAAGGAAAAAATCAGACCTTTTTTCTCGGCTTTAAATTATCAATTTAAATTCTGAAAAAAATAATCCAAAATGATAATATAATTTTCATTTATAATTATGATATGTTGAAGAAATTAATTTTACAATTAAGAAATTAAAATAAATAAAAAACACATTCAATTTTTTTGATTTTAAGATTCTAATAATATGCTCGAAAATAAAAGATTTTCAGTTGTATACTTAGTTTTATGGTAACAGGTATTAACGAGCCAAAAGGTAAATCAGATAAAAGTTAAATATTATATGTCACTAATAAACATATGCTATTCCTGTTGGATTAATTCCAATTTAGAAATCAAAAATGTCAATTGTGTTGACTTTGAGGGGTCAAAATGTAAACGTTTAGAACTGTGAGGGTAGCGTGTGTAATATGTTTGTTAGTTTTGTATTTGGTAGTTAGAGGTTGTTTTAAATATAGATAGATGGATTTTGCAAATAGTAGACACACACATTTTTCATTTTCTAAATAAAGGTTGAGTATCGTTTTTGTTGTTCTTGATTGATTCAATCATTTCCTATCATAAAGCTCGATTTCAATTGGTCTCAGAGCTTGGTGATTTGATTCTGAATCAATCCCTTCAATTTGAAGGATTGAATTGTGAAGAAGCAAACGACTGACGATTTGATTCAAAGGACCGAATCAAACGAAAGGCTCTGCGATCCAACGGACGGGATACAGACACGAAGATCGAAGGAAGAAGAAGACGATGGTGAACATAGAGAAAGCAAGTTCATCAACCAGCAACACCCAGGTGACAAACCTTCCAGTCGTGCCGATGAAAGAACCAATAATACCCCTCCAATGCCCGACCCTTACAGCCACGAACTACTCAATTTGGGCGATCAAATTGAAGGTAATCTTTACTGTTCATGGCTTATGGGAGGTGATCGAACCTCCCCCCGAAACGCAAGTAGATGCCAAGAAGAACAATCAAGCGATCGCCTACTTGTATCAATCAATGCCGGAAGAAATGATTATGCAAGTGGCAAACCTCGAGACGACGAAACAAATATGGGACGCCTTGAAAACGAGATTTGTAGGGATCGACAGGGTCAAGAAGGCCAGGATGGCCTCCCTCAGAAACGAGTTCGAAAGACTCACCATGAAGGACGGAGATACGATTGATGAATTTGCTGGAAAACTGAGTGAAATTGCCACGAAAGCAACACAACTAGGAGAAACATTCCAAGATGCAATCCTAGTAAAGAAACTAATGAGTTCGGTTCCTGACAAATACATCCAGATTGTTGCATCGATTGAACAATTCTTGGACTTAGATACCATGGGCTTTGCGGAGGCAATTGGCCGTCTCAAAGCATTTGAAGAAAGAACGAATGGAAGACTCAAGCCCTCTCAAGAAAAAGGTGACAAACTGCTCCTATCCTACTCAGAATGGAAATCAAGAACTAGAGACTCTGAGAACAAAGGCAAGCTCAAAGGAGCGAGCGAAAGACCTGGTGGAAGATCAAGCCGAGGAAGAGGTTGGTCACCCAAAAACAAGAACCAATCTAATGAACACTCCGGTTCTACACAAAAGGGAGAAAAGAGACCAAAGACAAGTCCAAAATAAGGTGCTTCAAATGTGAAAAGCTAGGCCATTATGCCTCCGAATGCCCACAGAAATCATCCGCTGAAGAATCAAACCTGACCCAGAGCTATGAAGATGAGCCAACCCTGCTGATGATTGTAGTCGAGAGAAACCAGAAGGAAATGGTCTATCTCAATGAATCCAAGGTAATACCCTCAAGATACTCCAAAGAACCAATAAGTGATGAAACTTGGTACTTAGATAATGGAGCATCAAACCATATGACCGGAAACCTCCATGCCTTTTCCATGATAGACAAGAATGTGGGAGGGAAAGTGAAGTTTGGAGATGGGTCAGATGTGATAATAGAGGGAAGAGGCTCAATTGTTCTAGCTTGTAAAAATGGAGAACACAGACTGTTGACTGAGGTCTATTACATTCCCATGCTGAAAAGCAATATCCTGAGTCTTGGACAAGCCACGGAGGGAGGCTGTGAGATCAGGATGAAAGGGAACTACCTATGGATGTATGAGAATAGTGGAAACCTTCTAATGAAGGTAGAAAGAGCCCGAAACTGGCTGTACAAAATAGACCTTAAAACAGAATCACCAATGTGCTTTCAGGCTAATGTGGTGAATAAGGCATGGAAGTGGCATGGAAGGCTTGGACACATAAGCTTTGACACCATGAAAGTAATGGCAACAAAAGGTGTAGTCAGAGGCTTGCCTGTGCATGATAAACCTGTCAAGCTATGTGAAGCATGTCTTGCAGCCAAGCAAACAAGAACCCCTTTCCCAACAAGCACTGTGTTCAAATCTGACTTGCCTCTAGATCTGGTGAGCATGGACTTATGTGGACCCATTACACCAGAAACACAGGCAGGTAATAAGTACTTCATGTTGGTAGTTGATGACTGCACAAGATATATGTGGGCATATTTGTTAAAATCAAAAGATGGTGCCTTTGAGATGTTTAGAAAATTCAAAAGGCTGGTAGAAAATGAGTATGGGCTTAAAATCAAATCTATAAGGTCTGATAGAGGAGGGGAGTTTTGCTCAAGTGAGTTTATTCAGTTCTGTGAAGATCATGGAATTAAGAGACAGCTCACCAACCCCTATACACCACAACAAAATGGCATGGTAGAAAGAAGAAATAGAACAGTATTAAACATGACTAGAAGTCTATTGAAAGCAATGAACCTACCATAAAACCTTTGGGCTGAAGCTGTAAGGCACTCAGTTTACCTACTGAATAGAATACCAACAAAACCCCTTAAAGGGAAAACACCTTATGAAGCCCTGAAGGGAAGAAAACCAAGTGTAAAACACCTAAGGGTGTTTGGCTGTGTTGCTCATGTTAAAACAACACAGTTACATCTTACAAAACTTGAAAACAGGAGCTCACCCATGGTCTACCTAGGTCCAGAGGAGGGCACTAAAGGAGAAAGACTTTACAATCCCAACACCAACAAGTTAGTAATTGCCAGGGATGTAGAATTTGAAGAAACTCAAAAATGGGACTGGTCTCAGTATGAACCAAAAGGTCAAGATGATGGGCCATGCTGGTTAGAGTTTGATGTCTCTCATGAAGAAGGCAATACAAGTGGTGTTGGTTTAGACCAAATGGTAGGTGAGCAGCAACATGTGGAACAAGAAGAGAGGTTTCAAGAACCTGAGCCTGAAACTCAAAGACAAGTCACTCAACAACAACCACAATCCACTGTAAGAAGGTCAGGAAGACATGTGGTGAGACCAGCAAGGTTTAATGACTTTGTGTTACCAGAGTTTTTAGAAGCAGATGACAATAGTCAAGAAGAGGTTCATGAAGACTTATTAATGATCAATGAAGCCTCATCATTGACCTATCAAGATGCAGTGAAACTTCAAGTATGGAGGGATGCAATGGATGAAGAAGTGAATTCCATTGAGAGAAACAATACTTGGAACTTAGTAAACTTACCAAGAGGTGTTAAACCAATTGGACTGAAGTGGTTGCACAAACTTAAGAAAGATGCTGCTGGCACTAGGCATAAAGCCAGGTTAGTGGCAAAAGGGTATGTACAAAAGTATGGGATTGACTTCGAGGAAGTATTTGCACCAGTAGCCAGAATGGAAACAATCAGGCTAATTCTTGCTATGTCAGCAAAATTAGACTGGAAGGTGCATCACTTAGATGTCAAAGCTGCATTCTTGAATGGAGTATTAAAGGAAGATGTGTATGTAATTCAACCACAGGTTATGAAGTCAAAGGGGCTGAAGAAAAGGTATACAAATTGAAGAAGGCTCTTTATGGTTTGAAGCAGGCGCCAAGAACTTGGAATAAATGCTTAGATGAAGTAATGAAAGATCTAAGGTTTATCAGGTGTCAAAGGGAAGCTGCTGTGTATTTGAGAATAAACTCGAATGCACATATAGTGGTTGGAGTCTATGTGGATGACATGATTGTTGCAAGTAGTGACCTGCATGAAGTAGAGAAGTTTAAGACAGAAATGAGAGAAAAGTTTGACATGACTGATCTTGGATTACTCAGTTACTACCTGGGAATTGAAGTCTCACAAAGAAAGAAGGGAATTTTTGTGAAACAGTCAAAGTATGCTCAAAAGATAGTTAATCTTGCTGGATTAGAAGAATGTAATGAAGTCAAGATTCCAATGGAACCTGGATTGAAGTTGGGATCTCTGAGCACAAGTGTAGAGGCTGATGTGACTGAATACAGGAAGTTAATTGGGATGCTTAGGTATCTTACACATACAAGGCCAGATTTAATGTATGCTGTGGGATATTTGAGTAGGTATATGCAAAGTCCAAAGATAGAACATATGAAAGCTGTCAAGCATGTGCAGGGTCAAATGAGATGGTCTGGTTGGCTATAGTGATAGTAACTATGCTGGTGGGGATGGTGATGGTAAGTGTACATCTGGAAATGTGTTCTATTATAACAATTGCCCAATCTCGTGGAGTTCACAAAAGCAACAAACAGTAGCTTTGTCCAGCTGTGAAGCTGAGTTTATGGCTGCAACAACAGCAGCTTGTCAAGCCATATGGTTACAAGGTTTGATTGATGAATTGTTGGGTCAAGTGGAACAAACGGTTGTGTTGAAAGTAGATAACAGATCTGCTCTGGCTTTGATGAAGGATCCAGTGTTTCATGGGAGATCAAAACACATTGAGCCTAAGTATTACTTCATTAGAGATTGCATAGAAAAGAACAAGATTCAAGTGGAGTTTGTTTGTGGAAATCTTCAAAAAGGTGACATGTTTACTAAACCGCTACCAAGAATGAAATTTGCTGAGATGAGGAGTATGATTGGCGTTGAAGATTTAGATGAGAAGCATTGGAATTAAGAGGGGAGAATGTTGGATTAATTCCAATTTAGAAATCAAAAATGTCAATTGTGTTGACTTTGAGGGGTCAAAATGTAAACGTTTAGAACTGTGAGGGTAGCGTGTGTAATATGTTTATTAGTTTTGTATTTGGTAGTTAGAGGTTGTTATAAATATAGATAGATGGATTTTGTAAATAGTAGACACACATTTTTCATTTTCTAAATAAAGGTTGAGTATCGTTTTTGTTGTTCTTGATTGATTCAATCATTTCCGATCATAAAGCTCGATTTCAATTCCATCTAAATATGTATTAATAATTATCATACATGCAAGAATGGAGAGTTAAATAAAAGTTGGTATTGGGTTTACTTAGTACGGCTGAATCTAATTTATGGTTTTAATATGTACATAAATTTTTTTTTTTTTATAAAAAGAGATTAGAAGTTATTTAAAAAAATTGTAATCAACTTCTAATAACAGAGTTATATATTGGCAACCACATTTGAATTAAAAACAGATTTAAAGCTCTAAGAAACTAAAGAAACAATCTTTCACCCAACATAGAAGATAGTGATGTTAGAAATGTCTTAAAACTCAAAGCATCAAAACATGTTTTTAATACATCATCTCTTGTTGAATTTCTCTTAATTCATATTCTACTTCTATAAATAGGTTAGTTGACTATACTGATTTTGACTTCAATTCGGTATCCAACTATCCATCATTGTGATTTATTTAAGTATCTGATAATAAGTAGATGGTTCATAATTTGTTCAGAAATCACAAAGAGAGAACATTTATTTATTTGTGTCTCTATTACAATTTACAAAGGTTCTTACCAGAGTTTTGTTCAGTAAATAGCCAATCTACAATCAACTCCAACCTTATTTCTACAAACTAAAACAATAGAAAAACACAGGCACCTGGGAACAAAAAATGTGTTTTTGACTGCTGCTGTTTTCTTAATGTTTGTCAGTTAGTTACATACTGAATATCTGCATTTTCTCTCAACCATTCAAGAACTTTGGCTCCCTCTAATATCTCTTGCACCTAACGATATTCATTGAAAAAACAACGGGTATAGATATGTTAAGAAAACAGGTAAAAAGTAGTAAATATTAAGATTCTATATGAAACTGGCAGACACACATTTCATATGTATAGGGTTTATGTAGTGATGATTATGTTTCACATGCTTATAAGATGCAAGCTGTTGAAAATCTCTTCAGAAACAGCATGTAGATTTTTTTATCATAGGATAAAATACACAAAATATGATAGTTTTATATTTTGGAAGGGACAAATAAAATACCTGATCCCGAACGCTTTCCTCATCATACTCCTGCTTGTGTTTTTTAAACTCAGCAACAGAGTTCCCGACCTCTCTCACAAGCTCATCGGTTGATAACTATAAGAAAAAAATCAAAACTTTGGTGGCATATACGTTTCATATTAATATATACTTTCTGATATATCATCATTAAGAAAGTGTGAACCTGCAGATTTTCGCGTTTAAAAATGTCTCCAACAGCAAAACTCTGCCTGATAATATTTTCAATGTTCTCCCTTTGGTCTTCCAAGTACTCTCTTACTGCTTTTGGACTTGAAAGTGCTGCTATCTGCTCTTCAGTCAGTTTCATGTTTGCCTACATAAAATGAAACACAGTACACAGGATCACACATTTGACTTTTCGGGGTCAAAGATAATTCTTTATAACCACATGTAACGTCTTAAAATATTACTAAAAGAAGCAAACTAGACACAAAACAGCTGGAAAAAAATGTTATACCTGTATTTCTAGTAGTCTGCTTCCATAAAGCTGCCTGCCTTGCTCTTCAAACAGTGATTGAGGAATTTCAACTTGAATCATCTGGAATAGAGTGTTTTTAAGTTTAAACAACTTATTAATATCAAAGAAGTTAATAATTGGTAGTTGATTCTTTTAAAAAATTAACACCTTTTGAAGCTGGTCAAGAATGGCATTATCTGTTGCTTGATCTTTAGCTGTTTGTTCCAGTTCTATACATTTCTCTAACAAGAACTCCTTGACCTGAAAAAAAATCCATACATCAAAAGTGAGTTTTAATTTAAAATACGAATTAGATGGTGCCAAAATACGTTGATGAGATGAAGTTTTCGTAGAAGTGAAAAAATGGACGCGTCAGGCAAGTTGGGTAGTAGGTCCAAAGGATTCGGGTTGAAACGGTTCATTTTTGTATGGGTCGAGAAAGGCCATGTTGAATTGAGTTAGGTTCTTCCACAAACACAATCTGTCCATATAAGAACTAATTACAATTCCAAAAGATATATTAGTATGATAATAATCTGAACTGATGACAATTTAGGTGTTTGTATGCATCAAAAATAGACTTAAGGCGACCTTCAACACATTTCCGTTTTAGCCAGATTTTATTTGTAACCATATGGCCTGTCTGAGATAAAATTCAACCAAAATCAACCCATAAATGAGACTAACCCCCTTTCAACTTGACCCATTCCTTGGTAAAATATATATAGGTTTTGCGTATAACCTGCTTGATAGTGGTACATCCCGGAAGAAGCTTATCAGCAATAGCATCATTCATCTCTGGCAATTCTCTATAAAAGAGCTCTTTACATTCAACCTAAGAATAAATTAATCACATAAATTTCTCCTTGCATTTTCATCAGGGTTTTTCAGCAGGAAACTTACAGTGAATTGACAAGGAAGACCACGAAGGTCTTCTTGTTTCCATGAATCTGGAAATGAAAGTGGGAAAGATTTTGTTTCACCTCCTCGAATTCCAATAATCGAGTCAAGAAAACCAGGAATAACACTGTCTCCATCTTCTGTATCAAAATTGAAACCTGCAGATCCAAAGAATATGACATTATATGACTGAAAAAGTCAAAGATTTATAGTTTGACTTAGAACTTCGGATGAATATACCTTTACTCCCTGCAGCTGGAACATCCACTTCTGATCCATCTTTTTCCACAGTTGTTGCTGATATATCCAGGACGGCAACATCGCCAACCTATGAATGTTGTCGTTCGGTCCAATTATCCATTTAAATTAGTTTCATTTTTATTTATTTTGCAGGTTACATTATCATGATTAAAAGATACTAGATGTGGCAAGATGGCAGGTTTGGTGATGGTTGAAATGGTCATTTTTCTAATAAGGTACGAAAAGGATCAGTTCAGGTTTAGTCAACCCACAAACGCTTTTTTGTCCATTATGTAAGCTTTTATGAACAATTACTACATTGGTTAGGATTACAAAAAAAAATTGTTACAATAATTATCTAAACCATTGCATACGACATTTTAGGAGGTTGAAAGCATTAGCAACAGAGTTTAGGCGACTTTCAACTTATGTGTCCGTGTCTCCTATTAGCTAGAACCTTATTTGATCCAACTGATGCCTTAGAGATAAAAACGTAATCTAAATCAACTCATTCGTAAGTAAAAGGGTTGAAACCTTTACCTATTATATACCAGATTATATAATGAAGTTCTGATTTGTACAGGAATTAGGAAGAAAATTGGAAAGAAGGGCTTCTAGAGCACATGTACCTGTAGTCCTCTATTTCTGACAATTCTCATGGTACTTAGAGTCTTGTAACGACGTTGTAATTCTCGTTCAGCAACTGTTTTTGCATCTATTTCACTGTCAAGCTCAACTACAACTTTTAAATTCTTGTAACCATCCTCTGGAACCCATTTTACCTCAGGTGCTACGTCCACAACAACATCATATCTATACCCAAAACAATAGTTGCATCAATATTAAAAAAAACACATACGAACACTTTCAAACGAAATGCACATATTTAAGTAGAAAGATTGGCATACCTTAAAATGTTCAAAGAAGAATAGGTTTTTTCCATTTCAGCAAATGTAGTTATGATGCGCATCGAGTCGTTCAAAGCTTGCCCTTCTACCTGCAAACACGATGCGAGAGATTAAGAGATCATTTTATTTTAACTTTAATCATAGAAGCAGAAACAGTTTACTTGAAGAAGCTTATTGTTTCTTAACTAATGTGTGCATTTAATCACTTGTCTGTTTCTAGCTCATCAAAGTGCATTAATATTGCTTCTAGATTTAAACCCATCTTTCTTCAATTCGCAATTCATGCAAATGAAATTTGGAACAATAAATGCTACATACAGATGACGTGGCATGTGGAAGAGTTCTCTTTAGAATCGCTTCAACAGTCGCCTTTCTGACACCATCCCACCCAATATAACTTAAGATAATCTCTTCTGGAACTTCCTGTCCGGCATGAAATCCTGGAATCTGAAGATATAGGCAAAAGACAGCAATAAACATGAGTTGTATTCAAGTTGTTTATTCCCAATATAAAACTAATAACAAGAAAACAAACAAAATGAAGCATGCAAAATTCAAATAGCGCCTTAATTCCCTAAAATAGTTGACAAAACAAAAGTAAATTGTACCTTTGCCCTCTTCATAAACTCCTTTAGGATCATTTTGTAACAATCATCACATACAACAGGTGGAACTTCTACACTCAACCGAATCTGCAGACTTCAAAGGTTCAATTTCAGAAAAATGGCCATTACACAAGCATACACAAGCACACATATCACATATGACATAAGTACATAACTATGAAGTGGGAATGTATGTTAGTAAAGCGGGAGAAAACAAACGACCTTACAACCCATATACATACTCCATTCTTTCCAAAAGAACATCTACCTTATGAATTTTGATGTCAACTGAAGTAAATTTAAAATACAAGATTGGATTTTCTCTCTTATTCGACACTGTTATGCTTCTATTTGCAGTGTTTGTTTTTAAAAGTAGTAAAAATTATGATCAAGTCACTGGGGACTTTTAACAAACAGCTTCAATGCATATAAATAGTTACTAAAAACCCATAAGAAAACAAAGAAATTTCAGATGAAAACACACAGAACCATAACTAGATTCACCCTATCCAACACTGATTCATGAAATGCAACAAACAAAACCGTCAAAACGAAATTAATGTCAAAACATACACGAAATTCCATCGAACATTACAAGAAACTATTCAAACTAAATGAGCTCACCCTGCAATTCGGCTCTTGGGTTTCTTCAACAAGAAGATCCGCAGGTAAAGGGTCTTTAATAACGTCATCAACGCCCGTTGGCGACGAAGATCTCGCGCAAATTTCCAACTTTCTTGGAGAGTGAGATAATCGGTGATATGTACGAGAGATTGTGAGAGAATTGAATCGTTTTGTGGGTTTGAAAGAATACGGCAATGAGATTGAAGAAATTGGGGGAGAATATACAGAAGATTTAAAATGGAATGATGTTGAATGAGGTGAACTGCAGAGCTCCATTAATGTACAGATGTTTGAACTTTGAAGCTCTGAATTCTGATGAAGATAGCAGCAGGCCGTTCAATGGATAAAAATATGATATTAAAATACTCCGGTTATTTCCCGGATTTTTTTATTTTTATTTTTTAACTTATTTTGGGTAAAGTGATAATAGGCCCCTCTAGTTTGACCTCTTATAAAAAAAGTGTGAAAACCATGGTGAAGTGTGAACATTCTCGTAGTGGGCGGAATTATATTTTTTAAGGAGACGAACTCGATATCCATATAAAAATACAATACCGAGCCAAAAATCTACACTACTGGACTAAAATTTAACATTATCAACAAAAAAAGAAAGGGAACCCCCTACACTTACTATCCTCCGCCAATAGTGAAAACTCGAGAAAAACCGTGAAAACCGATAAAACGGGAATCAGTTATGAACAGTGACGGAGCTTGAACACACATATAGCGGGGGGTGGGTGAAATTATATTTTTTATAGGGGCAAACTCGTATATATATATTAAAAAAAACTACAAGATTATAATTAACACTACTGACGGAAAACAAACACTTGGTTATGGATAATGTTTGAGATTACTAAGATGGTCCTAATCTCTACCTATATTCATTATGAAATGGTTGACACTGATATAAACATGTCAGTAGCAGCAACGGATGATATCATTTAGAATTATATTCGGTTTTACTTATCGTCATTCGAATAAACATAAACGTCGAATAAACATAAATGTTGATAAACAAACAGAAACTAACATTAACACCAACCAAAAGTAGATTCACAAGAGGAGGTACAAATTGCAACTATTAAACAACCACAGGGTCCAAAAGTCCAAATCCATACAATTCTCCACAAACCCACACGTGGCAGTCCCACCCCTCGCCTAAACCCAAAAACCCAACCCCACGACGTCGTTTCACCACACCCCCCAAACACCGTACACCCAAAAACACCAACAAAAACACCAACAAAAACACCAACAAAAACACTTGTACTCTCTGCGTACACTCTCAACTCCATGGAAGGAATCGGCTCACGCACCGGTCGACCATCTTCCCGATACGGCTCAGCCCCGGTTTTCACCGGACCGGTGAGACGGTGGCACAAGCAGTGGGTCAATGTCTCATCATCTTCTTCATATGTCTCTTACAACAACAACAACAACAACAGCAGCAGCAACTCCAATTCTAATGTCAACAACAACAACAATAACAGCAATAACAACAACAACGTGTCGTCTATACGTATTCGCAGGTGGACTCCGGTTCAGTCGGCTCGGACCGGTGGAGAGTGCGAGCCGGCGGGAGAGAGGCCGAAGCGGAAGGTGCGATATGCGCCGGTGAGTTGAGTTTTGGTAGTAGGTTTGGGGTTTAGGGTTTATGTGGTGATTTTTGTAGTATGAGGTGAAATGTTATGAGTTACTGTTGATTTGTGAATTGTTGTTGGAATTAGTTAGCTGTGATGTAAGTTTGTTTGTTTGTTTGCTGATTGTAGATGCATAGCACGAGTTGGTGATTAGATAGATGTTAATGTGTTATCATTGTTTGAGATTGTGTATTGGTGATTTTGATGTGGTCTTTCTGTATTTAGGCATCATTGAGTAGGATTTAGGAATTTCTCATGTTAGTTTGAATATAGTAGACGATCATACCGCGATGTGGATGAGTTTGTGTGTTAGTGTGTAGTTGAAGATAGTTGATGTTCTTGATTAGGTATATCATCAAGTCCATGTGCTACATGTTTATTCACATAAATTCCTTGAAAATCAATGGTGATCTCTGATAGTCTGATGTTTATAGTAAATATTTACTTTTGATGTTTTGTAGCTTATGTGAATATTATTACCTTTAATGTATTAGTTTTGATAATAGGATTTGATTCTTGAAAGAAGAAAACCAACCTAGGAACTAAGTTTTGAAGAAGTAAATTGTGTACAAATTTATATTTTTTTATAACTTTTTTTTAAAACTCATTGATACTCATAGTCTTGCTATAGGACAAGGTGATAGTTTGGTGGATTTGGGATTCTTTATCTTTAGGATTCTGTCCTGTTTTGTCTATTAATAGAGAGTGAACCCAGCATAAATGAATGGATTCCTTTGCTTTTTACAACATACCACAAACTTTGGAATGTGCAGAATGATGTAAATTAGGTTTTCATAATGAAAAAAGGGTTGTTATTTTAAGTCGGAATATGATTCCAACATAAAGCTGATGGTGACATGCAAACATTCTTAGTGGGGTTGTTAGTGGATGATGCTTCAAATTAGGATGCCATTACTAAGCAACATGCCCAAAAAGATCCCACTCATACAGTATGCTGCAGTTACTAATATATCTATTTACGTTTAGCGTGTATCCAAGTCCTGGAAATGATTTCAACATTTGTATAAGATGTATTAAGTTTGGAACGTACTTGCGCAGATTGTCGTGCTAGAAGGTAAGAAAAAGGAAGCTGAAAAGGGTGATGTTGATGTTAAAGAAGCAAGCAAGACAGACCAGTCCCCTGCTAAAGAAACTTCTGAAAATGATGATAATGAGAAGAACTCTGATGATGTTCTTGCAGCAAAATCTCAGGTGATGAAGCAGAAATAAAATTAACTTTAAAAAAGTCTTTCTCCTAAGCAGCACATTTACTCTTGTGATTGCTAGATGTGACAATTCGACCCTTTTACTTATGTATGGGTCGACTTAGGTTATGTTGTCTCTAGTAGGTTAATTGAGTAAAAAAATGCATTAACATAATACATCCTATACCACTTCATTTAACAAAAAGATCATCATTTATAATATATATTTTGGGACAAAAAAGCCTTCTGGGTCGACCAACCTGACCGAAATTAAACAAAATTTTGAATTTCTAGTTAATGCCTTTTTTTATTAGGTGGTAATTATCTTTGCATACTTTAAATTCTGGTGGTTTTATTTTTCATTTTATCACAATCTACTGTCTAAGCATGCATATAAACAGGCATCACCCCAGAAGAGTGAAGAACCAACCAACGACGTGAACAACCGACCCATGGATTTGGATACAGGGGGTGACAATGACAATGAAGATCGTGATTTAGGTGGTCACAACAAAGTGGCTGACTGGGTGAAAGCTGCACAGAGGGGTTTTGCGCGTTAAATATCAGTTATCACTGCTATCTTGTCAAGATGAAAGTTATCAGCTTGACTGCAGTATTTAGGTCTATGTTCTTGTGCTACAACCTCTGTCTCTTGTAATTAATCCTTCAGTGTGTTGTAGATAGCATCTGATCTACGTTTTAGGACCAATAACCCTGCATTTGTTTTCTGATATTTACATTAGTATGCTTGTGGGTGTCCGGTGAAGTTAATGTGCAGAACCAGTTTTAGATTTCCATAACCAAACTCACTTGACCATAGCACTTGGCTCGTGTCAACTTCGACCAATTTATTTATCAACCCAGCTTAACCCGTATTAAAAGATAACATGTTTCAACTTACCGTGGCACCAGCTTATCTTACACATTCACCGGTTAAGGGTTAAGGCCTATTCCTCAATGTAACTATATTTTATTACGGTCGCTACAAAAAAAAATTAAGTAAATAAAACAAGTATAGTTAAGATCGAGTAAAACTCTATTTTCTCCTCAGCCGTGCTAACACGACAAAATGTTCAAAATCTAAAATATAATCTCACTTAAAAGAGTATATGAAGATCCAACATCAGTTATTTTAGTCTGCCTTTACAGTAACACCCACTTCTGCAGGTCGTAAAATTCGATCATGCAGCATGTATCCTGCCTGTAAAACCAAAAGAAAAGAACATGATCAAGTACGTTTGCACATCGAATCACAACTAAAACTGAGAAGACCAAAAAAAAAGTTTATTACAAATTTGGTTTGTTAGCATACCTTGAGCACAACTGCAACAGTACCCGGAGGCTTTGTAGCATCTGGTACTTGAAAAACTGCATTATGCCTATTTGGATCAAACTCCTCATTTGTTGGATCATACTTCTCCACACCAAATTTCTTCAAAACCTGAAATCAACCCAATTCATCAATATCCCACATTGCTTTATTAAAAAAAAAACTCATCTGCATTCAAACTTAGTACATACATCAAAAACTTTAAAAAAGAAAAAATATTGGCGGGTCGAACCAATCCGACTAGTTTTAAAGGGGTATGTCACCTCTGCCAATTGTTTTTCGGTCATTTCAACACCTTCTAGAAGTGTTTTCAGAAGTGGGACAGCTCCAGCCGTGTCCTTAGATGTATCAACCTTAGCAAAACTCTCTTTTACAACTGAAGATGCCCGATCCAGATTATCTGCAACATCCAGCAAACTCTTTGCAAAATTCTGCAACATATAATGAATACACACAAATATAAGAGCATAAAATAAATTTTAAAAAATAGTAATATAGCTAATACAATTAATAACAACTGAATAAAAACTAGTATTGATATCATTCAGATAAAAAATGAAAACAGGGCCTGTAAATTGAGAAGAAGGAGCTCCCCAAAAGCCAATGATTTAAATATTTCATCAACTATTAATGAAATCCTACTCTCGTGTAACAAGAAAGTTGCCTTCCAAGTTATTACCATAAAACCTATCAGATCAAATAATAACACCACCAATTAAATATTATTACTAGACCCTTGAACCAAGTACAATTATTTTGTGTCCCCTTGAATCGAAGCCTGAGCAAACTGATCTGTGCCATATATCTAACCTGAATTGCAAATTTCTTTGAGTTCTCTGCTTCTCTTTTTGTCCTATCCATGACGTTTTCCATCTCTGCATATGTTCGAAGAACTTTATCTTTGATATTCTCAATTTCTTGTTGTTTTGTCTTCAAAAGATCCTCCTTCTCAGCCACAAGTTTATTCAGATCCTCCATTGTCAAGTCTTCATCACCTACAGAGTGCTCCAAATAAAATGTTAGAAGTATGATTTAGTTGATAAAATCATAAAAAAATTGCAATTTAGAGACTAATAAATTATTAACTTTTTTATAACAAAACCTTGTCCTTTCTCATCAGAATTTTCATTTTCTTTTGCATCATTTGAATTGTCTGTAGTTGGTCTTCCATCTTCAGCTCCCTTTTCATTGGGTTCTGGGGACACAGATGATGAAAACCCAAATCTTTGCAAAGTCGGTAAATTAAGAGTTGAATTATGTAATAGAGATATTTGACCTGCTATCACCTGCAACAAATAAAGCAGGGTAAGAAACTTACAACCCACCAAAAGTGGAACCAGATAGTGTCACCTACCTTATCATCATGATTCTACAAAAATGATATATTTCAAGAAACGTGAAATTGAACTAGAACCTATTACCTTATTTCATACACAACAGCAGAAGGTATGAATCAAATGAGAGAGAAGGAGGGGGGGGAGTATGTCGATTATCACTTCAACTTGGTGTAAAAAGAAATTGACTTATTAGTTATTACTTAGAATTAAAAAGTTATAGAAGTCAAGGCAAGCTAACTATAATGTTGTAAAATTCTAAAGCATGTTAGAGTATGCCTTCATTGTTGTAAAATAAGGTTAAATTAGAAAGTTTAACAATTAGGTAGACTGAATATTTAAATGAAAATATCATGGACGAGCATGAACTTGTATTCTAAAAGTTGGAAACATATGCAATTGAATGTGTTATATATTTAAATTCAACAAAAACAGAATCATTGTTATTCGATTTCATCAACTATTAATAAGAACACATGAGTCATTAAACAATTAACCTATTAAGTAAGCTGATTATAATCCCCAGCAGACGAAATGCAAACAATTTTTTTAATCAAAATATCCAGCAAATAACTTAAACCACACTAGAAAATCATCAGTTGATGAAATCTAAAACTAACATTTTCCCGGTAGATGAAGCAAATCTAGAATGAAATAACACGAATTATCAATCTAATTGGTTCCAGAAACTCCTTACATGCAACGACCCCTTTAAACCCTAACAAAACCCTAACTGGCGTGCATCATAATAAGAAATGAAACGAACGCATAAGCCCTTGGAAACAGAAATCAATGATTGATTGATTACCTTATTCTGTGAATCATGAAGAGAGTGAAACTGATTTCCAATGATTGAAGTCGAGAGATTACTATGAGGTCCGCCATGGAGAATTAAAGAGCTCCGGCACCGAGTAACCACAGTTCTTGCGATCAGAGAGGTGATTCTGCCGACGAACATATCTCAGATGACAATCAATTTGTCGGGGAGATGACTGTATTTGTAAGAAGTTTGTAGAAAACTTTTAGGGTTTTAAGAATGAGTGATAAAATGTGAGGGTTTTGTGGTAAAATTGAGTGGAAATCGAACTTTTTAATCAATCTTAATCTAACTTTTTAATATCAAGTGTGTGTTTGGGATTAGAGGTGCAGGTTAAAACCGTTTGGTCAAAGTTGGTCAAAATCGGTTTGGCCTCGAATCGGTTCGGGTTGAAACCGGTTTCAAACCTAAAATACCCAACCCTATCAAATCGGTTTGGGTCGGTTTGCCGAACTGTTTTTCTTTTCTAAAAGTTTGGATTTTTTTTATATTCAAAGAAAATTTTAAACTTTTTATTAAAACATTTAAAACATAAAACAATTTATACATTTTAAAACAAGTAAAACAATTACACAATTTAAAACATTTAAATAATTTAAAATACTTATACAAGTAAAACAATTATACAATTTAAAACATTTATAAATATATATACAATTTTAAATACAAGTAAAGTATATAAAACATTTATAAAAATTAAAAAACATACAAGAGTAAATAATAATTTTTAAAACTAAACATTTAGCATAGTCGTTTATTCGTCCGTCCGTATTATACTTGTACGTTTATTTCTCGCCACCAAAACCGGAACTGTAACGAAGGTAGTCATCATATGTCGTTTCATCATCGGTCATTCCTGGTGTCGATCCGCTCTCTACCCCGTCCTCGTATAACTCTGCTTCGTATTACAGTGCTCCTTCAATTGAGTGTTTGTCTTGTACTCTTTTTGCGGCATCTAAATGATGTTTCAAGCAAATTGACATTTCAACCCCTTATGGAGTGAGTTGAGTTCGTCTTATTGATTTAACTCTACCATTAACAGAAAAAGCAGATTCTAAAGCTACCGTGAAAGCTTGGACGGTTAGTAAATCTCGGGTCATGGTGTATAGGATGGGAAATTGATCTTCGTTACCTTTCCATCAAACCAACAAGTCAAATTTTTTTTAAATCTTATGGAGTCATGGTCGATAAAAAGTTTGTAAGGCCATACCTCCCGAGTTCACTATTCGGAGTGTTACCACATTTACGTTTATTACATTCACCCCTTAAAGTATTATATAAATCAAACATTGGATCATTCGAACTTTGACATTTGCCGCATGCCTTAAAGTCTCATGGATTTGTGATGTTTCCCCGTATATTAATAAATAAACATTATACATTTGTTCAAATCGTTTGTTAAAAGTAGCTTTTAAAGTTTTTCTATACATTGGGTTACCAACTTCTAAATCCAAATTAAAAGTAATTTTATCAAGTAAAGTTTCAACCCTCGACAAATTTAAACAAGGGTTTAAAGAAGCGACACATGTAATAACCGGAGACATTTCTTTAAAATACTTAATAAGTTTTTCTTTCATTGGGGGTATCATATCGGAATAAGATCTACCCCTACATGATATTTCATTTAATTTTGAAGTCATTAAATAAATTTGGTGAAGTACTAACGGACTCGTTGGGTAATAAACTCAAGAAAGACACGTAGTTGCTTTTTTTTTAAATTGAAGCATTTTTGTTACTTCGTCGATAATGACCCAACCCAATGGATGGTAAGAATTTGTCTTTCCCCGACTTACCAAATTATTATAAAAGGCTCTTAAACTTTCTTTTTGTTCAATAACCTTTTTAAACATGTTACAAGTGGAATTCCATCGTGTTGGTACGTCCCAATTCGGGCCTAAACATTTGGTATTTGCGTCTTACAAAACTTGCGATATTTAGTATATATTTGGTTATTACTAAAAATATCATGTAACATTTTTTAAAACAATTTTTAACTGTTTCAATCATTTTTAAACCGTCTTCAACGGCTAAGTTTATGATATGCGCAACACATCGACTATGAAAAAACACATCCTCACACATCGTTTATATTTTAATTTCAAATGATCTATCACAAAGTGTTATTTGACGTATTATCAAAAGAGATAGAAAATATTTTGTTTTCTAATTTATATGTTTGAATAACTTTATCAATAAGATAAAAAAAGTTTTTGTCGGTGTGAGGATAATCAAACAATTCAAACGCAATAGTATGTTTCATCATTTGCCACGAATCAGGTTCAACCCAATGGGCGGTGACACAAATGTACGAGTCCGGTGAACCGTGTGGCGTCGACCGAACATCGCTAGTTAAGTTGACACCGGTTTGTAAATTTTCAAAATAAGATATTAATTCATTTTTAGTTTTTTTATATTTTTAAACAATCTTTTCGAAGAGCAGCACGACTTAAATTGGTGTAAGACTATTAACAACGCAACGCCCTTAGCCCCTTCCCTACCGCCCTTCGGAAGGGCTGCGTTGTGCATGCTCATCCGTCCTTCACCCGCCATTTGCCAAGTACACTCTATGGATGCATTTTGTGGGGCCCACACACATAAATGTGTGTTGTTTTGTGTTCTTAATGGTTGTTTGTGGAAATGATGGTGTTTGGAGGGAAAAGTTGATTGTGGGAATGATGGATGAATGTTAGTGGAAAACTAATGTGCCATGCTGACTGGGACTGTTTGTGGGAATGACGGCTTTTAGCGTTGGGGACAGTCTAACGTGGTTGGAGAGTTCAGAAACCAGTTTTAAACTTGAAAATCTCAAATCGAGGAGGAACCGGTCGGTTAGGGTCGGGTTCAAACCGGTTTGGGTCTCAAACCAGTTTCGAGTTTTTCGGCCAAACCGATTCCCGAACTGGTTTTTTTGCCCATGTCTATTTTGGATTGCTTATTGATAATTTCTTTTAATTTTTGAAAATAAAATAAGTTGAAAGGAGATGAAAATGTGTTGGGATGAAGATGAAGATATGAAAAGGAGAAAAAGTTTTTAAAAAGTTAAATATTATAACTTCTCAAAACTCATTTTGAGAAATTAAAAGAAGATGAGATGAAAATGAAAATTTATCCATTAATAGACAAGTTGAAAGGAGATGAAAACTCATTTTGAGATGAAGATGAAAATTTCTTTTAATTTTTGAAATTAAAATAAGTTAAATGAGCAATCTCAAACATGATCTAACAGTATGTTTGTGAAGTTAATAAGTTGATTTTAAAGTATTAAAAAAGTAAACTTTGAAAAGTTAAATGAAATTACTCTTGAAAAATTACTTTTCAAAGTAACGTAATCCCAACATCTCCTAAATATTTCTCGGGCAAACTTTGGTGTGTGAATCTTGGTCTAGAATAGCTTATTGGTTTTGTAGATGAAAGGGAAAGGTTATGTTGCTTTTAAAATTTGGCTTGTTTTCTTTGTTTTTTTGGTTTATTAACCTATATGTTAATAATTAACTAAACGAACTGTAGATTTAGGTTTTAAGGCCATTTACTTGACAACTATTGTTTCAAAGTGGTCTCACCATCAACACGTGTAAATCATTCATATGGGCGTCTACTTGAGAAAAAAGTTACGTGACACTTAAGATATGTTTGATAATAATAACAATAAATGACTTATTTTTATCCATGTTGCAAAATCTTATGTATTTGATTTCTACTATTACATAAAGTATTTGTGAATGACACAAATATAAATTTGCTTAAGACATTTAAAACAACCTTTTAAGCACAAGGTTTATATGTTTTTATACAGTGGTTTTTAAATTGCCCTTATTAAATAAACTTCTCCTAATTAATACATTATTTAAGACATATTGATTATTTAATTCATAAAATTAAATATCATTTTTTTATTTATTAAAATTAAAATTTAATTTACATTTACTATTTATATTTTTATAAGTATATAAGTGATAAATATTTATGGAGTTATAATAATAATAATAATAATAATATAATAATAATAATAATAATAATAATAATAATAATAATATCCATATATAATCAAGTTTATAACAGGTCAGTTGTATTATGATTTTCAAAAGAGACTTCGTCTTTTAAATTATCGGCAGAAAAAAAATCATTTAAATTATCTTGGGTTGGCAACGTTTCACTAAAACGCGCCCAACCTAATTGTTTACTTTCTTTTATTAAATAAAGTATTAGTAATGGACCATTGGTCTATCTGTTCATCTCTATTAGTCGGATACGAAAGATCACCTGCAGTAGTAAATTCACATTAAATGAGAAAACCTTTTGACATAACATAGAATCCTTTTTCTATTATCACAGATTAAACTTGAATTTAAACCTTCACTTATTTTAACAAAGTCTTGGGATATCTTATTTCAACAAATTGCTTACTTAGACTCTGACACCCACAAAATTATGATCATAAGGAATTTAATTGATCGAGGATTTTAGTTGCTAAGGGATCATCTTTAGTCATCGAGGTGGCTTGTTGGATGTAAAGATTACGTGATCGATTGAGATTATTCACTGTTAAAGAAAACCGATTAAATGTTGTGTTAATAATTGATTGAACTATTTATATTATGTGTGTGTTAAATTTTAGGCTTTAAATTTAAACGAGTTAACTAGAAAAAAACAAGAATCAACCGATCTAGGCTCGGATTGTCGTATTTACAAACCAAGAGTTTTTTTTCAAACAAACAATGTGCCTTACGATTCTGGAACTAACAATATATTATAGTGAACTATTTCCCATATGAAATAGGTTTTCTTATGCTTTGTCAAAGTCTTTGCCTGCATGATCTTTAATCACCATCAAAACATATACGTGTGGGATATGCTTTGAAATTAAATTATAAAACAAAATGTTCTCCTGTAGTCCTGTTGTATGATCAACCCAAACGTTATAACTTTTTTATATCTATAACATTTATATATTTTTTTATCTTCATCCTCTAATAAAAAAATAAATAAGGATGTCACGTGTCAGCACTATATTTATTCTCATCAAAATTTTCCTGTATCTTTTTATTATTAAATAACTACATTATTTACTAATAATATTATCTATTCTTACATGTAATTAATTTTTTAACAAATTAAAAATCAAACTATTTCTACGTAATAGTTATATTTGGTTTTTCTAAAGTAAAATCTTTATAAAACAAAAATAATTCAAATAGGGAGTTATAGTAAGGACATTTTTAAAAATGAAATTTTTTAAGAATGAAATTTTTTAAAACTTTATTTTATAACAAAATGTTTTATTTATCTTTAAAATTTTTAAAAATTTATATTATTTTTATTACTTATAGTTATTATAATACGTAATTACAATGATATCATATTTTAGTATATCATTGTATAATTAATAATTAATAACTTTTATTTTATTTAATATTTATTTGTTTAATTCGTCTGATACACTGTTTGCTAAAAATAGTATTATATACTAATTAAAGATAAGATTCCAAATATACCCCTTCAAATAGTTTTTTAAAGATAAAACTCCTGAGTCATGACATGTTTCATACGGTCATACCTAATCTTTTAATCCACTTGTTTCTAGATTTTTCAGTATTTACTATGTTTGAAGATAATTATTGACTATAGAAACCCACGCCATCATTACGCTAAAAGCTTTAACAATCTTTAACTGTTTCAATCATTTTTAAACCGTTTTCAACGGCTAAGTTTATGATGTGCGCAACACATCGACTATGAAAAAACACATCCTCACACATCGTTTATATTTTAAATTCAAATGATCTATCACAAAGTGTTATTTGACGTATTATCAAAAGAGATAGAAAATATTTTGTTTTCTAATTTATATGTTTGAATACCTTTATCAATAAGATAAAAAAAGTATTTGTCGGTGCGAGGATAATCAAACAATTCAAACGCAATAGTATGTTTCATCATTTGCCACGAATCAGGTTCAACCCAATGGGCGGTGACACAAATGTACGAGTCCGGTGAACCGTGTGATGTCGACCGAACATCGCTAGTTAAGTTGACACCGGTTTGTAAATTTTCAAAATAAGATATTAATTCATTTTTAGTTTTTTTTTCATATTTTTAAACAATCTTTTCGAAGAGCAGCACGACTTAAATTGGTGTAAGACTATCAACAACGCAACGCCCTTAGCCCCTTCCCTACCGCCCTTCGGAAGGGCTGCGTTGTGCATGCCCATCCGTCCTTCACCCGCCCTTTGCCAAGTGCGCTCTATGGATGCATTTTGTGGGGCACACACACATAAATGTGTGTTGTTTTGTGTTCTTAATGGTTGTTTGTGGAAATGATGGTGTTTGGAGAGAAAAGTTGATTGTGAGAATGATGGATGAATGTTAGTAGAAAACTAATGTGCCATGTTGATTGGGACTGTTTGTGGGAATGACGGCTTTTAGCGTTGGGGACAGTCTAACGTGGTTGGAGAGTTCAGAAACCGGTTTTAAAATTTATCAAATAATAGAATAATAAATTAGGATTACGGTAATACAACAACTATTTACCTGATTTTTGTAGAGATATATATCTATATTATATTTTAATTAGATGTTTTACTTTAGCTCAGGGGCGTATCTATTGTGTTTTAAAATAATAATCTTGTTTTGAGCTCCCAAAATTTATATTACAAAATTTATATTACATATTTGAGCTCTTAGTAGTTATTTGACTTCGGTTCTTAAATTTGTGTATTATGAATGGTATAGATCCAAATTTATACTTATTCATACAGTTTACGCGACATAGGTCCATAAGCATCAACATACGACACCAGATGTCTGCATAGAAGGTGAAATTTTCGACGCATTCAATTGATTTGTAGCATATGTATAAAATTCTCTTGATCTTGTTTGTGTTAATCTTTTTCAATAATCTAACAATACAGATGTTTCATATAACATAATATGGTAATCCAATGCGACGAGTTCGTTTGTGATTTATGTTCATATAAATCTAGCAATAATGGTAACTGATAAGTCATTAGTAGGATTGTAATTATGACAACAACATTCACTACGAAAGGGTCCAATTATAATATTCGTATCAAGGGCGGACCTAGGGCAATGGCTTGGGTGCCAAAAATCTTTTTTATGTGTAATATATGTAATCATAACCCAAATGACCCCAAGATTTTTTTTAACATCAAAACCCATGATTTTTTTTTGTGATTAGTGGCAAATAAGTTAACTTTAAACTATACTCATCATATACTCGCTACTGCTTTAGGATTTGAGTATAAATCCTTTTCAAAAACATACGAAAACCAAAAAATTACAACACCCATAAAATAATTTTTTGGGTCCGCTACTGAATTAACTTTAGCTTTTAAAAATGTTGAGCCGACCTGCCTTATCCGCAAACAAAGCCATCATATCAGCAGATTTGATGAAAAAGTTTCCGTTACAACATTGACTAATCAACAACTTCAAGAACAAGATTAAAGTAAAGTACCCCTCAATATCTCATTTCCTGAAAGTTCATAATACAACACCAAAAGCCACAAAATCAGTCTCCAATGGTAGACTTTTGCCCCACAAAAACAAAATCATACGTATACCAGCCAAAAACAACATGATTAATAATACAAAAACACCATTAGCTCGCCATTTGATCGAAAAACCTTCTTTTTCCGCCATTAACAAGCTGATCAATCTCATTTCAATCATCAAAGCTTCATTTGTAATTACATTTGGTTATCTGCAACAATGGCAGCAATAAAAGGCATATCTTTGTTGTTATTTGGTTGTATTTTAGCTCAAGTGATAATAATTCATGCTGAAGTACCCGCGATCATCGTGTTTGGGGACTCATCTGTGGATCCTGGTAACAACAACCATATGATCACTATTGCCAAGAGTAATTTTCAGCCCTATGGTTGTGATTTTTATGATAGCAGACCCACGGGTCGCTTTTCTAATGGACGGATCGCTACAGATTTTATCTCTGAGGCGTTCGGCATCAGGTCTATAATACCTGCATATTTAGATCCACATTATAGTATAGTAGATTTTGCAAAAGGAGTCAGTTTTGCTTCAGCTGGAACAGGTTATGATAATCTTACTTCAGCAATAATTGTAAGTTCCTAACTTTTTCGAGCTTGTTTTTCTCGACTTGGTGGCAATGGGTCAGGTAACGGGTCAAATTGCTATATAGTTGGGAGGGGTATCGGGTCGAATCATGGTCAAACAATTATGTTGATTTGGTAAACTCACTTTATGTTTCTTGAATTGTTATAATCTCAAATATCATGAATACTGTAATATTTTCTATCTTGGTAAAGCTGATACACTGGTCCATTTGGTTATATTTTATTTCTAATATGGTAAAGCATATAAAATAGCTCACAAAAAAGATCAAGCTGAAAATCACCTAAAATATACTTTCAATGTATAAAACCTTCTAAAGTATCTTTGTTCCAAAAGAAAAAAAGATTATCATTAAAACGATATCGCCAATATTATCATCTGTGACACACCAATTTCTTATAAACAAAGTAAATTAGTTTTAGCCGAAAAGTGTTTTGGGTCAACCAAACTCATTCATGTCATAAATTGTCCATTTTGACGAGAACCTATTTTGACTTGTTACCCGACCCATCCAAACCACCAATTTTGCTTTCTTTCAAGTAAACACGCGACATAGATTTAGAATGTAATCGCAGTCTGTCATACCGCTATGGAAGCAACTCGTGTACTTCAAGGAATACCAGCACAAAATGAGATTTCACTTTGGAGCTGCAAAAGCTACCAGAATATTAAGTGAAGCACTTTATCTTATAAGTATAGGAACAAATGACTTTCTGGAAAACTATTATGCACTTCCACTTAGAAAAATAGTTTATTCCATTGAAGAATATGAGAATTTTCTTTTGATGATAGCCAGAAACTTCATCATAGATTTATATAATCTTGGAGCGAGTAAAATATCTATAGCCGGGCTTCCTCCGATGGGTTGTTTGCCATATGAAAGAACCAAAAATTACCTCATATGTATTCACAAATACAATCTTGTGGCTAGAGAGTTCAATGTGAAGTTGCAGCAATTGGTCAGAAAGTTGAACCATGAGTTGGGTGGCATACAATTGGTCTATTCAGACATTTATGATATTCTCTTGGATATCATCAAGAATCCACACACTTTTGGTAAGTTTTTATTTTTTGATGATTATATATACGCGCTATAAAGGTTGACACTTTTGGTGGTTGCAGGGTTTGAGGTTGGAGAAAGAGCATGTTGTGCAACTGGAAGATATGAAATGAGTTATTTGTGCAACAAATTCAACCCTTTCACATGTGATATTGCAAATAAGTATGTATTTTGGGATTCAATTCACCCATCTGAGAAGACAAATTTCATAGTTGCAGAACACACATTCAAGACCACTTTGGCTGGATTCCGGTAGTTAATATTAGAAATGTAAGTATATACGATCAATGTTATCATGATCTTGATCAAAGAACCGAATGATTTGTGCAACATCACTAGATTGTATCATTAAGTACCCAAATGTTTGTATAGCTACACTGGTCTACTTTGGTTGTTTTCCATTGCCCCCGTTGAAAAACTTGAGATGTTAAGGAAAATATATAACCACGAGATGCGGTGGTTATCAGTAAAGAGAAAAACGAAAAGGGAGGAGGGAGATATGGGCTTGATCGTGTTTCTAGGTGACAACGAGAGAATGTCCCTGGCATTGAGAAGGTGGTGGTGAGGGAGAACATGCGTTGGATAAGAGTGAAGGGAGTAGAAGTGTAAAAAAATCAAGCTGCTGATAAGTTACTCGAGATTGACTCGCTAAAAGCTCAATCGAGTTTAGCTTTAACAACCCTAAAGCTTGTTCAATAAATGAACTCAACCTAATCTTCATATACCAAATCGCCTAGACTTTCAAGTCTAAACAAATATATTATTTATATAAAATTTTATAATATTTATTAAACATAACAAATTATAATTACATCATATAATCATTTCACGTCGTAACCAAATCATATTTAAAGTTCAGTTTGACTCCGTTTGCATACACACAAAGAGGATAACTTAGACCTCTCGATCTCTCAGCTCAGATCACATTTAACGTATTTTCCTACACGCTACAACTCAAGCTCCAACTCAAAGATCAAGAGTTACCCACAAGAAAGTTGTAGCAACATGAAAATGACTAATAAAAAAAACTTAAATGTGAATAAACTTTTCACCTTTTTCCTTCCAAAACATTTTAAATAGATGTGAACACCTAAAACTCATCTATATTCTATTTGATAGAATCTTTACATTTCATGCTAAAGAGTAAAGGCACAAGATGCAACAATAAACAGTGCAGAACATATTTAGGCATTTAGTCATAGCCCATAGGCCCATAACCTTGCAAACTGGGCTTTACAGCATTCCGGCCCAATAATACCAATAGTAAAGATTCGGGTTTCCACAGGTTTTCAGCTGCAACCCATTTCTTAGGTTAACAACCGGAGCATCTTCTCCGGCGATCATCTCCGCCGTCGATCTCACCGGAGAAACTCAATCCTCCGTACAAATGGCCGGAGCTTCATCAAGATTACTCTTTCTCTTAACAAATCCCACATCTCTACTCCATCAACGCCCCATAACTCTCTTCCGTTTAGCTCGCCGCCGTTACACCACCTCACCATTCACCGCCCCCAACCACCACCACCACCACCACCACCACCACCGTCTCACTCACCGTAGTTCACTTTCTCCGACAATATTCTCTGCAAGTTTTTACTCTAGAGGCACTAATTATGCGTTTCAGGAGAATAATAATAATATTTCCCGTAACGGCCACCGTGTTCCGCCGTCGCATACGTGGCCTGAGTGGTCTCGTCTACTTGAATCTCTATCGATTGCAGGTTACTATAATCGCAACGGTGGTATCGATGATGAATTAGTGGATTATGAAAACTTATCGAAGGAATTTGTGGATGCTGTGAATTCGTGTTTGGCGTTTGCTCGTGATCGATCGGAAATCCTAGGGTTTGTAATCCGAAGACCGAATATTTTCTATTGTAAATCAGTAAATCTATCATACTCTCGTAATGGAGTTATAACTTATAAACCCTAAATCACGTGTTCATTCTTTTCCTTTGCAAATTGCAAAAGATATGAATTGAGAACACCATTGGTTAGATTAACTATGAGGATTTTCGTGTCGTTCAAATTGTTGATATGAATCTTATTTCAGGTGGCTTCCAAGGAAGGATATTGAGGTGATTGTTAACAATGGGTATCCATTTCTCTTCAAAAATGCTGATGAAACTGAGAGAAGAATGAGGTCTTTCTTACAGGTTTGCTCCTTATAGTGTTTGTATGCTTTCATTGAGTATGTATAACTATGATCTTAGAGCATGTAGCGTGTGAATTTCATGTGATCTCATGTGCTATATTTATTGAAGACAGGGATCAAATGAAGCAACATCAGTGGACTTGATGAAGTATATATTGAGTTATGCAAGCAGTCCTGAAAGAAACATCGAGGCGGCTATTGAATCGTCTGTCAGAAACATGTTACACGAGATCGGTACATTGACCAATAGAGGCAGAGGGTCACAGCAGTATGAACAAATGCCAAGAAATTTTGGACCTAATATTACAATGAAGAGGGGTGATTGGATATGCCCAAAGTAAGTTGCACTTACTGTGTTGATTCATTCTGCCAGAGTTTCTTTGAGTATTAGTATAATTGTATCTAAGCTACTAGTTTCAGATAAGTAGGGGTGTGAATTCTTAACATGATAGTATCACACGAAGCTAACATGAAAATTCACTATTTTGTGTTTAACCAAAAGGTTTCTGTCAGGTTTGGGCCAGTTTATTTTTTTATATTTTTTAATGTTTTTATGTCATAACTTAAACTGACTAAGTGTTTATGCCAAATTTCTAAAGATAAAAAGACATATAAGCATGAAATTATATTGTTTAAACGTAGTTATATTTATAATTTTATATACTTTTGTATGCAAACAGGTAAAATAAATTCTATTGAGTTAAACGGGTTGTTTCATGTCATACCGTGAATGCATATGTTGTGTTAGGTTCAGGTTCATGACCTCACGTGTCTGACATGACTTTTAGGTTTGTGTCTGGGTTTTGAAATGCTAATCCGCAAACATGAACTGATTAACACACCTGGCTATAAGCCTATAACCTTTATAATCTCTGTGTTTCGAGCAGGTGTAATTTCATGAACTTTGCAAGGAATACAAAATGCCTTGAATGTGAGGAGCCCAGACCAGAGACACAAATGACTAGTGGGGAATGGAATTGCCCAAGGTAAATATTCCATCAAGCCCTACATTTACTAGTTGTTAAACCCTTCTTGCTAATCTGGTACAGTATTGATTTATTTCCCTTTTCAGATGTAATTTCTTTAATTACCGAAAAAACATGGTGTGCTTGAAATGCGAGTGTAGGCGACCAGATGCGGCCCCGTTACATGGAAGCAATCCGGGCTATGTTCCGAGCAGACATATTCAAGATACTGATAAAGAAGATAAGACAGAAAGATGGTTCAAGAAAGTAAAGGAGTTGCATGGTGTCACTGAAAATGATTTTTCACAAGATTATACTCGAATCAAGCCCATACGTAAAGAGGAAAACCATAACAAAAGTAAAGATCAACTGTTTCCTACTAACCATGAAAGCACAAGCGGCGAATTTGTTCCATTTCCATCAGATTATTTTGCCAGGAAAGATAACCAACAGCAACACAATAGCACAGATTCAACAATGAAACCTACAAATGAAATTCCTTACAGGAACTCGAATAATGCCACTTTTGATCAAAATATTGTGCAAGAAACAAGAAACCAGTTTAGAATAAACGAGCCTAAACCTGAAGCCTCGTATGTTGGTCCACAAACGCCAGAAAAGATGAATGTAAAGAGTGGGTGGATGGGAAAGAGTCTTGAGGGGTCAGCGGTTTCAGAACCTGATCCGTTAGACATGTCAGAAGAGGCCAAGGCAGAAAGGTGGTTCAAACGGGTTGCACAAATTAAGGATATTTCTGAGTTAAGTCAAATCCCTGATGAAGATTTCCCATCAATCATGCCAATGCGCAAAGGGGTTAATCGGTTTGTTGTGAGCAAGAGGAAAACACCATTAGAAAGGAGATTAACATCTCCTCAGTACAGAAAGAATCTAAGAATAATGAGTTCTGATCCAATGAAAAAGGAAGGTAACAACAATGATGATTGAAGACTAAAGTGTATGTATTCAGTTAGTGATGAAATGTATTTTGTTATTTCTGAAGTTATGTTATAGATGGATGTTAGAGTATTATTCCTCAACAATTTCAATAGCACATTTCTCATTTGTTGAGGTCTTTTCTATGTATTAAATCCTGAACAATTTCATATAGAAGCTAATTCTTTATTTACCAGCTTGCTCCAAGTGTGATGCATATAATTCGAGCCCAAACATATGTTACTGAGAAATTAAAACTGGGTGTTTATCATTATACAATGATCAAAACCAACTACAGGTAAAACAATCTATTGCATGATGTGGCGTACTCATGTATGAATCTCAGATATTGAAATCACTTTTGCACCTTGGGGAAATGCAGCTTGATTAGCATGGGAAGTTCAGCAAGCTCCACCTGAGTTTTTCCCAAGAGAATACTCTTCAGTTTTTCATCACAATGAACTATGTTTTTGTTGTTTGGATCCTGAATTACAAAAGTAGCAGCATATGCATTAGTATTAACACAAACCCAAGAATCTGGTTAATGATTAACAAATAAACTAGACAAATGAAAGGTTTCATCTTTGAGACTGACTAGTGCCAAATCTATTTCAAACTACAAAAATAGTAATGCATGCATCATTAGTAACCACAGTACAGAAAAGACAAGTACCAAGACAACATGGGTGATAGAGGCAGCCAGCAAATGCTTTGAAATTTGAGGCATTTATGTTTAGGTTTTAGCATGATGCTCTTTGGTTGGCCTTTAGTTTTTTTGTTAAACAAAAGGTGTCATGGTTGTTGATAATCAATGATAACTCGGATCATGAGTTAATAATAGGGTCATGCATACCAGATCATACAAACTATTTGATCATTAACAATTTAACCCTGCAAGGGGGCTCAACCCCCTTTACTCTTGCCAATCGTTGGGTCCAGATTAGATTACCTTATACAAGTGTGTGTTTTGCACCTCCTAAGCCTTGTTAGACCTCAACCTCGGTGCATTTGATCTTGTACAGATCTCAATTACGTAAAATGATTGATGTCACTAAAATCACCAACATTTTCTCGAGTTTTCTCTGCCTATTCTATGTTCTGTATTGTCCCTATATTCCACCTCACAACTTTGACTAATGTGATGGTAACACAACAATGCAACAAGCCGACAAGTGAGTGGTGAACGCATATTGACCCATCATTCCATCAATATACTAAACAAGATGGAAATTCATAAACTAGAAGTTTAACCAGGTCCATATCTATTCAAAACTACTAACTGAAAGTCCGATCTTCAAAACACTTTGTGTCACTCATTTGAACATTGTCCCAAGAGTGGAACTTTGGCTCCAAACACTATGATGCAAATCATGCAATATGACAACAACACTAAATTGAGAAGATCAACACACACCTGTAGCTTCTTGTCTTTAATGTAAGACCAAACATGCTGAAAACAACCAAGTCGAGAACTTTGAGACCGCCCAATAAACTCCCTAAGCGTCGAAGGCAAGTTAACAAGATCAATCAAGGTTGCAAGTTTCTTCGGGTTATCCAAGACAGTCTTCTTCATCCTTTGTGGCAACATTATCACTGTTCAAAGTTCAAAAATGTTAAAAGAAACAACACAATTCATAGCAACAACAAGTACTCATAGCTATGGGATCCAACACTGCATTTTTCAATTTTGGGTGCAAACACAATCAAAATTGCAATTCAAGAAACCCAAACAGTATATGTTCATCAAAATCGTCTTTTATCAACAGGGGTAAGCTAAGTGTGAGATGCATTTCTGTGAGGCATTTCATCAAACACCTGGTGAGTGGTGGCCATTGCCCATTTGGGTTTTCATTCCAAACTGTTGTACAGTACAAAGCATGAACGAACAATCATTAAACAACCCGAAATACATTACGAACGAAGGTTACCATCATCCAACGAATTGAAAAGAATAGTTACATGAACTAGAAAGAAATTTTCCAACGAATTGAGCAGTTGTGATGGTTAAGAAGAGACAAATTACGGAATCATACCAGAGATTTTGACGCTTTGTTTGAAGTTTGAATAGCAACAAACGGAGGGTGAAAGTGGTTGATCGGAGATATATAAGACGTCACCGGTTGCCGGTAGGTTTTAACCTGTAACTCTGCGCCACGAACAAAATTTAAGTGGATGAGGAGAAAAAAATAGTACTAAATGTATAAAAGAATATTATTTAATTAAAAATAAAAGAGAAAAATAGTGATGTTTATTGTAATTATAAAGATTAGAATAGAGATAAATTGCTCTTACATGTAAAGAAAATTTAACTTTAAATATTTTTAACAGTGGTTGTGTAGGAATACAAGATAATAAAAAAGGTATAAAGTGATTGTAGTAAAACTGATATACAATTTAAAAAGATCAAAATGAATTTTGGACTAAACAACTGTCATTATTTTGTTTTAAAGATGAGAGTATTTTTAGTTATTGTATCAAATACGTTAGTTTATTATGTATTATTAGTTTACTATGTTAAATGTCAGTTTATTGTGTCATATTTTACATCATTTGTTATATGTACTCATCATTATGTTTTATATTTTATATATTTTAGATCATTTTATATTATTTTTAACATTGTTTCTATATATTATATAAATTTGTTATCTATTATTGTGTTTTACAATTACAAGAACATAATGTAAGGATTATAAGTTAAAGCTGATGCAACTCAAACACTCAAAGTCTCCTACATGTATGCACAAGTACATTGAAGAAGAATGCTTAAAAAGTTTTACATAAGCAACAGAAATATTCTAAGTGTGAAATCTTTCGAAGACAAGACCAATATCTTCCGAAGCCAAAGATGAAGTCTTTCGAAGCTTTAGAGACAAAGTCTTCCGGAGCCAACACTTGAAGACAGATTTCTTCCGAACACTTTTAGTATACATGCTTTATCTGATGTACTTTACGTAAAGCTGGACCCCTTTCTGTTGAAACTTTGTAAAGTCACCAACTTACTTGAGTTGGTGAAAAGGTCTATGCCTTTAGTAACTGTACATTGAGGTCTTGAGTCTGTAACTTTCTATTTCATGTACTTTATCCTTTTTGTAATATATTAAGATGTGAACTATGGCATATCAGTGTCACAAGTCAAAAGACAATCTGCCTTTTGACTCTACAATTGATTTTGTTTGTGTCTAGTCAATTGTATCCAGCTGGCTTTCATAGTATGGCCGGTTGTAAGATGTGGTATATGTATCTCAAGTACTTGTAACTTTCTTTTATGCTTTGTAACATTTGTAATAGAACTTGAAAAGGCAATATAATGCAATCTTGAAAACCATCTCCTTGTGTATTTTGCTATCTTGTTCTGTCTCATTCTTACTTGTGTTCTTAGTATCATTTCTTGTGGTTAATCCAGTCTCACTGTTTGATTAGTCAAATAATTCTCCTCATTGTGTTATTGTGTTATAAGTGCATACCCTTCACCGGTCCTGCACACAATTATATTTTCACCAATGTATTTTTTAAAACTTATGTGTTGAAGATAACACAATATTTTATTTTGTTATTATTTTTTATTGATTATATAAACTTATTGTTATTTATCATTGTGTTCTACAACTAGAAGTACACAATTATGTTATTTTATCAATGTATTTTTTTAAAACTTATAGTATTCAAGATAACATAATAACTATAAAAAAACACAATGAGTCATTTTGTTATTTTGTCAGTGTTTTTAATGTATTAGCTTAATTAGTTGTTAATTTAATTTTGTGTTTTACATATTAGATATACATAACAATATTATTCTATCATTATATATTTTTAATATATATCATTTTAGAAAAACACAATAGTATTTAAAACACAATAAATTTTACTAAATACACAATGATAAGTTATGAGTTCAACAACGTAAAAAAATATTTTGGTCTTTTACATAAAAATATTGTATTCATTTTAAAGATAAAAAACACTCATTTTTATGATGTATCTTTTATAAAATATAATATCATATATAAAAGTTACGAACATTTTAAAAAATAAGAGAACTTGAAAAAAGTCAACAAAATTGGTTATGCCTAAAATATTAGTTTAACAAACTCATTTCTCGTAAAATGATCTCAACCATTGATTAAAAATGTTGATGGTTGAGATTACTATATTACATTTTTTAGTTTTAAAAGTTCTTTTATTCGAATTTTTTTTCTAATATTAAGGTTATAGTAAAAAATATATTCAATCTAAAAAGTTTAAAAAGTATTGTATGCTTGACATGTGTATTTCTATTGTTTAAAATATTAGAGCAGTTTTGTTATTGTGTCAATTACATTTAGCTCCTTGGTGTTTTATACGTTTATTGTATCAAATATCAATTCATTGTATCATATGTTTATATCATTTGGTATATCTATTTAACATTTTAGATCATTTTATGTTATTGTTTATATGGATTATATAATCTTGTCATATATCATTATGTTTTACATGTAAAAATACATAATGATATATTTTTCATCAATATATTTTTCAAAATTCATAGAGTTGAAGATAACACTATACGTATGTTGTTAAAAATACAATAACTAAAAAAAAGACACGATTAATTGCATTAAAGACACAATTATGAGTAATGAGCCTAAAAACATAAAAAAATTATTTTTTTATATAACAATGGTGTACTCGTTATGATGCAACTTTTATCAAAAATAAAATAAAATAACGTCCCATATAAAAGTTATGAACATTTTTTTAAAAAATGGGAGAATTTAAAAAAAGTCAACAATAAGTGCTATGACTAAAATACTTTTTCTAACAAATTTGTTCGCTACAATTTGATCATACCATTGACTAAAAATTTGATAATTAAGATTACTTATTACCCTATTTAATTTTAGGGTACTTTTTATTTGAACTTCACCCTAATAATTATTGTTTTATTGAAAAGAAAAAAACGTAATGATTTTTTAGTGTAATTATAAGAATGAGTGATGAGACGTGAAACAAATTATTACATATATTTATACACAATTACAAAAATTGGTGACATTTGCCACTAGCCCCCTTCTAAAACTTTGACAAATATTGTTTTAGTCCCCTTGAGTTTCTAAAGTCTACGGTTTACCTTTTGTACATTTATATTTCAAAAAACTATTTTACTTACGTCATTATTTTTATGTACGTGTCGGTCTAAATTTGAGTTCATTTACGTTTTGACATAATGTTTGTTTGAACACGAATGGCATCAAATATAAAAATGCTCTCATGATAATTTTTATATATGCTTTAAATTTGTCTATTTTTTAACACAATTTATTTAAAAACAAATGAAGTCAAATATGATATGTTCCCATTGAAATTCAAGTAACCTTACATTTTAACAAATTTAATTCAGAAAAGAGCTAGAACAATTGTAGTTAATATCTTAACACGTTATGTACGACGCCAACGCCGCCGCAACGCTTGAGTATATTTACTAGTTTTTGTACAAATTTAAAGAAATACCACATTACTTTACAAATGCTTATGAAAAAACTCAATACTATTCTGATTTGGTGTCATAAATTCATATCATATTTTGTAACTTCAAAATTTCAAATTTACAACTTTAATTCCATAATAGGATTGGTTGTTAAAGCATTTTTAGCAGCAATAAACATTATGTTCATACCGGTATCTGATCCAACACGATCTTAGTTTCATTGTACACACAGCACATTACACTACATATGAATGTATGCCAACACGATCGAATCCCTCTTTCTCGACCATCTGGCTTTAATCATACGGATTCCTGAAGTTCTTTAGAAGATCCGGGATGTCATAACCGAGCATATCATCAACAGTTTGGATCATTTTTGGCTTTAGTTTCTCAAATTTGTCCAAATTATAACCACTCAATCTCTCCTGAAGCTTTCGACGTATGGAAAGTCTCCCGCTGGTAAGTGATGCTCCCTCTGGACCTGTTTACAACAGTCAGAATACACAAGTGCATACTGAAGGGGATATATATATACACACGCATAGGCAAAGTATATGTTACAATGTTATATACAAAGGTCCTTGACCTACAATGTGTAGGAAAGATTTCAAACGCTTGATTAAAAATATCAAGGATTGATATGATTATATGAAAGGTATGCGAAGTCAACAACATAGTCAAATAGTGTGTATGTGAGTATAGAGAGAGCAATGAACCTTTGCAAAAACGTCTTCGAGGTTATCAATGAGCTTCTGCTGAGCTTTAGCCTTGCCCATCATGCTCGGCATCTCTTTCTTAAGATGGCTAATAATGAAAGCATGAATCTTGGCTGCTCTAGCTCGTTTCACAAATTCATTGATCTGTAAACAAGATTTAAATATAGACAAACACTATATAAACTACATATCTTTAGATTTTAGAGCCCCTTGTGCTTAGAGGTGGCCCTTTCAGCCCGTTTACTTAAATACGGGTCGACCCAGTGTTATGTTTTACCTCTAACGAGTAATACCGGTTGAAAATAATTTAATAATTTTAGACAAAAGGTGTTTTGGGTTCAACCAAACTCGACACTTTCCAACCAGTACAAAAACATTACTCGTCTTGACCATTTACCCAACTAGTCTAACCTGCTGAAATGACCACGTGTACACATGGTCTACATATCTTTAGATTTTAGAATCCCTTGTGCTTAGAGGTGGCCCTTTCAGCCCGTTTACTTAAATACGGGTCGACCCAGTGTTATGTTTTACCTCTAACGAGTAATACCAGTTGAAAATAATTTAATAATTTTAGACAAAAGGTGTTTTGGGTTCAACCAAACTCGACACTTTCCAACCAGTACAAAAACATTACTCGTCTTGACCATTTACCCAACTAGTCTAACCTGCTGAAATGACCACGTGTACACATGGTCTACATTTTAGCTTCAAAAACATAGGAGTTGCCAACTTTGACAAGCAAGAGTCGACTAGTCACCCAAGTTGGTTAATGAAACTTAAAAATGAGCGTCAATTCGTCTACCCTACATTTTCCTTGTGGGTCCCATCTTTATGAATAAAGAAGAGACGGGACCTTCAAAATGAAAGTGGTAAACTGTAATAAAAATAGAGCTTTAAAAGTTTAAGAAACTCACTCTGCGATCACAAGCCTTCTTAGGTATGTCCTTTAAGTCGCTAAGAAGATCTTCCTGCTCTTTTTCAAACAGCTCTGTGCCAATTGGCCCAGAATTAACCGTATTTATAGGTTTGTCATTGAAAGAACTGATAAGACATTAAAGAAAGGCATCGTAAGTTTCAAACTATGCAAGTTGTAACATCTGAATATACAAATTTGAACATATAAATCATTAAGAAATAAGAAACTTTAATGCTAAGTTAACAGAAAGTATTGAAGGTACATAACATAAAAATGAAACAAATTTGACAGACTCATTATATACAAATGAAAGATAAGTTGCACATTAACTGTGGATTTATAGACTGAAATTATAGGAGGATATAATGGCATTTTAGCTAATAACTTCTAAAGGGCAAATTGTAAATTTCATAGATACATATATTCTTGAAAGTAAGTGAACAATGCACAATCATTGCTGCTCATCTGGACTTCAACTTAGGTTTGATTAAAACCAACGAGCTTAGGTGTAGAATTTACCCTTGGAGTTTATTATTTAAGTGTTTTAATCAGTGCCAATTGAGATTTGCAGCTCTTTGAGATATGGGAATGAAATGCAAGCCAAGTAATTTAACAAATTATATTTCTATGAACATCAAGATACGATTGCCATGAGTATTTAAAATAATATAATATTAGAGAACTGAGAATCAAGGTTGACAATTGTTTGGCAGCTTATGTATCATCTTTTGAGATAATTTGCTGATAATTAAGGGAGTAATTAGTAAAAAATACAGCTATTGAACTTGGACCGGAGAAAGATATTATTTAAGGAGTTACTTAAATTGCTATATAAGATGATTGGAGGATTAATGTGAAAACATTATCCGTGAATATTAGAAGTCTAGATTGAAACTTAGGGGCTATATTTAATAGTACCCTCTTTTATAGACAAATGTATAGGTGACCAAAAAGTTGAATCAACCAACATTCTAGAATATTGACTGAAGGCTTTTATGGTGAGTTCCATGGATTTGCAAAAAAGGGGCACAAATAAAAGTAAGTATCTACACAAGGGTAGTTGAACTCATTAGTTGCAGCAAGTATACTCAGTATGGTAAGCTCACAATTACAACTGGTTATTTGTTGACTGATCATATCATCGATTGTCCACGTTCAGTATAACTCAGATAGTGTTATGAAGACACAGTCGTACTCATACCTAGGATATACAATTACAGCAAGCTCACAATACATTTGGTTAACTGTCATCATGAGCTTGTCTTCACTAGTGAATGCTTGGGTACAACTCAGATATCAGCATGCAAAGTAAATACATGTATGAGGTAATACATGATGAATGGCATTGATTGGTGGCATACTGGCATGCATGGATCCCTTGTCTACCATATAAATCTTTAACAAAACTTTCACCATAATGTATTGAATACTTAATGTTCCTGTTTCGAACTAATGTTTTAAAACGTCACCAATAAACCCTGGGGCAACTCATAAGGCTTTATAGCCGACCCTGCATGTGTGATGCTCACCAGGCAAGCGAGCAGTGTTGTAAAAATCGTTAGACGCTAGTCGGGCGTTGGGGTACCGACTAGCGATTAATCAGGATTAATCTGATTGGAATTTTTATATATAATTTTCAGTTTTATATATAAATACACACATTTTCATATGTAAAATTAAAAAAAAAAGTTAAGTTTTATATATAAATACACATATTTGGCCTAAATTTCCAGATTAAAGCCGGAATTTCCAATTTTTGGCCGGATTTTTTGAAGTTAGCCGGAATCTCTCCGGAAACTTGCCAGAATCACAGGTTTTTGGCCGATTAAGACCGCCTATTTTGACCTCCGTTGACCGCCTAGCGATTAATTGGCCGATTAGCCAAAAATTCCTAGGTGAGGGGCCGATTTCCGATTGATTAATCCCAGTTTTTGCAACATTGCAAGTGAGCGTGAAACATGCATAAAGACAGGACTGGAGGATAAAGAATAAAAGTATTTCTGCTGCTTAGATGTCAAAGTCTTAAGTATAGTCTTGTTTATTCAGAGGTAGTTACACCCACAAACATGTAGTTTTCTTAGTATACTATAAAAAGTTTTAACATGGCCATATATTATAGTGTTAGTTGGGAATGTCTATGAAACAAAATGAGACCTTAAACATTTTGTCCAAACATAAAACATAAAACAAAGAGGCGACAAGTTCAACTCAATGACTCATTGCGCAATTTGAAGGATTTAGGTTCTGTTATCCAAACGGTCAAATGGGTAAAACTAAAAATATATTGTTAAAATGAAGACGGGTCAAATGGGTTGAAGTTATATAATGAAAAACTCAGATTACTGTTGTAATTATTTTTTGCAACCATCAACTCCAAAATACAAAATATAAACAGAGCAAATCGGGTTGTGGGCTAACTGAAGCCATCACATTTTGACCAATTAATTAACATGTCTGACCACCTGCCTTTTTACTACATTTAAATTAATTTAAAAATTAAAATGTCATGCATAAACATAAAGAAAACAAGGAGATGAGCATACCCGATGTAAACGCGCATAACCTCAGGAGTGTTAAGGACTTTACCAAGTGACCACATCAGGGCTCCATACACCCTCATCAGCTACAATACAGAAAACCACTTGTAAGCATCAAAAAAGAGGACTATTAGAGAAGTGGTATATATAATAAAATAATGAGATTGCATACTTGTTGGGTATCAACTTGATCAGCCTTGTTCAAGACCACACGTATCTTGTCATCATTTCCTCTTAGGGAAGATATAACACGTTTAAATTCATCACTGATATCAAGTTTATGTGGATCAAAGAGAAGCAAGATTAGGTCACACTTTGCAGCAAACCAGGATGTGACACCTGTGAAGTCATAGCTTCTTTGTGTTCTTTGTTTTTCTCCTGATAATACTCCAGGAGTGTCCACAAATGTAATATGCTCCAGCAGCTTTCAATCAGAAAACACGGCATATATTTAGCAAGAAGAGATAATGACTATATATATATATCAAACACAAGCAAGGTTTGCCATGATAACTAACCGGATGTGGCATTTGAGAACACTCAAACTTTGACAAGAATGCAGTTCCAAAATTAGTTAAACCGCTATACGGCATGTCTGCTTGAACAGCAACAGTATTTCCTGGAATACTTCTTTCATCGGGTCCATTCTGTAAAAAAAATGATTGCGTTTTAGTTGGTCATTTTGATGCAGAAAAAACTGGTCATAAGTTTGTGATGCCATCAAAAAGTACTGCATAGACAACAAGAATAAAAATTTTTACAAGAAAAAATGCTAGATAATACACATTACTTCTGGTAAATGAGATCTAAAACAAAGCAGCCATTGCGAATTATTTGAAGTTTTGAAATTTCAGAGAGCTTATACTGTTTTCTTTATCATGAAGGGCTGAAGCAGAGAAGAATAGTTACAATAACCCGGTTTGGTTGATGTTTTGGGGGCTCATTTGCTCCGCTCATGTAGCTTAGCCAGTTTAAAAATTAATTGAGATTGAAATATTTCAGTACTTCATGCAAAAATATATAAGTTCTAACTTATATTAGCTGCATTTTAAACCTTTAATGGTAACTAGAAACACAACCCCAAGGTACTTAAATACCCTACTTACATCTCACACCATCTCACTGGGAGTGATATGCATCAGTACAATATAATTAAACATGTGTTTGCTTTCTGTTTCAGCGTCTCCATATCTTTGGGGATATAAGTATTGATGCACGTCACTACATCAGCTATCAAAAGGATTTCAAATCAGAAAAAGACCACAACTCTTTTGCTTTAGTAAATACCAAAATCACAACTGTACTCTTCTATTAAGTCTGGCCATGAGAAATATGGTTGACGATGGGATTTTTAAGGCCTGGTTGAGTTTCTGTTTTTAAAACCAAATATGCAGACTTACAGTTATTTTTTTGTTTTTTTCATAAATCTCAAAGACGAACTTACCACTTGGTTGTTTTTCATGAGCAACAAAGATTCTTTCATGTTATATTCACGTGTACCATATCCCATACATATATTAAAAGATATTCTACAACAGTAGAACCAAATATCTACACACCCACATATTAATACAAATAGTTTGACCATATCAAGATAATAAAAGGGGATTTTAAGGCATACCATAACAACAACAAATCTATCTGTGGTAGGCTCAGGTCCAATATGAGCTCCTGTTAGATTAATAAAGAATAGTTAGACACATGATATTAATTTATAGAAAGGCAGAGAGAATGGGATGAATGAAAAACTTGCCTGGATAACTACTTCTAAGCAAATGTTTGATGAATGTTTTTTTCCCTGTTGAGTATTGACCCAAAAGCATCACCATTGGTTTGGCATCAAAATCACTGTTTGTCTAGAAAACATCAAGAATCATTAACATGTAAACCAACCACAGCTGGTCATGTATTAAATCAAAAGAAAGTATACAAAATACATGGATTAAATCATTTACCAATAAGGGAGAAACAAAATCATTAAACTGATATGTGACTTCTAAAGGTTTCAGCTTCTGAATGTACAGCTTCTTCAAGCCGTCAATGATTGATGTAACAGCAGTTAAGGGAACCTTAGCAAGCATAAACAATATGGATCAATACATAGTAATATAGTATTTGAAACACACTTCGCTATATATCCTCTAAATCTAACTAGTTTTTCAAGAGGCTGAAAGTAAAATAAAATAGAAAATTATCAATAATAATAAATAGGGCCAGTGTTATATAGAAGTTTAAAATGTCTTTGGTGTAGGATAATGTGAAGATAGCCTGTACCATTTGAATAGAAGGCAAGGCACAAAAAATAGATCTCACGAGCTCCCTGTTGTCAATAGCGGCTATAGGGACCGCTATAGCGCGCTGTGTAGCGTGGCGCCAATCGGTCGCTATTTGTAAATAGCGACTACATAGCCGTATTTTTTATTTTATTTATTTCTTTATTTTTTATTTTTTATTTGGTAAATATGAGATTTAGATGATTAGTAATCAAGTATTTTAGCTACTTTGGGGGTCTTTGCTTAGATTTCCTACTACTTTATTACTAAACATGCTTATCTATTGAATGTAAAACAATCTTACATATTATTCTACTTAATCGCTAAACACGAAATAGCGGTCGCTATTTACCGTTATTCGCTACGTAGCATATAGGTGGCTTGTTGCTATTTACCGCTATTCGCTATTGATAACTATGCATGAGCTGAATTGCAGGCCCTAAGCTAATTTGTATGATGCAAGCTATATTACAGGACTTTGTTGTATCTAGGACCAGAATGAGATGCCCTTACAAAAGCAACATATTTGTATTCTATGTTTTGAAGATGGATGTTTCTTTCATAAGCATGTATTAATCTGATTTCCACATTTAGAAATCTTATTCTACATGGTGAAGAAAATGGACATAACACATACCTTTTTTGCAGATTTTGGTGAAGTAAACCAACTAGACGATGCTGTTGGTGAAGGGTGCAATGGTGAGTTACCTACATCAATGTTGAGCGTGAGCATCAAAAGGTAGAGACGTCACCACGGTTCTCTATTTTTGTAATTAATAATTCGAACAGCAAAAATAATTACCATTTGATTCAGGCTCACTTTTTGGGCGCCTTTTCCTCTACATATATTGATAACAAGTTAGAATTCAAATGAAAATAGTTAGTTTCTAGGCTCACAGTGGCCCTACTACTTATCTCTTGTTAGTTAGCATGAGAGGAAGGTATACATACAGCTAGTAGGACATCCAGACCGTCCATCACCGGTGGTTTGAGATTTTCAAAATCAACTGAGTTGGGGAAAAACATTCGAGGAAAACAAATCAAAATTGTGAATATCGCACATTAATATGTAATGAGAAAAAAATATGAAAACAATAGTTACCTTCAGAATTTAAGAGGTCACCGCTTAATTCATGTCCTGCTTGAGCCATAGATATCAGCTGCAATTACCAAACACACCAAATAAGAGAAATGATAGATGTAATAAAAGGAACATATTGCTAAAAACAACAGATTACCTGCATTGCAGTAATAAACTCTTTTAAGCCAAGAAAGCCTTGTCTTTTAGAGTCCGCAATTGCCCACACCTTAAGTAGTTGTGTGAACAGGTGGGGAAAGATAAACAGGTCAGTATACAAAAGTAGAACAACAATTAGCTAATTATGAGAAAAGAGTAGTATATACTTAGAGAAAGGAAAATATGGCATAATATATCTTGGCATCTTGCAAAACCCAAAATTTGAGATAGACAATCCACCTTTCATAACTAACGCTTCTATCATATAGTTACAGTTAGAATAGCTTTACGAAATCTAGTAGGCCATTACAGCTTGCTGATATACTTGTGTTGTGATGCTTGAAATGCATATATCGAGTTCCTTTATACAGTCTCATGTCAAGCCTATCTTAGACTTATCTACAGTGCCCGTGATTCATATACCGCTCAAATAAGTTGCCATGTTAATACTACTACCGACACAGATAATCCTGATGGGCACACCATGGGAGGACATATCAAGGACCATTACGGTGTACTTGTGACGTGTTCTTATGTGAGTTCTAGATATAAATCATATAATGAATCCAATGGTGTTGGTTTTTTAAAAGGTTGCATGACCTGTGACTCTGTGATACACTCCTACTGACATTATTTATGACATTGGATAAACAGGTGGATGTTTTATCCTTCTATTCTTCTAATATTGAGCACATGAATAAAGGAACTAACAGGTGGCCCATGGCTAACATTCTAACAGAACAGAAGCTTTTTGCTACATATAAAAGCAATTTCAGCCTCCAATAACTATTCCAAAAATATGCATCAGATGGAGTATTCAAACTTGAGAAAATACCATCCATAATAATCCCAATATGCCTTCGATTCTTTTAACACGAATAAACAAGTGCAAGCTTGTTACATTAGCTGCTAGCTTTAGTAGAAGTTAGAACAAGTAGTCAAATATCGAAAACACAAAAAACGATGTCATTGTTTCACGGCACCACATGTAACTCAAAAGTTAAAACTAAGCAAACACGAACAAAACATTGGTATTACCACGCTAGGGTTATCAATGAACAAAGTCCCCTTCAACACCGCAAACACAAACAAATTTAGGGCACAAACATAGACACGAAGAACAACCTGCTTGAGATCTTGTCGAGCTAAATTGGACATAACGAAGAAATTCGTCGCATCAACACCAGTAACGCGCCCATCACCATCTGTAATTACACGATAAACACCAAAGCTTTGTAAAAACCAAACAAAAAAGGTACATGAAACTATGAAACGATGAAGATAGAGAACGATAAACGAAACCTGAATCGGCGACATTGAACCATTCGTTGTAGATCTTCTGGTGTTCTACAGAGCACCGACTGATCGCTGATGAATCAAACTCCATTAATGAAAGCTGATAACATACAGATTATTACAGATTTCTGAAGAGATTATTGATAATCTATCGAAAAAAACCCCTAATCTCCCAGATCTTGCCGACGCCGAGAAGATTAAAACTTCAGTCTAAAGATATTTTTTATTATAATCTTTCGGTGGTGCGAGGCGCCAAACCTTTGGCTTTGAGTGATGTTAACTTCAATCAAACTTAAGGTGTATTAATAAATGATAATTGATGATTTAATATCATATGTTGAATAAATATGTACTTGCGGTTTCAGGCACTTTAGCTTTTGAACTAAAGTTTAGTTACAGTTGTTTGAGTTTTAACTATTTTGTATAGAAAGTGGAGTATAAATTAAATTTTTAAGGGGACGAACTTGATATTTATATAAAAATTTATATTATCGGGCTAAAATTTATGTTTATTGTTAAGAAAAATGGGTTATTTTTGAAAAGCTTCATGTTGAATAGTCTAACAATTTGTGGATGAAGTTAACGTATTGGATTTGGTTAAATAAGAGTTGCTCGATTAAATTTGGTCATGTTCTAGTAGGCTCAGGTTAAAGTTGATCTGTTTTGTTTGATGTTCAGTGATCTCATATGGAATGTAAGTTGAATACTTATTCCAACAATATACGTATATGATTTATTATTGTTTAGATGAGGTTGACTTGAGCATTTGAGTGCTAATGAAGTTACGAATCATGAGTTACCTAGTGAGATCCATTTTCTCCTAGTATTGTCATCGAAACTGGAAGTAAAAAAAATAAATTTGTATCATTAATGGGGCGATATAAACTGAATATATTCTTATTATGCTCGTTACTTGAAACTAGACCGTTAAAATTTGATAACAATATTTTCACATGTGTTTGGCTAGATTACTTGAAGTTTAATTTTCCACTAGAAGTCATTCACCTTATATTATGTTTAGTATAAGTCGTTCACATTGTATTATATAATTGTCCTGGTCTTGTAAATAATAAATTTTTGTTTTCCCTTATAGTAGATTACCTTTTTTATGAGCTCTTACTTCAAGTTAAATTACATGATAATCACTAGTAGTAGTTATAAGTAATATGTTTTATGTAAGTCATTTAGATTTTTAAAATTCTAATATAAAAAAAACTTCACAACTTAATAACACGTAACAAGAGTCAAGTGAGTTTAGATGAACAAAATGTTTAAGTAGTTTTAGTGAGATATTCTAGAAACTTAGTTTATTATTATGTAAACTTACGAATTATTAGGTATGGTAATTAAACACGAACTCGATTAGATTACTCGAAACCCGATACATTTGAGACTGATATACGATTGGGTAAGCGGGTATGAAACGGGTATGAGATCAAACTTTTTTACGGGTATGAGACCAGTAAGGGATTGTTTCGTGTAACTGCTTACCTGACCCGATTACCCGATCAAACATACCCGTTTACCCGATAATACTCCCAATTATTTTATTTTATTTCTTATTTTACTTTAATATTTATATTAGATATAATTATGTCTTTTTATTTTTTTTTACTTTAATACTTTTTACATAATAATTATGTGCATATAGGTTGCTAATGGTCTTATCATTTGCCCTATATAGTATATTGCAAAGTTATACCATAATCGATAGTTGTCTGTGAAATTGAAGAATAGTAGTAGGGGAACATTAAAGATTAAAATAAATATTATCTAGCATGTATATACAAATGTAACTTAATATTATATCTTAATTTTAATAGATAATGATGGGTAAAACTAACGACTAATTTTTATAAACTTAATATGTATACTAGATTACTAGCAGGGATGTCTGATACCGACGGGTAAATAAACAGCCGACATGTTTTGAGTGGTGTAAGGGGCATTCTATTTTAATCATGTATGAGGTTGAGATTACTCGTACCAAACCTAAACTATCATCTCTACCTATTGAATATTTTGATTATATAGAATAGAGTTTAAATAAAAAGGCTTTTGTATTGAAAATCTATAAATTATTTTTTGGACACGCATAAAGCAAGTCAGATGAATTCCGATTAACATGTTTTAGTGGCGTTTGTCGAACTCTACAATACTAGCTTATAGTATTTAGGTTTTGGATTTATTAATTGTAGATTTAAAATTTTGTGTTTCTAGCTTATTATGTCGTTCCCTGCTTATCATTGTGTATTTTATATTCGTCATTGTGCCTTTTATGCTCGTATGATGTCTTGTTGTTCGGAATTACTCGTCATTTTGTCATTTTTGCTCGTCATTGTTTATTTTTTACTCTTTCAAATTAACTATTATTTTTATTATAACTTGTACGCAATTAGATATACCTATTCGTAATATACAAAACTTTATATCTATCTATTTCATTCAAAAAACTTGTAATGTCTTATACCATTACTGGGTTATTTGAAAATAAAACATATATAATTTAAAAATGTAAACAAATATTTAAGCATTATTTGTTTTTAATTCAAATGATAATATAATGAAATAGATTGTATCCAATCTTTATTGTGCGATTCACTTGCTTGAGCTTCTTCTTTAAACAATTAGTTTTCTTTAGAGTTTGAAAATTTATGTATATTCGACGTAATAGCTTGTTAAAAAATATGTGGAAACGCAGCCTTGGGGAAACAATCAAACAACTAAAAGGTTGTTCATGCCTAGAAAAAAACATAAAAAATTTTAGAAAAGTTTACTGACAAACAAGACAAATATAAATTTATAAGTCAAAAACTATTTAATTATTGCAAATAATACAAACTTAATTTGAAATTAATGTACTGTTAGCAACAATAAACCAATGTTGATTTTCTTTTCATTGCGATAATCAAAACCTAATAATAGATATTTAATAAATGACTAAGATAAATATCAAAACATTAAGCATAAAGTAAACAATGAAATTAATACATTATGAAAACAAAATATTAACAAACAACAAAAAGGGTAAAATAAACAAAATATAATCGTTAAATGTATAGCAGGTATGATTATAAAAGATGAAAATATCTTACTTGATGTTTGAACAAAGTCAAAGAAGAGTAGATAATTATGCAAAAATTAGAATTTGTGAGATGATTTATATAGAATTGAAGTGGTTAAATAAAATTTGAAATGGTTGATGTAAGGAATTTAAAATCTTTAGAATTTTGATGTTTATTAAGTTAGTTTAGAAACTAAAATCTTAAGGATAATAACATAGCATGATTTACAAGAAAATTGTTAAATGAGATTTACGTGGAAAAATTCGTGTGAGGTGAAATCTCGTGATGACACGTGTCATTACATGCAATCTTTTATTACTATAGATAAAAAAACAACACATCTTTTCTCGTAGTTTAAAATTTAAATTGAATTTATTTTGTGATATCTTTTAAAACCACATACACACTAATATGTTGCAAATATAAAGATATAGCCTCCAAACAAATGGTAAGTGTTATTGGTAAGCTCATATTGTAATGTCAATAAGAAAATAACTAAGTTTATATAACAGTTAGTTATCTTGTTTCAAGACGTTTATTTGTAATTGTAAACTATAGTTAGAAAGAAGTTATAGTAGCAATATCTATCGAGAAGAAGTGGAGTGATAATAAAAACATTCGACGATGTAAATATCTCATCTTTCACCACACCTCGTCTCACCGTTAGAAATCTTCACATGCATTCATTTCACACCCCTTAAGACCCATGAAAAGTAGAGTGCCACGTCCTTAAGTCCTACATCAACACCAAAGTCCAGGGCGCGAGAGCACAACATGGCCTAATTGTCCATAAACTCCCAAACTATTGTTTATGCTCAAATAAATTTAATTCTCAAAGTAATTCATTTAAAACACCAATTACCAACTCCATTGATGTAACGTTACGCATAAAAATAACATGCATTAAAGAAACCAATATTAACAAATAAAATAGATAATAAATCCAATCTATGAGTAGGCAAGGATCTAACCACTTACAAGAAACATTAAAGTCGTAACAAATACAAGCAACCAAACCCAAATACATCCTTTTCTAAAACAAATAATGGTAATAAAATAATATAATATAATATAATAAGAAATACCCCAAAACACCAACAATATCAATTAAACAACCCCACCAAACTCATTATCTATTTATCTTCATCTTGTCTTCAATAACCCGTGGGAAACTTGCAGCTACCAAAACCTGCAAAATAATCATTAACTATCATTAATTAATCATCCTACTACTAAATATATACAATAATTATTGAGAAAAGATAGTGTACGTACGAGGAGGTTGCGAGACCACGTACGCCGCACCACCAAAGTCACACGATCCACTCGCACGTGCCTGCTTTTGATAATAACTGTTGAAAGCATACGAAGCGTGTGCCTCAAGTGTGTTAGGATTGTAACACGTGTCACCAGACTGAATCGGACGGCAGTCAGCACCCCCTTCACCACACGCATAATCCAATGCATCTTGTAACTTCTTCTGCCCTACCTTCCCGTTCGCCACACACCACGTCTGCCCTACGCCACTCTCCGCCACATCTCCGCCGTGAGTCACCGGCGCCGGTGCCGGAACCACCTCCGACTTGCTGCCGTTGCTCACCGCCGACGGAAGCTCCGTCAATGCCGCCATGCTAAACGGCACATTGTACACCTTCTGTTCGTTAGGGTAAAACAAACCGTAGTTTCGTTCGGAAGTTTTACCAGTTTTTTGATTCTCGTTGAAGAGAGCAAATAGGTAAACGATCAACGGATTGTTAGGTCTCATCGGAGATCCACCGCCGGTGAGCACTCGACGCACTAGGTTTCCGTTGTACTGTGCAGCATTGTCTTCTCCGGCACCGATTTCGTCGGAATCGCCCTTCGACGGCCATCCGGTCTCCGACACCACCAGTTTCACATCATCAAACCCTAACGCACTCATCGCAGCATACACAGCGTCAATCTGAGCTTCCAACAGCGATTTGTACACAATTCCTGATTTCGTGTCCTTCACGCCATTGTTATCACGTAACAGAGCGTAATCCAACGAGATCGTATCGGTGTTGGCTCCGTAAGCGAAGAACGGATAAACATTCGCCATGAGATACGAGCCTGTGGTTTTGAGGAACTCAAGCATCGGCTTCATCACAGGCTCTATCAGATCTGGTTTGAATGATCCAGAAGATGAAGGATAAGAGGTCGCTAAAGCGCTAAGAGCAATAGGAGACGAAACGTTGATGTTGATTTTGTTCTTCGTGAGTGAAGCGTAAACGTTTTTCATCGCAGGAACGAGGAAATCGGTGATGTTATTCGGATCAACGAACACTTCGTTACCAACAGCGATTGCGTCGATGATTGTTGAAGGATAATAAGGTAGAATGTTCGATTTCACCCAATTATCAGTAAACGCTTGATCACCAGCGGCTGATTTGAGTTGCTCGTTAGGTAGGCATACAGTGACGGAAATTTTGGAGCCTGATAACGCTTTGAGAACAGTGGAATCGGTGTCGAAGATTTTGATGTGGTCAATGGAGTTCGATTTCAGTAGTTGAACGACTTTGGTTGGGTCCGGTAGGTTATCTGCAATGCGGCCATAGTTGACGCCGATGACGCCGATGGCGGTGGTGGTTGTTACGACGGAGAAGAGGAGGAGGATGACGGTGGGGATGATGATGGTGACAGTTGCTGCCATTGTTGTGGGTGGTGAGTTGCAGGTGGAGTGAGGTTGAAGATGAAGTTGCATGCTGAGGGGAGTGAGTATTTATAGATGTGGGGGGTGTGTGAAACAGTGAAAATGGTGGGGTGACGTGGCGCATAATGAAGTGGGTAAAACTTGAAAGAGTGGGGTGGGTTAAACCGTCAATAGTGGGGTCATTTTGTTCAACTAAATTTTATTTTTTATATAAATATATAAAAAGTTAGTTACATAAATGATCCATGTGGTTTATATAAAGGTTTGGGTATTAAGTAAAAAAAATAACAAGTGTGAGCATTCATTCTTAATTTTGTAACAAGTTTGAGTATTAACACTAACAGACATTATATTTTCTGTTAAGTTTAAGGGCATTTTAGTCTTTTCACGTTATAAGGTTATATATGTAAATTAGAGGGACTAGTTGTGTAATTAAATTAAAATATTATATCTATATATACACACGCATATATATACACATATATACATATATACATTGAATTATATCACATGGATAATAATAATCGCCACCACCATCCCTGACCATCTCCACCACCACCACCGTCTCTAACCATCACCACCGCCACCACCGTCCCTGACCATCACCACCCCCGTCCCTGACCATCACCACCCCCATCACACCAGGCTATGAACACTGGCCCTCACAACACCAGTACCTTCACACCACCATCGCCGGCCATCACACCACCGTCGCCGGCCATCACACCACCGGTACCCTGAGTTGTCGTCGTCAGCCGTCACCACCGACCATCACACCACCACCATTCATCTTCGGCGTCCTTATCATCATTACCATCAACCATCATCATCAGATTCCCTTTCCCTTTTCCCCTATAAAACCCTAATCGCGACCACCCACTACAAAGACATTGCCACCATTTCCACTATCTCTTATTTAACAAACCTAGATCAAGCGAGGCTCCAAATCGAAGCTCCAACAGGACAAACCACATCTAATTTCACCCCACCATCATTCATATCTCGTTTTTAGGTGGTTTTTGGTGATTATTTTAAGGTTTTGAATGGTCGGTGGTGATAGGAGTCATCTATGGTATTCAGGCAATAGTGATTGTGGTGGCGACTGGTGGTCGTCGTTGGTGGGAGTTGACGGTAGTAGTGGGGGTTAGCGATGGTAATGGTGAGATGATTTTTAGGCGACAGTGACAGTGACGGCGGCTGGTTGTCGTTGGTCGGTGGTGGTGGGGGTCAACGGTGATGGACTGATGGTGGTGAGATCTTCAGCAACTTATATATATGTATATGTATATGTGTGTGTGTGTGTACGTTTGTGTGTAAAGACAAACACACAAACGGTCCCTTAGATATGTTAAATTACATAAATAGTCCCTTTATGATAAAAAGACTAAAATGCCTTTAGATTTAACAGAAAAATTAATATCCGTTAGTGTTAATACTTTAACTCGTTACAAATAGAAAGTACGAACCCCAAACTTGTTACAAAAAACTCTTAGTACCCAAATTTGTTATTTTGAACAAACCACAAGGACCATTTATTCAATTAACTCATATATAAATATTGGGTTAATATTTTAAGAATAATAATGCTAGCATTCGTAAAACAATATAATCATGCAGATTTTGAATGCAAAAAGACTCAAGAATTTAATTTTTTCAAAAAATTCTCTCTAAACTTATAATATATCAACATTTAAAAAAGTTAAATTTAAAGTGCAGATAATGTAATATGTATAACGTATTCTTTAATCATTATTTCAAGAAAAAAAAACATGATACGGTTGAGTTTAGAAAATATTTTAAACTGTTTTTACAAAGTTATAATCATGCATATGAAAATAGACAGAAATTTTATTTTTCCAAAGAAAAAAGTTATATCACTCTTATTATAAAATATCATGAATTATTGAATGTTATTTTTGTAAACCTAAAAATTAAAATTGTTTATCTAGTTGTCTTTTAAATATTTACTTTTTGTCTACCATCTTGGATAAACTCAAAAGTTTTACATTTTTATCACTTCATTATATAATTTTCTTTGAATTCCTTAATTAAGTTACTTCAATAATCGTGTTATAATTATAGATAATATAATAAATCTAAACTTATAATATATGACATTTCCACAAAGTATACATTGATACTACATAATGTATAACGTATTCTTTATCATGATTTGGAAAAGAAACATTATACTGGTTAGTTAGAAGAGATATTTTAAACTGCTTTGTAATTATGTAAGTATTTTAGTTAAACTTAGATGACCTCGTCATCTTGACAAGATTATGAAACATTTAACGAATTTAAATCAGAGAAAATGTGTTCTGTTTTATTCAATGATATTCTATGTTAAGTAAAATATAAAGTGCTATATTTTTTTTTCCTTTATTTGTTTTTATCTATAAATATTGAATGATTCGATTTCCAACATTGGTATAACCAACTTCAACAAGGATAGGTTACCATACAAAATTGTAGTTCAACTTTATTTTTTCTTTTTCCATCTGCATTAATGGCAAATTAAGGTTCCGTACGGAGATTTGTTATTTTACGGGTTTAGTGGTGTTAAAATATATAAGTTATCTAATCTAATTATCTAATTTACATTAGTAAAGCATATTGAGTCGACTTGCAAGTTGATAAGTTATGTTTATATCTTGAAAGTTGGGAATTTTATGTTATATTTAATTATGATTTTGGATGTTTTTTTCATTTTGTTACAGTTATGCTGTCGAAATTTTATAAAAATCTTAATACTTTTTCATTTTGATTCTTTAAAATTGTAGGCAAAAATTGAAAATCAATACGCCCAAATGCAAATGGAGGCAGGAGAGTCGCCCGTTAATGAGATGCAATGTTTAGAGCTTGCATTAGGAATAAGACGTGGTCATACGAGAGGTGTTGGACGAAAGGTAAAAAATCTCTCTCGTTATGAACAATCAAACGGGTCATCATCACATCCGAATGAAGAAATGAAAGCAATAAAGCAACAAATGCGAGAAATGCAAGAAAGGATGAATGAATTTAAAAGAAGAAAACATAATCCCGATAACAACGAAGATGATGAAGATGACGACAATTATGAAGTTAATTTGTTAGGTATATGTTAAGTTTGGTATTTTTGTCTTGTTTGGTATGTACTTAATTATAATTGTTTGATCTACGTTTAATTATGGGTAATATTTAGGTTTTATTTTTGCGTATTTGATTTGGGTAAATTATTTAGGTAAAAAACCTGGAAAAAATCAAAATTTAAAATATAAATTATTTAACCAGGAATCCTATGGCGACGACATGTAAAATTAGAAAATAATTTTATTAATTTAATATATTTTTCATTTTTATTATTTATTATATTAAAATACCTATGGCGACGACATGTCGTCGCCATAGGGTCCCCGGGTTAGATATTTTATTTTAAATTTTGAACTAAAAAAATTAGGAAAAAAATTAAAAGCGACAAGCCTATCGCGATGACATGGGTAACATTGGCGACAATATCTACGCCGATGACTTTTTTTGACCTGTTGCGACGAAACTACGGCAACTACCACTATCGCGACGACATATGACACCTATGGCGACGACTTTTATCGTCACGATAGGACAAAAATCTTGTAGTGTCGATAATGTTGCTGCATCACTTTTTAACATTTTATAAACACTTATTATATTAAATTCGATTAAGTCATATTAAACACAATGAGTCTGAAAAGTAATTGTCTAATGTAAAGAAAGGAAGGTGTTGTCAAATAAGAATGAAGAAAGAGAGAAGGCCGCAAGGACGAACACGTACATGAGAAAGGACAATAACATTTGTGGGGGAGGGGAGATGAAGGGATCAAAGAGCGCGACGTATGTGAAAATAGGAAGGCATGAGACAAGCAAGTTGACACCGAAGGGTTGTTATGACGCTGAAGTTATTATAGTATTGTTTAATTAGCTAGAACTATATTTTTTAAGTAGAAGGATAAACGGTAGAAAATAGTAGTGCATTTAGTATATTCTACCTTATATTAATTAGGTTTGTCATACTTATTTTAGATTTTACTCTTTAATTAACTTCTACTCTCATGTCTCGTGAAACCACAAAGGCGTCTTGCAAGTTAATCATATTCTTTTGTGTCATGTTTATTATCATCACTTTTTTGTTTGCGGAATAGTTGAGGTGAATGTAAAGAAAGTTATTATGAAATTATTGGTGTAAAATGAGGCTTACGTATACACACTGTTTACAAACATTTGATCATTGTTATCTATGTTACTGTAAAGACATTTATTATCCATTTAACATTTAATTGGATTGCACCTAAGCCATTTAGTCTAAGTTGCACGTGTCGATAAGTTTGCAGGATTTGCATAACCATAATTACGTGTAGCCGTGTAGTTTATGTTCAATTCAAACAAGTAATCTTTAAGTTTGAGCCACATACATACATTCAAAAGAGAATTTTTGTAGTTAGATATATATATTTGTATAGAAAAATTTTTAGATTCGACGATAGAGATGGTGATGGTACAAGTTGATAACATAAGAAGTGAAAATAAAGGCTATTTTCATCGTAAATGTGACCATCTGGGTATATAGATTTTGATACATTTCCTGTGAGCAATAGTAAGTTTTCATATAACTTGGTTTATCAAATGTTATTATGAAAAATTATGAACTGGTATAACTAAAGAACAATTATAAATTAGAGCACTTCCTCTCATGGGAAAACCTGTTGCTTATAACCCGTCGGTGAAGATATAAAACTTAGGTAATCCATAGTGAAATTTTGTTGGTAATCCGGGAGAAATTAAAGACTTCACTAAATGGAGGGAGAAGTTCGATCATTGAGAAGTTCACCAATCACTAACGAAACATTTTACTGGTTGATCGTCTGTGACCTTTAAAAAACTAATCTTTCTTTCTTGCTTTGGACTTTGTTTGATCATTTGACGAATCACCGACGAATTTAATAAATTAATCTTTCTTTTCTAATGTGTGTTTGATCCAACAGTGAACACCCATCGCTGACTTTTTTGTTGATAAAAGTTTGGTTTTTAGTGATGATTACATATGTTAGCAAACATTGTTAAAAGAACAAAAAGTGGTTAAGTTAGAAATAAGATATGGAAGAGGTGGGTATGGGCAGTTGAGAAAAAATATAGAACAAGGGTTAGGAGTAGATTTGGGCCAACCTTCTCCGTGTTTGACATGTGACATACAAAAAAGTCAAAAATCATGATGTCAATGATTTAAGATTACCAAAATAAACTTAATTCTTTGTTGAGCATAAACAACAAACTTATACAATTCATGTCGTTTGTTTAATTTGGTGTTTCAAAGAAACTATAAAGATGGAAAAGCAAGATATCATGCACCAATGTCACCAAATAACAGTGTATTTAATCTTTTATGTTAGTGATTATCCATAACTCCCTAACAATTTATTCATTAAACTTATATAATATGTTTTGATGTTTTGATTATTACTAGTATTTACTGTGGATTCCCTACAATTATATGAATGTTTTCTTTATATCATATAAAATGGTTGTAGGTGAATGAGTGAGAAAATGTTACTGTTCGTTTGTATATTTGAGTATACATTGTTTAACTTTTATATTCTTTTTACATATTTTTGAAAGTAGTTGTGAGTAGTGGAAAATAAAAAATAATGACAAAAATATAAAATATAACTTTTAATTGAAAATAAGTTAGCAAAAATGATTTTAATATAGTTATAAGGATGAAGATAAAAAATTCATTGTTAATAATTTAAAACATATCTAAAGTAAAACATTCTCAAAAGCTTAATAACTAAATTGATATGAATCGAAGTTTATTAAGTGATGTAAACATTTAGATAATCAGGTTGTTTAGAACAAAATTGGCAATGTAGTCAAAATAGGAAGCTAAAGATGCAAACTAGATTGTCATTAGCCATGACTCATGTCATGCAAAATAAACGTTGTTTATGGGGTGTTTATTGATGCTATTTCATTTCCTCAAAGGTTAGTTTAAGCTCTCCTTATGTTACTTGTAGATGTATTGTGAAGAGTTGGTAGATGATAGCAATTCACGGGGCGATTCTTGTGACTTGTTTAACCATTGGTTTAGCTTTCTTCAAATTGTGTTCAAAGAAAATTAGAGATGCTAAAAGTTTGATATTTTTTGGTATATCTTTATTTTGGTATATGGATGGGAAGATTCCTATCAAATTTGGAGCAAAACATGTCCTCGTCAAATAAACTCAAGTTGAAGACGATGGCAGTAGAGGTGGAATCATGATGGTTATGATGTGTGACGGTTAGGGGTGATAGGACCAGTATGCGTGACATTGAGGCGGTGACGGTATCAGATTTGAAGACGATGGTAGTAGAGGTGGAATCATGGTGGTTATGATACTGGGGGCGGTGGATGACGGTGGCAGTATCATTGAGGTGGTGGTGGAGGTGGACAACAACACTGACAGTGTGGTTGATGAAGGTGGTAGTGATGGCAACAAAAACATAACAGTGGTGGGAATGGTAGCGTTGGTGTTTGCAATAACATGAAAGGTGGTGGAGGCGATGACCATAGTGGATACGAGGGCATCGTTGGCAACAACTAATCAATGGCTATGGATGGTTTTCGCTCATTTAAAAGGGTTTTAAGTTGGTAGGTTTTAAGAGTGATCAACTTTAATCCGTTGTATAATCTAAACAAAACTCAAAAATGACCATTGTATTATTAACCGATATGCAAGTTTTTTTACCTGGATCAACCTTTTCTTAATATCATCTTATTTTCTGTTATCATTAAAACAAATACATTTAAAAAAGAATTTCATGTATGCACATCAATTCAATTGTTTCAGTCCTTTACGACATCATCGTCGTCATGTTAGGCGAACGTTATAAGGGTTCAATTGGATTGTTTTTTCACCAGTGTTGTCGTTGATAGGTCGAGACCATGTGAGGAGTACAAATGTGTCATCAAAAAACAAAGTTTTATAAGTAAAAACATTATATTATAATAATTGTTATAACAATAAACAAAACAAAACTATAGAAACAAAACTATAGTATCATAATGAAATAACTTATATGAATAGATAAATAATAAGACCCTAACTAGAAAGTAAAAAATAAACCTCAGAAACATCATGTTGCTCGTCATCATTACCTCCGTCTGCTAATCATATTCTCCAAAGGATATTCTATCGAATTTTTGTTACTGATTATTTCTGATTTCCTAACACCAAGTAATGCAATGCGACTTTAAATCTGGCTAATTCAATTTTTTTAAACTACATCTAACATATTATTTGGTTATACAGGTTTTATATTGGCCAGTTTAAATGGGTTGAAATTATAAAAGTTTATTGAGTTTAATTGGTTCATGGGTTAAAATTATAAAAGTTTATTGACTTCGATTGGTTTATAATTTTAATGGATATTTTATATATATATATATATATTATATATATATATATATATATATATATATATATATATTATATTATATAAACAGATATACATACCCATTAAAGACTGCAACAAAAAAGACCCTTAGCTCGCAAAAATATGATACTAGAGACATAAAGCATCCAAGGTTTAGAAAAACACACAACACATCAAATTAGAAGCAACATAAGACAAGTAGATATAGTTAAACTCTAGACAACAACAGCATAATCATAATAAATATCCTTCAGCTAAGATAAGTAAAATAAATAGTAGTAAAACTATGGGCGCCTCGTTAAATTTGTAAGTAGGAACCTAAAGACATACTATTCCTAAGGGCACATGTATAGATATCTGCTAAAAGGATATTATATACCCTACACTTGAGTTGGGAGATCCTAAGAAAAAGACCGATATATGTATTTGTTTAAAAATCATTCGTCTTTGTAACACCCCAAAGATGATCTATCACTAATTATGTTCTTAAAGAGGTTATTGTCCATTAAATCTCCCCTGATATGCTCAATTGCTCATCCCATATAAGGTATATAATATATATATCTTTAAAATTTTAAAATTTTGAGCACTTCAGAAAAAAACGAGTCCCATGCAACAGCTCATTTAAAACCCTCAAGATAGCCTTTAGTTAGTATTAATTTTATTTGTATTTAAAATATGTTAACTTTTGTTTTTCTTTAATAATTTTGAATCTATAAAATTTTATAAAATTCTAACTTTACTATTACGAACACTCTTGTTTTTTACACATTTCGATATAAAATTTATTCATAACCAAGCCATTAAGTTTCACAAGATTGATCAGATTCCAGTTGCATCACGCGGGAAAATACTAAAGTATATGTGTAAGAGAATATGGTATCATGCCAAGGGTGTGCTAAAGAAAACCCGGCCCTAGGTGAGAACAACACGCTCAGACCGAGGGAGAAGCAATAAGTCATCACCTGGTAAATTTTCATCGGGCTGCACCACTATTTTTCTCTTTTTTTATAGGACAATAGGGGAACTTAGAAAAAAAAAACTAGGACGGCTTCGTGTTAAAATATAAAAATAGGGAGAAAAAAAAACAAATGTCTAATGTGCCAACCCGAGAGCCCGAGAGCCCGAGAGCCCGAGAGCCCGAGATTACTCCTACACCTCTAATTGTCTCAAATAAGTGGCACTAAAATATTTAATCGTTACAGGTTATTTATTGACATAATTAAATAGTTTATCGCCAATGACTCAATGAATCATATAACAATTGGTTTGAAAGTATGCATCTCATAGCTTTTCAAAATAGCGATAATCGATTTGAGTCTCACTTGATATAACACGCATAAAGTGGACCCAAAGTTCTACCACAATAAGCTTTTGAGTGTTGGGTTTACCCGATAATAATACGTGGTCTATGTCACCAACATTATTTGTATCATGAGCACATGTAACATTTCGTGAATGAATTTACCTGGATGATGAGCTTTAAAATATTCGTCGTCCATTAGAAAAAAGTTCAATGGTTTATTCTCACCCAACAATTTCACCGTCAGATCGCCCATTCACGAAGCAAATCCAAACCGTTAATATCAGATGCTTGACTTTTAAACTTTATATATTATACCGATAACCGATGACTGAAGAGAAGTTTCAGTTTCAGCGTACAAGTGGCGCAGAGCAGCGATCACACACAGAAATCGCCACCGAGAGTTTCCGTTGATCGGAGATAAAGATGTCGGGAATCACCAACGAAGAAGACAGGAAGCCTGCCGGAGATCAAGGGGCTCATATCAATTTGAAAGTCAAAGGACAGGTTAGGGTTTATCTTTTACTTTCTTTGCCCTCATCTTACGTGCAATCGTCTCGTTTTCTCCTCAATTTCTGTTAACGATCGATGTATGCCTCAGTTAATTTGATGTGTTGTTTGTTTTGATGATCATTGCGTTTTGGATTCATGCTTTCGGTTCTGTATGGGTGCTTTTTCCGTTTGATCGGTTTTTGGTTTGTTATGGAACAGTTGAATTGAATTGATGGGGGTGTTAGTATGTTAAACATATATTTGTATCATAATTGCAACTGAAATTTGATTTTATAGCGTTTTTAGCTTATCGATGTATACTACAATCAATGGATTTATGGAACTCCAGTCTTCACTTACAGTAAGTAGTTTGTATTCAGATGAAAGAAATTGTGTTTTGCTTCTTAAGATCACACTTAGATTTTGAAAACCTTGCAAGTTGCAACTAACATATTCTCGGTGATCATGGTGTCTTTTTGTTATATTTCTTCTTTTTTGTGTTATTTGATTATTTCTTTAGGTAACTGATCACATTGATCTTGCAACTAGATTTTGTTTCATGATACAAATGTCTAGGTATTTAATGTCATATACCCTTTGTTTTCTTAATCTCAGATTCACTTTTATAGATATGTATTATGTAACATGCATTGCTTTTGATTTTACTGTACTTCACTGTTATAGAAGGTTTGTGCATGTGAAAGAGATATAATAGTGATACTGTTTTCATAACATGGATTTACTACATGATATGTAGATGATCTTATTATGCGTTGGTTCTCACAGGATGGAAATGAAGTGTTCTTTAGGATCAAACGAAGTACACAACTTAAGAAGCTGATGAATGCATACTGTGACCGGCAATCCGTTGAGCTTAACTCCATTGCTTTCTTGTTTGATGGCCGCCGACTTCGTGCTGAGCAGACACCAGACCAGGTTTTCTCTCCCTCCCATTCTTACACGCACATGCATGCATGTTCACACATTCGAATCCTAAATAAAGCTTACTTTAATTCTTGCATATGGGTTGGTCTTTTTGTAGTTCTTGCATATGGGTTGGTCTTCTTGTAGTTCTTGCATACGGGTTGGTCTTCATACGGGTTGATCTTTCTGTAGTTCTTGCATATGGGTTAATCTTTCTGTAGTTCTTGCATATGGGTTAATCTTTCTGTAGTTCTTGCATACGGTTGGTCTTTTTGTAGTTTTTGCATATGGGTTGGTCTTTCTGTAATTCTTACATACGGGTTGATATTTTTGTAGTTTTTGTGGGCTGGTCTTTTGTAGATTTTTTTCTGTGAACCACACTACCTAATTTTTTTAGGGATATATCATCACATTTTGCGTCCTGCACGACTAGAACCCACTACCTTTTAGTTGAGTACACTACTTACCATCAAGATGTCCTTTTCTCATTGTTTTTGATGGGTCATATACATTAAATTTAACTTAAACAACTTATGGAAAGCCGGAAATAGGGTAATTCATTTTTTTTGCCTGTATGTAACGGGTCCAACCATTTGAACTAATCAGAAATGTACTCAAATGCTTACATGGCACATAATCATTTAGTTGAAAGGAATGACATAATTTTAGAAATAGATTGGTATCATTTTATTACATCAACTTAATTTTGAAACATAATCACAAAAAATAGTGATGGTTCTACCTAATTCAGTCCAGTGTGATCATAAAACATTTTGATATGTTACCCAACCCTATTATGACTTCATTTTGCAACTTCTAGTTGGTTTTGTGCTTATCTGAGGGTGCTTATGTTTAAAACTTGGCGGTGACAGTTGGAGATGGAGGACGGGGATGAGATTGATGCTATGCTTCACCAAACAGGCGGTGGTGGTTTCGGCTTTTTGTGGTTTTAGAACATATAAATAGAAGCTGGGCTTCCTTAAAGCTATTAGTTTTTTTAGTTTGGATTTTAATGTTGTGTAACTAGCTAACAACAATCCCTAAAATCTGTGCTATTCTGCTTTACTTACTATGTTTGCTGTTGGTTCTGCTATAGTTTCTCTCTAGTCTTGTTTCATCTTTGATTTTGGTCATCATGTGTAAACCAGTGGTCTAAGTGTCTAACTCGGTGTTGGTTTATTTTGATCTTAATAAATATATTGTTGTTCAGAAAAATACCGAGTGGGATATGTACTGGATTAGAGTGTAATTAAGTCTTAGGTTAGAATGTTTAAATCTTGCGTCTCGTGGCTCGCTTGAATTTCAATTGAAATTGGCTTGTTTGTAAAAGAGCAAATCTGGCTTGGCTCGGTTTGTAAATGAGTCGAGTTCGAGCCAAAGTCAGTCCGCCTCTTGGCTCGCTCATTAGCTGGCACGTTAGCTTGCTTGTTGGTTAGAGTGATAATGTGAAAATAAAGGGATGCCATAAAGACATCATAGACGTGAGTAGGTTTTAAAAGTTAATCTTTAAAGTCTTAAGATCTGATTAATGATTGTTTTTGATAGTGGTAAGTTTTTTTAATAATTTTTTGGGTGTGTTAGACGCGAAACTTTAAAATCTATATGGGCGTTAAAATACCGTCTTAAAAATGTTAACCAGGGTTAATTATGATTGAAAAAAAGAGAGAAGAAATCTAAATTATATAATGTGGATTAAATTTTAATAAGCCAATTGACCATTAATCAAAACTATTAATTTAGTAGGTGGTAATCCTAACTTTTACTTTATTACTAATGATAATTCAATAACATGATCATCAAGTATTTACCGTTAATTTGTAAATGATTTTACACAATAAAAATTAAAAATGAAATGAAATAACATACAACAGAAAATAAATGCAAATCGAGTATGAATATATAATAATTATGAATTGAGATCGTCACTAGTAATAACACTAAAAAATTAAAATTAAATTATTAACGGTTAACGAGTAATAACTTAGAATTATTATTTTTTTCATTTTATTTAATAAATAAAGAAAAAACTGCAAGTTCAAAGTCGTTCTAAACTCACCAACCACCGGCGAATCGCTGGCGCCATTATCGATTTCCCACCGGAAACGAAAGCTCAAAAAACCTGCAATGGCAAATCAAAGGCTACATATCAGACATACATTGCATGTCGAATACGTGTAGCCTTTATCATCCCTCTGTTGCCATCTCCATTCATGCGTGTCCACCACCCATTGCCACTACAATCGGCAAATATTAACCCTCCGATCCAAACCCTCACTTTCCACTACAAAAGGGCTGTTTATAGCAGAATTGAAGCAGCACTCAAATTCAAAACACCGTTGTTGATTCAAAGTACCTCAATCGAACCGCCGGAAAGTATGTCCGGAGTCAACAACGGTGACCGTAAGAAGCCTGTCACCGGCGATCATGGAGCTCACATCACTCTGAAAGTCAAAACCAGGGTTAGTTTTTTTTGTTCGAGTTTCGATCATCGAGGTCTTTAATCATTCGAGTCCTTTTAAGTTTTTGTCTAATCAGATACTTATTATTCCCCACTCAGAACGAATTCATCCATTTCTAGCGAATTTTGAAGTTTTCGTCAGTTCTCCTTTTTCTAGATTTTTGGACTTATTGTTATTATTATTATGTTTATTTGGGGTGATAGCAATTGTGCATGTTAGGGTTTAGTTCATAGCTTTTGTTAGTATAATCATGTCAAACCAGAGTTCTTCACTCAGATGCCATGCCTTCCGATTCCACTTTGATGCGGAGTTATTTTATACTTTGATTGTCTACATACATGCAAATGTGGTTATCATAGATTTTTACCACTAAGTAATCAGTTTTTGTCAGTCTTGAAGTTTAAGAATGACTTCTTTGGCTCTTGAAGTTGAACAACAATACATTAAGTGTTTATGTAGTTCATTCTTAAAATTGGGATCCTATGTTAAGTTTTACTATCCGGGAATCATTTATTTTGCAAATTTTCACACATGATGCATGTTAATAACTCATGTGTCACTGCTTCTTGTGGTTCCAGGATGGTAGTGAAGTGTACTTTAGGATGAACAGGAGCACACAGCTGAAGAAGCTTTTGATTGCTTACTGTGACCGAAAGTCCATCCCACATAATGTTGTTACTTTCTTGTTTGCTGGGCGTCCGTTTTGACGTGAGCAGACTCCTGATGAGGTTCTCTCCTGCAAGGGTGATCCAACCATCTGATTAATCTGTTGTGCTGACCTTGAGTATGTTGTATTCATCTGTTGCAGCTGAAAATGGAAGAAGGTGATGAAATAAAGGCAATTTTTCATCAAACAGTAGAACAAAGACTTTATTTTGATCAACTAGTAGCCGAAACTATTGCTCTAGAGGAGGAAGTAATTAGGCTAAGGAAGGATTACGAGGAAGAAGGTGGTTTGATAAGGATTAGGAGAGTTAAGAGAGTTGTATCCAAACTGATAGCAGATGATAGTGCCATAAAGGAGGAACTAACAAGACTAAGGAAGGATGAAGAAGAAGAAGATGGTGTATTCTTAAAAATGGGGAGATTACTAACTGAACGAATAGCAGATAGTAATCCTCTAAGGGAGAAACTTTCAAGACTGGAAGGATGAAGAGGAAGATAATGAGGAAGATGAAGATGATGAGGAGGATGAAGAGGATGAGGAAGATGATGAGGAAGAAGATGATGCTTTATTTATGGAAATTGGGAAGATTGTATTTGAAGTATTAGACAAATCAGGATGATTAAAATAATGTTGTTATTTAAGATGTTTAATGCTTTCTAGATTATGAAAAAAGAGTGTACATTTCTGTTTGGTACAAATAAAAGTTTACATGAAAGGGTGTTGGATATTTCAAAAAGTTAATAACCTTATGATGGAAAAGGGGCATGCCTAGACTCACACGCGATCGATCCATCTACTTTGTCACACATGTTACATCACATGTAATGCGACATGTTTTTGATTTTTCTGTACTCAGCCATTATAAGCGGTTGGTGCATTCAGAAGAAGAGCTATGATGGTGATATTGTTTTCATAACATGGATATGAAGTGTTCTCACAGGATGGAAATGAAGTGTTCTTTAGGATCAAACGAAGAATCTTGTTATGTGTAGGTTCTTACAGGATGGAAATGTTCTTTAGGATCAAACGAAGCACACGCCCTTAAGAAGCTGTTCAATGCATACTGTGACCGGCAATCTGTTGACCTTAACTCCATTGCTTTTATGTTTGATGGCCGACGTCTTCTGCAGACAGACCCTAGATGAGGTCCTCTCTCTCTCTCTCTCTCATGTATTTAGATTGCACACATCTGAATCCAAAGTAAAGATTGGTTCTTGCATATGGGTTGGTCTTTTGTAGATCTATTTTTGTTTCAGTCCTTTGGCAGGTAATATAGGTTGGTAAGTTATATGTGAACTGATTGAACTAGTAAGAAACATTCAACTGCTTACAGTCTACTAATTCATTTTGTTAAAATGAATGATATATGATTTTAAAAATGCTGTCTTTGTTGTCATTAGTTAATACATTTTCGAAAAAGAGTAAAAAAAAAGGGTCTTGGTTCTTCCTGATTCGATCAGTTGACCATAACTCATTTTGACCCGTTTGACAAGTTCATTTGGAACCTCTAGTTGGTTTTGTGCCTCTATATAGAGTTGCTCATGTTAAAAATCTGGTGTTGACTATTGGAGATGGGGATGAGATTGCATTAATGCGTCACCCCTGAGGCCGCTTCTTGTAGTTTTGGAACATTTAAAATTTAAGTTAGTCTTCCTTTAAGCTTTTAGTTTTCTTAGTTTGGATTTTAATGTTGCAAGTATCAATTGACTATCCCTGAAATCTTGATATTCCATCTTAATTACTATGTTTGTTACTGCATACCCCAAAAACACCAAACTCCAGCTGCATGAAGAACTGACAATAGACAGCACCAATTTTGCCAACCATATATTTATGATTGGATCGGAAAGCTTAAAATCAGGCTACTATCCTGAAGGGTTGTGATTTGTATACATAGAGAATGAAAGAGTTATAAGATGGGAGTCGTGCATCGCCTGCTTGAACAAACGTATGAACATGCCACATGAATCTTAAGGTTAAAAAGTCGGTGGCTAAACTGTTAGATATTTTAATTTGGTGTTACTGGATTGAATAGTTGACAAATGTGATCATAAGACTATTTTTAGTGCTTCTTCTGCCTTGCGGAGGTGATTTGGCTGGCGATGTTAGCGGCAACTGCGCTACGGTTGCCACACCAAATTCACTTCCTCGGGCCTCTATAACCGTTACACAGCGTGTCGCTTTTCAAATTTTTTAACGTACTGTTTTCCAACTGTAATTGAAATTATTTGTTTTATCTCTATATATACCACACAATTTACATCTTTTACTACTTTCTCTAATCTTGAAGATTAAAAAATGGATCCGAACAAGTCGTTCTTGATGGAAAATTCTCATCGGCGTGGTATGATCAAGCCTTTTATGTATCCTCTCGATTAACAATTCAAGGTGGGATCAACAAATGGCCATACTATCACCGCCACCACCTGAGTCCTGGCCTGGTTCACAAGCCGGTTCATATCCCCCGTCTCCCAAAACCCAGGTGGTCCCCGCAGCACAACTCGGACCCTCATTAAGAAAAGGCAGGAGTTTTTTGTGAATCCGAGCAATCTGGCACCGGCACCAGCACCAGCCCAACATTTTATTATGGACGAGGAGACGGCTTTGATTTGACCCAAACTTGGGTCGAATAACGGTACTTATGGTTGTTCTTTAAAAGTTAATTAATCATAAATTGTTGTTTGTAGTTTTATTTTATAATTTTATTACATGATTGTTATTCATTGTTATTGATGATAAATATTTTGTAGGTAATGCGAAACAAGCGATAGTTTTTGAAAGAACGCCACCAAGAGGTTTCACTTGGTTATAAAACGACACAAATACCGATTGTATCATCCTTGCAACTTGTGCTCCAAGTGGAATGATATCAAATATATTGATGGGTGGACTATTGTGATGTGATAAAACCACTGGAGATTGTCTAATGGGTATGATGAAGTTATTACAAACCTTTCTGTTGGTCTTAATTTTTTTATCTTGGATTAAATATAAACACCTTTTCAAGTATTATTAATTAAAACTTTACATTTTATATTACCTAGTGTTGTTACTAATGTGTGCACATTTTGACCTCAAACACGATCAGATTTTGAAACCGGTTAATCTAAAACCAAGTAAGAACCTATCCACAAACCGTATGGTTAAAACTTGTTTGTAATTTTATAGGTTGAAAGCAGTTAAACTCAGTCAAACCACACTGTGCCCATAAATACTGGATTTCAAACAAGTCAAATCTCCCTCAAACAATCAAAACTTGTTATTTAACCCGAACCTGTTTGAAACCAAACCAATTTAGAACCGAAAACATATTTGTGCATCTAAATTTAGGGTGGACTGGACGAGGTTTAGCTCAGGTTGACCTTTAGGTTTTTGGGTTCATGAACCCATTGTAAAAGCCAAGTGTGTGTGTGTGTGTTCTGGCAGATATAGTAGTTCTGAATCAAAAGATTCCACCCTTCCGTTTAGGATGTTTTTGAATAGTTTTGGATTGATATAATGTGATAACTTTTTATTAAGTTATGACTAGAGTAATTTTTGATTGTTTTTTCTACCCCTACACCCTAAGATAAGTTACTTAACATTTTTAATAATCTGAAGAAATAAGTAATAACTTACATTCTTAATTTGAACCAGAAAGAAATTTTAACTTTTATTCTCATAGCTTAGAAAGCTTACATCTAAAAGAATCCTGATTTTTCTTTACCCATTCGACTAATTTGGATACATCTCTCCCAATTTCTAAAAAATCCTCGTCATCTTCTTCATCATCACCCTCTTCGTCTTCCACAACATCTGTTGAATTCGATCTGCCCAAGATACATATTAAATTGATGTGACTAGTGTGATATGATTCAAATCGGGTCATACCCAATAACAGGCTAGACAAACACCTATAATATTTATTTATTGATTTGATCAGTTAAATAAATATCAACACCAAAGGGTTTAGAAAATTGTTTTCTAAAAATAGATGCACTTAAGAAATTGATAAATAAAATGGGTTTATTTATTAATTCTGAGAGATTACTTTATAATTGTTACTTAATGGTTAATTAACATTTATAAAATGAAACCATATAATTGCATATAAGATGTTACTAATTAATTAACTTAAGTTTTAAATTGATCATATGTTAATGCTAGTTGGGTGTACAAAATAATATGTAAATGTTACATATTATACTTTGTAATTCTTATAAAAACAAATTGCTTATTAATACAAAAGGGAGGCCACCCATTGGTGGCAGCAATGCTCGGCCCAAGGGCTGCCTTAGAGGCCAGCCATCTTGCTTTATCTAAGCAATTTGACACCCACAAGCAACATACATGCAATCCTTGGTTTTCTCTCAAGTGTGTGTGCAAAAGAAACTCTCTCTTCCTCTTCTTGTTCACGATTTCTTCAAGTGGTTCAAGGCTGGATTTTCTTTCAGCTTTTAAAAGGTTTTAAGCTGAAAATTGGTGTTGTAAGATCCTAGCATCAAAGGTTCTTCGTTTGTGGCTTGGGGTATAACTTTCTTGAGGTCTTCTAGTTTGAAGATTCAGCCACAAGTTCATCTTTTTCTTGAAACATTGTGATTTCCAGCAGCTCCAAAGGTTGTCTTTTTCACCCTCTTATGTTCTTTTATGTATGCACTTTCGTATAATTGATCCATGGTTTTGGGGTTGCTTCTTAAATAGGCTTAAGAACCATATTATTAACATGTTTTAAAACCTCATTCCGCTGCGTTTCTCATATATATATAATGTTTTATGAGCTTTGATAAACTTGTTAAATCCCTACAATGGCATCAAGAGCCACTTATACGAATGCATACATTTTTTCCTTGCTAGTTCACGGTTTTGTGGTGTTTGACACCACATACCCGTGAGTTAGAGGCTGTTTAGGTCACCCCTTTGATGTTTTAAAGATTCCTCTTTATGCATATTAGGATCTTTAAAACTTTTGATTGTTAGATGTTTGTTTGTATGATCTAAACCCATTTGTTCTTGGTTTATGTTGGCCAATAACATGGGCTACAAGGGGCTGCCAAATATCGGTTTTCTTTGTTTTGATATGTTGTTTGTGATTATGCATAACAAAGCCTAGACCTTGTGGATTGTTTGATTGGTTATCATGTTATATTCATTTGGTTATGTAAAAGTTTATTTTATGTTTCTAGTCTTGGTCTTGTAATTTATTTATTCATATGGTATGTAATAAATAGATTAGGAGTTTATCTTTACTAGAAAAATGTATTAGGATTGATATTTGTAAGGATGCTCAAAATCAAGACTTGAAGAAAGGATGGACAAAAGGGATGCTTGGAGATGTGGATTCAAGTGGGAGTTTCTTTTGTCAACCATGTGTCATGTTCTTAACCCTTAGGACAAGACCTTTTGACACACTTGTTTTGGCTAAACAAGTGTGCTCAACTTAGTATGCTTTGTTATGCATATATGTATTGTTTGGTTATGCTTGTTGAATGCTTATGATGTTGTTTTGGTTTGGTTATTTGGATGTCATTAACAAACCATCACTAGAACAAGCTATTACAAGAAATTGGTTCTCAAATCATTAAGCAAAATTAAATGGGTCTATAAAAGGAGTTAATGGTTTGCAAAATAAAATGGGTTTTATTTAAAAGAACCAAATGGATATCATATGGTTGAATTCATACAATCATATTGTACATGGTCTTTTCTAAAACAGTATTGTGTCATTAAAAATCCCTTTTGTGAAACAAGTTAAACACCATCCTTTTACACAACACTTAGGTTACTTGCAAACTCTTAGTGGGATAAAGGTCACCTAACCACTTTGAGGGAACTTGTAACTTGAGGTGATAATGCCATGTTTGTGGGATAAAGGTCACCTAACCACTTATGTGGTAAACTCACACGTGTGTGTAAGTAGGACGACTTGATTTATAAAATATATTGAATGGATCACCTAAAATGTGTTTTATAAAAGGTGTTGATGGGTAAACATGCCGTTATAAACATAAGATGTTCAAACGATCCCATAATCATTAGAAGTTGCAATGGGTTGCAATTGTCTTTTTTTGGACTACCTTGTTTATTTAAATAATGGGATAAAGGTCACCTAACCAAATATTTAAATATAACGTTGGATTCTAAAATTTTTTTTATTAATAGTCTATGAGACGTAAAGGGTATTAATAAATGAAATATATAATTATATCAGCGATTACTAAAATGGAACTTTGTAAAATCTTGTAGATGGCCGACCACACCAACGCTAATAACGATGTACCAAACCAAAACAACCAATCTCTTAGGGCGATCCTTCAAAGGGATCGTCTAACACCTAACAACTTCATGGATTGGTACCGCAACTTGAGAATTGTTCTCAAGCAAGAAAAGCGGGCCTACATTCTTGATGATCCCATCCCCGATGAACCTAACGAGGAAGATGTGGAGGCCTATAATGATTGGGTTAAATATGTGGAAGATTCCGTCCAAGTCTCTTGCTTAATGTTAGCAAGTATGACACCTGAACTCCAAAAGGAGTATGAGCTCCATGGAGCCTATGACATGATCACTCAGTTGCGGGAAACGTTCCAGCAACAAGCTAGAGTGGAGCGCTTCGAAACGGTTCGAGCGCTTCATGCATGTCGGATGGAAGAATCCCAATCAGTTTCGTCTTATGTTCTTAAGATGAAAAGCCACATCGACCGCCTTCAAAGGCTAAATTGTCCTGTCTCAAAGGAGTTGGCCACAGATTTGATCCTTAATGGACTATCTAAAAGGTTTGAGGCATTCGTCATGAATTACAACATGAACGGATGGGACAAGAGCATAAATGAACTTCATTCGATGCTCAAATCAGCTGAGGCGGGAATGGGTAAAAGGGTTTTACCCGTTCTCACCATTAATGAAGGTGGGAGAAAAAAGAGGTCTCTACCCCCTCCTAAGCAAATGTTGCAAAAGGAAAGGGGCATGTGGAAGAAAGGGAAAGATGGTTGTTAGGGCGGAGCCTCCGAAACCCAAGGAAAAGAAGCAAAAGGTTGCTGTAAACGACCCATGCTTCAAATGTGGTGAGATAGGGCATTGGATGAGAAATTGTCCAGTCTATCTCAAAGAGTTGAGAGAAAAGAGGGATGCAGGGCAAACCTCAGGTATAATTTACATGATACATGTTGAACTAAATGTTATTTCTTCTAACACATGGGTATTAGATACCGGATGTGGAACTCACATTTGCAATTTATTGCAGGGGTTCAAAAGAAATGAGCATTATGCAAAAGGGGAAATAAGTCTATTCATGGGCAATGGTGCAAAGGTTCACGTTGAAGCCCAAGGAGACTACATTTTGAAGCTTCCAAGTGGTTTGGAAGTCATTTTATATAATGTATTATATGCTCCTAGTTTGACTAGGAACATAATTTCTGTTTCCCGTTTAAGACAATATGATTATGATTTCAAGTTTGTTGACAATGATATTCATGTTTCTTTAAATCATATGTTTTATTTTAAGGCCATACCTTGTAATGGTATTTATGAATTGGTTCATGAGAACACAACATATGAAAGCTCAATATACCAAGCAAACACCAAAAGACTCAAATTAGATTTGAATGATACCTACCTTTGGCATTGCCGTCTTGGTCATATAAACAAGAAACGTATACAAACACTTCAAAAGAACGGTCTTCTAAAAACAAATGAATATGATTCATTTGATGTATGTGAATCTTGTTTACAAGGAAAAATGACTAAGGCACCCTTTAGTGGAACTAACGAAAGGGCAAAAGATTTATTAGGTATCATACATTCGGATGTATGTGGTCCTTTTAAGCCAATGACTAGGAATGGTGAAAGATACTTCATTACCTTTATCGACGATTATAGTCGCTATGGGTATGTGTACTTATTAAGGCACAAAGATGAAGCTTTTGAAATGTTCAAAATCTTCAAGAATGAAGTAGAAAATCAACTCAACAGGTCAATTAAAATTCTCCGCACCGATAGAGGTGGCGAATACCTAAGTGATGTTTTTCAAGATCATCTTAGGAGCTGTGGGATTGTCTCACAACTCACTCCACCTGGAACACCACAACATAATGGTGTGTCTGAGAGGAGGAATCGAACCTTATTGGATATGGTTCGATCTATGATGGCTAGAAGCACATTACCTCTATCATTTTGGGGTTTCGCTTTGCTCTCCGCAGCCCGTATTCTGAATATGGCCCCAACCAAAAAGGTGGAAAAGACACCTTTTGAGATATGACATGGAAGAGTTCCATCCCTATCGTACTTAAGGGTCTGGGGTTGTGAGGTATATGTCAAGACTCCCACCCCAAACAAATTAGATGTCCGATCCACCAAGTGTATCTTTGTTGGATATCCTAGAGATTCTATGGGATATTATTTCTATGATCCACTGGAACAAAAGGTGTTTGTTGCCAGAAAGGGTGAGTTCTTAGAAACTAAGTTCCTTATGGAAGGAACTAGCAGTAGAACAGTGGATCTTGAGGAGGATCAAGAAACACAGCCCGATGCACGTTTGGTTGAAACTAGCACTCAACGAGAGGATGTTGAGGATGATCAAGCGGTTGATCAATACACACAAAACGTTCGCAGAAGTGGTAGAACTAGTAATCCACCTGAAAGATACGGATATTTCATGGATGGATGCTATGTGGTGGATTCAGATGAACCAGCCACATATCATGATGCAGTGTCCAATTTGGATTGTGACAAATGGCTTGAGGCCATGAACGTTGAGATGCAATCCATGTATGACAATCAAGTTTGGGAACTTGTTGAGGCACCTCATAATTCCAAAGTAGTTGGAAGTAAGTGGGTTTTCAAGAAGAAAACTGATATGCATGGAAACTTTGATACTTACAAAGCTAGACTTGTAGCAAAGGGTTTCACTCAAACTCAAGGGGTTGATTATGATGAGACCTTCTCACCTGTTGCAATGCTTAAGTCTATTAGGATATTGTTTGCCATAGCAGCTCATTATGATTATGAGATTTGGCAAATAGATGTCAAAACCGCTTTCCTAAATGGATATCTTGAGGAAGATGTCTATATGGTTCAGCCTGAAGGTTTTGTCAATCCAAAATATCCTAATAAAGTATGCAAGTTAATGAAATCAATTTATGGATTGAAACAAGCATCAAGAAGTTGGAATCACCGTTTTGATGATGAAGTAAAAAAATTTGGCTTCATCAAAAACGCTGATGAGGCTTGCGTGTATAAGAAGGCTAGTGGGAGCACAATAACCTTCCTAGTGTTATATGTTGATGACATACTACTATTTGGAAACGACATTCCAACCATGGAAGGTGTAAAAACCTGGCTTGGAAGTTGTTTTTCCATCAAGGATCTTGGTGAAGCCGCTTATATTCTGGGAATTAAGATCTATAGGGATAGATCAAGACGGCTAATTGGTTTGAATCAAAGTGCATACATTGACAAAATCTTGAAAAGATTCAAGATGGAAAACTCTAAGAAAGGTACTGTACCTATTCAGAGAGGGACAATATTAAGTACGACTCAATGTCCAAGCTCAAAGGAAGAGCAAAATAGAATGAAGGCAATCCCATATGCATCTGCTATAGGATCCATCATGTATGCAATGATATGCACTAGACCAGACGTGTCATGCGCTTTAAGCATGACAAGTAGATACCAGCAAAATCCTGGTGATAGTCATTGGATGGCTGTCAAGAACATTCTGAAGTACCTAAGGAGGACTAAGGACATGTTCTTGATCTACGGGTCTGGTGAAGAGGAACTCGTTGTAAAAGGTTACACGGATGCGAGTTTCCAAACCGATCGAGATGATTCACGATCTCAATCGGGGTACATCTTTATTCTGAATGGGGGAGCTATTTCTTGGAAGAGCTCAAAGCAAGAAGTCGTAGCGTTGTCCACTACAGAGTCAGAATACGTCGCCGCTTCAATGGCAGCACAGGAAGCTGCATGGCTGAAGAAATTCATAGCCGATCTAGGGGTAGTCCCCTCCATTCAGGATCCCCTAGAGATCTTTTGTGACAACGAGGGTGCGATTGCTCAAATCAAGGAACCTCGTGCTCATCAAAAGACTCGGCACATTGAACGGAGATTCAACTACATAAGGGATGAAGTTGAAAAGGGAAAGATATGTATTCGCAAAGTCCACACTGATAAAAACGTTACGGATCCACTCACAAAGCTCCTTGAAAGGGCAAAGCATGAAGGTCATGTTTGTGCCATGGGACTTAGATATTCTAGTGACTGGGTTTGATGTTGTATTTGGATATTGGAACTAATGTTATTTAACTTAATTGTATGGTTATAATTTCATTTGTTTTTCTATTTTAGCATGTTTAAATCCGTGAATAAATGAATTATTCTCAAACGTCCGTAGTCGATCATACTTATTGGAACAACCATGATTATAAGACTATAATGAACTTGGATTGGTTGATATTCATAAGGTATGAATATAGAGCAAGAGGTTGCTACCAAAGGTTCATTGATGTCTATGGGATATAGATATTGGACTGACTCGCTCTCAATTATTTCTGCATGGAATCTTTCTGATTAGTCATAAGAGATTTTGAGTAAAGGCGAATATCATTGAATCCTCAGACCTGAGATACATATTGGGTCTTGATATTCACCAAGTGTTGTACTTTGACTTAGTTCTTTGCTGTCATGAAAATTGGTAGTACATAAGGCTGAGTTCATGTATGATATGAGGTGATTGTGAGAGACGTATGTAGTCAAGATGGAATTTGTTCCTCTTATTCGTTGAGAGTTAGATGTCTAAGGCCTGTTAAAATTAAATCATCGGAGAATGACAATTCTGTGTCTCTTGGATTTAATATGACATCTGTAACAAAAGGATAGATGATTGATTCACCTAAAACATTTTCAAGTAAGGTACTTGAAAGGGATAATGTTATTGAATGGCACTTAGTCATATACATTAGGGGTAGCAAACCGTTGCTAGGCGTCATTTGCTGCTTGCATCAATGTTCTATGAATCTTGTGCAAGTGAGAGATTGTTGAATTCGATCTGCCCAAGATACATATTAAATTGATGTGGCTAGTGTGATATGATCCAAGTCGGGTCATACCCAATAATAGGCTAGACAAACACCTATAATATTTATTTATTGATTTGATCAGTTAAATAAATATCAACACCAAAGGGTTTAGAAAATGTTTTCTAAAAATAGATGCACTTAAGAAATTGATAAATAAAATGGGTTTATTTATTAATTCTGAGAGATTACTTTATAATTGTTACTTAATGGTTAATTAACATTTATAAAATGAAACCATATAATTGCATATAAGATGTTACTAATTAATTAACTTAAGTTTTAAATTGATCATATGTTAATGCTAGTTGGGTGTACAAAATAATATGTAAATGTTACATATTATACTTTGTAATTCTTATAAAAACAAATTGCTTATTAATACAAAAGGGAGGCCACCCATTGGTGGCAGCAATGCTCGGCCCAAGGGCTGCCTTAGAGGCCAGCCATCTTGCTTTATCTAAGCAATTTGACACCCACAAGCAACATACATGCAATCCTTGGTTTTATCTCAAGTGTGTGTGCAAAAGAAACCCTCTCTTCCTCTTCTTGTTCACGATTTCTTCAAGTGGTTCAAGGCTGGATTTTCTTTCAGCTTTTAAAAGGTTTTAAGCTGAAAATTGGTGTTGTAAGATCCTAGCATCAAAGGTTCTTCGTTTGTGGCTTGGGGTATAACTTTCTTGAGGTCTTCTAGTTTGAAGATTCAGCCACAAGTTCATCTTTTTCTTGAAACATTGTGATTTCCAACAGCTCCAAAGGTTGTCTTTTTCACCCTCTTATGTTCTTTTATGTATGCACTTTCGTATAATTGATCCATGGTTTTGGGGTTGCTTCTTAAATAGGCTTAAGAACCATATTATTAACATGTTTTAAAACCTAATTCCGCTGCGTTTCTCATATATATATATAATGTTTTATGAGCTTTGATAAACTTGTTAAATCCCTACATCTAAAAGAATCCTGATTTTTCTTTACCCATTCGACTAATTTGGATACATCTCTCCCAATTTCTAAAAAATCCTCGTCATCTTCTTCATCATCACCCTCTTCGTCTTCCACAAGATCTTCATCATCATCTCCCTCAATTGCCTTCAATACTCTAGTTACTTGTTGATTAAAAAAATATAACTCTTTGGTCTCTCGGGCCATATGTTCTGCTATTAGGCCATGATAACGAACTCTTTGTTCCTCAGTTTGATGGATAAATGCGCATATGTAGTCGCCTTCTTCCATTTTCAGCTGCAACGGATGAACACTACATATTCAAGGTCAACGGACACATACAGATAAATCAAATGATCATATCACTCTTGCAGGAGAGAACCTCATCAGGAGTCCGCTCGAATCCAAACAGACGCCCATCGAACAAGAAAGTAACATAATTAGGCCAGATAGACCGTTGGAAACAGTAAGTACTCAAAAGCTTCTTCAGTGGTGTGCTCCTTTTTGACCCTGAACAACACTTCAAAATCATACCGGAAACACAACACACAGTGACACATGAGTTATTATATCAAAGCAAAAGAAGAGGATATCAATATGCATCATCATTTGTGCCAAAATTGCAAAGGAAACGATCCCCAAAAGTGAAATCCAAAAGTCCATTATTTTAGGCATTTTGCAACAAATAAACAGAGAGTAAACTTGCTATAATTGCATAATAATAAGATTATTAACCCTAATCCTAATCTGGTTCTAATTCTCACTATAGCCTTCGAACACTAGCTACAAATGCATCAAGAGTTACAGTCAGCAATATACATTTCACATTCAACTTCAGAGGCCAACAATTGATTCTAAAACTTCATAACTGAAAAATGCAGCTTGCTTTGCTGTAGGAAGAAGTAATAATTAGTTGATAGCCACATTTGCATGTATGTAGTACAATCAAAGGTAGAGGGTGAAAGATATAAAGAGACAAATTAAACAGGTACAATTCTACATTAAAATTGAACTAGAACAAGAATGTATGAAAGATTAACAATAACATTAAAAGCTATGAAGTAAACCCTAACCTGCGCAAATTGTTAACGTAAGAAATAAATACCATCTCAACCACAATGATCAGTCGAAAACCCTAGAAAAACGAAAAAGAACTAACAAACATTTCATAAATCGTTACAACAATTGTTGCATTCGTACTAGATCTTGGATTGTGAAATTAAGGAAGACATCCACTCGCTTAAAGGTTGTTTGACAACTTCTGAATGATTAAATACTGAATCAATAAAATATTTGAACCATTATGAGGTTTAAACCATTAATAGCTTGTATATCGTTTAATTATTCAAATACAAATATCTGATCAATTCAGATAATAACTCTTAACCATTCAACATTTGACATTTTAACCATTCAACATTGGTATAATGTTTAACCATTCAGAGACAAATGTGTGAACCATTCAGCATTGGTATAATGTTTAACCATTCAGAGACAAATGTCTAAACCATTCAGACATGACATGTACTCGTGAAACAAATAGTCTAAATCATTAAATGCTGAACTATTTAGAAATCTAAATCATTAAAATTTTGAATAAAATGCTATCAAACAACCCCTTAATATAAGACACCCACACACATAAAAATAAAGAATGAATTATGGGTTGGGTGTGGTGCAGGTGAGGCGGTTTAGTGATTTGAAAAGTGGCCGCAGTAAAACGAGCACCATCAAAAGTAGTGTGCTAGCTCTCCGCCTTTCTCTCTGTTATTGAATTCATTATTAATTTTCTTTTCTTAAATCTTAAATCTTTCTAAACAATTTTGTCTTGCTTGAAGTTTCAACCATTACTTATGAGAATTCGTCTTGTTTGAAGTTTCAACCATTATTTATGAGAATTTGAGGTTGTTTGATAGATTTTTAATGGAATCATTAAAAGATTATCTTTAGTAAAAAAATTAGAGTGTTTGGTTCATAAAACCGTCTATCTTTTAGTGGTTTCATATAACTATTTTTATAGAAATATGTTTAATGTAAATGGTTTCATTTAACTATTTGAGTGTTTGGTTCATTAAAAGCATCTATCATTAAAACATCTATCATAAAAACATTTATCAGAAAAACATCTATATTTATCCTTTTTCTAGATCAATGCCCTTCCTGGCGGATCCAGGATTTTTTTTCAACGGGTTCACTTTTTTAACTTTTCTAATTTCATATGACCGAATATAAAAAAATACGGGTCGGTTCGATGGTTCGGGGTCGGGTAAGGTGTATCACATAATAAAAGCACGATATAATAACGAAAAAACATAGTTGATAGAAAGTTAAAAATACATACATATATAAGATAGTTTTTACGAATAAAAAAACTGACCTAAAGTTGTTCCCTACGAGTCTTCATCTTTTGAAAACGTTGCATTACATTCTCGACCGAAACTTGTTGTAAGAACTCCTTTTCAATGTAACAAATGCAAGAATCGTTCATATATCCATCACCCATCCTATTACGTAATTCCGTCTTTACATGTTTCATTGAAGAAAAACATCTTTCAACACTCGCCGTTGCAACCGGTAAAACTAGTGACAACTTCAATAAACGATAGACCAACTGGTAATCAATGTGTTTTCTTGTTTCCACCATCCTTTTGGCAAGATCACTTATCCCATTCAGGTTGTCAAACCGACTATCGGTTTTCACATTAGCAATGTAGTGGCCAAGTTCATGAATAAGGTTGTTTTTTTCATCAAAAGTAAAATCACGCGGATACATCTCGGCTAACTTTAGAAAATTTAACTTATTAAAGGAACTAAAGTTATCACATGGGCTTAAAGAACTCATACACGTAAGCAAGTTAGTGGTTACCTCATTAAATCGGTTTCCAACCTCTTGAATTTGCATATCGAGAACCGTGTTAAAATTATTCACCATATAATGCTGACGATTGGTAATGTTGGTATTTCTTCTTCTATTTTTCAGGTCAACATACTCATCTTCCATCTTAATCATCTCAATATCATACTTGTCACAAAAGGATGTGACATCTTCCAAAAGTGAGTCAAAACCTTCAAGTTGATACCTTTGTAATTCTTCTTTGGTTGATCTAACTAGTTCAACTGCATTCATAATATCTTGATTCTTTCTTTGAAGAGCGTCACACAATGAGTTAGTAACCCCCAAGATATGTTTCATCAAATGTAAATAAAATACAAACTTAAAGCTTTTCATGTATATTTGAAGTCCATTTGCTTGACTTTTGTGAGCATCATTGAATGCCGAAGTTTCTATATATTCAAGCACATCAATAACACAAGGATATAAAGCAAGCAAACGAAGAAGTGTTTTTCCATGAGAACTCCAACGTGTATCTCCGGCTCTTGCAAGTGACATTTCTTGATTCTTTCCACGCCCGGTTTCAACTTTTGGATTCAATCGCAAACTATCTCTTTGACTTTCTCTTAGCAAATCTATTCGTTTACAAGATGCACCAACAACATTTGTCAAATCCGATACTTCTTTAAAAAACTTACAAATTTCAAGATGTTTGTTTGCAAGGGCTACAACAACAAGTTGAAGTTGATGAGCAAAACAATGAACATAATATGCCGACGAATTTTCTTTCAAAATCAAAGCTTTCAAACCATTAAATTCACCAGACATATTGCTTGCACCGTCATATCCTTGGCCTCTAATCCTACCCAAACTCAAATTGTAACGAGCAAATAATTCATCAATTGCAGATTTAAGAGATAAAGCGGTTGTTTCCATAACATGAACAAGACCAATAAATCGTTCCTTCACATATCCGGATTTATCAACATACCTCAAAACCACAGCCATTTGTTCCTTGTTAGAAATATCCCTCGATTCATCAACTAATATAGAAAAGACATCATCACCAAGTTCTTCAAAAATCTTCTTTAACACTTCTTCTGCAAGACAATTACAAATTTCTTTTTGTATTGATGGAGCAATCATTTGGTTATTCCCCGGCGCATTACCTAATATGACCTTACCAATTTCTTCATTTATCTTGGCGAACAATTTTAAAAACTCTATGAAATGTCCTCTATATAAAGATCCTTCAGACTCATCATGAGCCCGAAAAGATAACCCACCATTCAACAATCCCTGAGCAAGCATAACCGAAGTACTTAATCGGATTCTATATTCTCTTCTTTCTTTCTCAGTTTTTTTTGTCATAGGCCACACGTATAGATTGATCATCTTTAAGTAAGGCTTCCCCATCTTGTACGGCTTTATTGTGAAAACTATTACTTCCTTCACCAACATGTTCATTTAGTTTTTCTTTTTTCTTGTGCCAACATCGTACCCCGTCACTCACAAATGCCTTTTTTTGCTTACTATCATGAAACAAGTAGCAATATAAGCAATACACTTTATCCATTTTTACACTATATTCCAACCAATTTCCATGCGATCCGGTGTACCATTTCGGATTAAATCGTCTTAACTTATCCCCGGTACCTACTTGGGTTCGTGGAAAATCTTCTTTTTTCCCTTGTGGTTGACATGGACCTCTAAGCAAATATCTTCGTCTGATTTCATCTTTTTGACTAGGATGATAAGATGATATTGGTTCCCTCTCGGAAGGATCCCATGGAAGATTATCCAAATCTATTTTCAATGGTTTACTACTTGAAGATGATGATTCAACATTTGAATTTGATGGTTGTCTTTTGAAGAAGCTTTTAATTCCACTTTGCATCCTACCTAAATATAATCTTGAATAAAAAGAAAATAAGATAATCTTCAATAAACAATTAGAAGTTCATTAATCATTACATATTTACATTAATATGCAGCTATGAATCATGTTACTAGATAAATTAAAGCAAAAAAAACCTTAAAAAATCAAACAAGCATTTCATCAAACACCTTGTGTGCACAATCAAAACTCAAAGAAACATACACATTTAGTTAAAGAATAGTTCCATTCAACATCAAACACAAAGTATAATAAAGAAAATTATAACAAATCACAAATTTATACATGTCAAAATTACAATTTCTTACAAAAAAAATTAAAGAAACAAAAGGGTAGAATGTTTAGTTTGACATACCTAACTGCGTGGTGGTGGTGGCGGCCGGAGGTGCTGGCGGCCGGAGGTGGTGCGGCCGGCTACGGTGGTGGTGGCGGTCGGAGGTGGCGGGACTGGCGGCAGCCGGAGGTGGCGTAACTGTGGAACTGGAAGTAGACTGTGGAAGTAGTGTGTGTGCTTCGGTGCTTGTGTGTTTTTGAGTGGAAGTAGTGTGTGTGCTTCAGTGCTTGTGTGTTTTTGAGTGGAAGTAGTGTGTGTGCTTCAGTGCTTGTGTGTTTTTGAAACTAAAAACTTAGTTTTTAGGTTAAAAACTCCATAATTAAAAAAAAAAGCTGATAAAAAAACCAAGGGAAAGATTCGAACCTCGGTATTTTGGTATTAGAAACAGAAGCCTAACCATCACACTAACATACACTTTTGATTTAAGGTTCCTACTTTAAAATATTAAAGGGTTCCTTCTTCAGAATATTAAAGGGTTCCTTCTAATTTTTTTATATTTTTAACATTATAAAATTGAGACCGAACGGGTTCCCGGGAACCCCTTATTTGCTAATAAATCCGCCCCTGCCTTCCTCCCCGTCATGAACTCAGTGACCTCTTCAACTCACCCATCGCCACCTTCGCCAGCAGCTCCCTATCATCGCCAAACTCCTCTCGAGTTTCTCACTAGCACTGTGTCGCCACCACCCCTTCTCCTCTCAGGTTTTCCTGCAGCACAAAAATACTCCGGTGTTTAAAATCGGATATCCGAATTTCGGATTTGTATATTTGAATTGTAAAAAAATGTAATTTCTAATAATTTTTTAAACTTTTCGGATATCCAAAGTTTTTATAAAAGTATCCGAAATTCAAATTAATTTTTTTGTTATTTAATAATTTTTATATAAGTATTTCGGATAATTCGGATATCCGAATGTACAAAAATCTTCAAAAACAGTACCTGCATCCATATCCGAAAATTTGGATATTTCCGATCCGGTTCCGATACGAATACTTTTGGACACCTACTCCTTTCCACCATCGCCACCATCATCGATTTTAATTCTACACCAAGTTCTCATCACCAATGTCGATATTTGCATCACTCACACACACCACCAATAAACCAAACCACTGTGTCCATAATCCTTCGATATTTGCATCACACACACACCACCAATAAACCAAACCACTGTCTCCATAATCCTTCAAACAATTAAGTAACTATCATTAACTCAGTGCACTTGTAACTAACAGAATTATTTAACACGTTAATATGTTGCAGCTAACAGAATCATAGATGGTAAAATCATGATTTAAAAAACTTTTAGATGCAAACCCTTCTTTGGATCAACCCAAACAAAGCAGCTTACTTTATTTTTTTAAACTGTTGGCGTTTTATGTTTCATGATTGGGCTGCTTATTCTGATATTTTGGACTTTGGAGCGTTATTGGGCTTATAGCATCCGGCTGGACTTAGCTGGATAAATCAAGTGGGCCTTTCTTCATTAGAGTCCATTAGAGCGCATGCGTATAATGTATAAAGAAGAGAGAGTGAGCATCGTAAATCGTAATTATATATTACATCGTTGACCTTGGTCATCTTTAATGGTAGATCGAGAGTCATCATCTGTGTCTTCATAGGGTTTGATCTTGTTCTGTTTCTGTATTGAGAAAGTTGATTGTTTAATCATAGATTCAACATTGAGTATGTAAGTTTTTTACATTCTTTGTTTTTATTGAGTGTATATTAGTCTGATTCATGTTTTCTGACAGATCGAAAGTGCGTTAATCGATCGGCCGAAAGTATGTCGGAAATCAACAACGATGAACACGAGAAGCTCGGCACCAACGATCAAGTAGCTCGTATCACGTTGAAAGTCGTAGACATGGTTAGGGTTTGCTGTTTCTCTTAAATCTTCGACCATTGATATCTGTGTTAATTCCACAGTTTAAGTTTTTATTTGATCAGATTATTATTGCTTACAACATAATACGAATCAAGGAGTTTCTAAGGCTTTTTACTTTTTACTTATCGTTGTGGTTGAGATAGTATTTTATAGGGTTTGGTCAAATAGACACCTTATGATTTTATATCAACACCTCAAAATTTCTATACGTGTCATATAGCCCTATACGGGTACGGGTCGAATAGAGGGGGTCGTATAGAGAGGGTCGTATAGGGCTGTATGTGTCGTATATGTGTTGTACCCTCTTGTTTTGATGCAGAATTGTGTATTTGCTTTTTTGTCCCTTCGCTTGTTTTTATTCATTTTTGTACTTTGATTGTTCTACATATTTATATGAATTTTGAATTTGATTGTGGGGTGTTTGTTGTCGAGCGTTCAACATAAAAGCAATTTTAATTAGAGAACGGAAGGCATGATACATAGTAGATAGTGTTTATGACCGACCATATTATGCATTTTTCTGTGCGGAAAATGGCATGTTACTATTGTGGAAAGTGGGTTTAAGTCGACTAAAAGTCAAATGTTTAGTTCGGTCTTTTCACTTGGTTAAAGTCAAACGTTCAATGTGGCAGTTTTCTCGAGTTACAAAACAAAATGGGGTAGATGGCCATATTATGCGCTTAAAGCTAGATCACTCTTTGTATATTTGTTGCAATACACCTAAAATATTGGACTTCTGAATTTTATTGATGCATGTTAATAGCATCTGCTTTTGGTTTGGTGTGACAACTCATGTCACTGCTTTTTGTGTTTCTAGGATGGTCATGAAGTGTTCTTTAGGATGGAAAGGAGCACACACCTGAAGAAGCTTATGTATGCTTACTGTGATCGACGGTCTTGCGATCTTGGTTCTTATGCTTTTATGTTTGATGGGTGTCGCCTTCTAGGCCACCAGACTCCTGATGAGGTTCTGTTGCTCACCCACACACACAAAACACACCGACAACACAGAGATCTCTGCAAGAGTGATCAAAGTATTTGATATATCTGTTGTGCTGACCTTCAATATGTTATGTTAATCTATTACAGCTTGAAATGGAAGAAGGTGATATAATAGATGCAATTTTTCGTACACGACCACTGGGACTTCATAACATTGACCAACTAAATGCAAAAACTATTGTTGGAGAGGAGGAACTAACTGCGCAGCTAACGATGGAAGAAGAGGTAGCACGCGATAAAATTCTGAGGGTTGTATGGAGATTTTTTTCCAAACTAATAGCAGAAAATAGTGTGCTAAAGGCGGAAGTAACAAGACTAAGGACAGATGAAGAGGTGGATACTGTACTCATGAAAATTGGGAGAAATGTACATGAACTAATGGCAGGAAATAGTGGCCCAAAGGAGGAACTAAAGAAGGAATTAACAAGAGTAAAGGATGAACTAAAGGAGGAGCTAATAAGATTAAAGGAGGTTCTGACAGGTATATGTGAGGATGATGAGGAAGATGATGAGGAAGATGATGAGGAAGATGATGAGGAAGATGATGATGAATTCATAGAAACTGGGATTTTTGTATCTGATGTATTAGAATGGGGAAAGAACAATCAGCATTTGCATTCTAGATTATGAAAATAAAAGTTTAATTTGTGTTTTATGAAAGTGATGTCTGGAAAAGAAATAATTTTAAGTTTTTTTATCTGCTACTATTAAGTAACATAAGTAATAGAAATGTAGTAGTATTATATCGAGTTAGTTTTAATTTTACTCTTGTGACAAAAGTAACCATTATTTTCGAAAGTTTAAAAACATTAAGTTCAGTTTAAAATTTTCATTATCTGTTTTAATTTCAATTAGAAGTTTATTTTTTAGATTAAATTGAAACAACATAAAACATTTAAACGGAATTGAAACGAATTTTAAAACATTTTATATATTGAAGAATAATAATTATTTTCATGAAAGTTCATGAACTAAGGTTGAATTTAACTCTATTATATTTTATGTTTGATTTTTTATATTTAAGAGTTGGTTATAATCTTACAAATGTGATGAACAAACTCTTTTGAAAATTCATTTACTTTCACTTTTCACGTCAGAGCATTGCATTGCACAATATCTACAAACGCATGTCTTAAATTCGAGCATATGAAAGATATCAAAACCTTGAAGACATTGACCTTCCCTTAAACAAGTAAAGCCACAACTGAGGTCCCAATACCAAATAAACGATATTCAAGCAGCCCGGTCGGTGCCAAGGATTTAAGCACAGAGAGCGAGTTAGAAAAATGAGTCTCAAACAAAAAAAAGTTGTTTTACTATTTTTTGTTTTTCTTTAAGTTTGTGCGTGCTAGGCTAATTTAATGAGTTGAATGGTTTAGCCAAAATCATATTCAACTAAAATAAGTTAATTTAAAGTATGCAATGAACTAATTTAATATGTGTAATAGAATTAATTTATAAAGAATTTTTTTGTAAATAATATACATACATATATATTATGTATAAATTTATTTAAAAGTTTTGAATCCCTCCACTAAAATTCTATTAGCTCCCGTCATTTTAAAAAGTATGTCATTTTGGTTATTTTACAAACTTTTACTTTATAAGTTAATTCAAACACTTTTTAAAAACTATTTTTGAAATAATCATAAGTTAATAAGATTTTTTCTGAAAATTATTTTCAATCAAAACAAAAATGCATAATAGGAAGTAATAAAAATACATATTTTAAAAACATATTTAAAAAAACTTTTTAAAAACATATTTTAAAGTTAGAGGAGTTAATAGAAAGTAATAAAAAAGTATAATAAAAAATAAAATTAGTTTTCAAAAATAATAAATAATAATCTTCTTATTTTCTAAAAAACTTACTTTTTACGCCATATGAAAAAGAAGTTTAAAAATAACTTTAGGTTTGCGTAACATTTTTTTTATTTATTAACTTATAAATAAAAAATAAGTTCAAAATAAGCAATCTAAACATGCCCTCAGTAAAACAAAAAAAAGAAAATTATTAAATACCTCCAAGGCATATATTCTTTCGGTGAACATCAACCGTCAGATCAAAATCCGTCGTTGTCTTCTAGAAAACGCGTGTAGGGCAGAGTTGAAGCATCGATCGAAGCAACGTTGGTGATTCAATCCGATTCCACCGGCCGGAAAGTATGTCAGGAGCCAACAACGATGAAGATAAGAAGCCCGGCACCGGCGATCAAGGAGCTCACATCAATTTGAAAGTCAAAGGCCAGGTTACGTTTTCCTGTTTTTCTTTAATTCTAGGGTTTTCGTTTTGTATCATTGTTTCTGGATATCAGTTTCTGCAGGTTAGGGTTTTTGTTGATAGCATTATTGGTGTTAATCATGTGAAACCAGTGATCATCTGTACTCAGTCATCATGCCTTTCAGTTCAATTTTGGTGTCTGTTTGTCTTCGTATACTGCACTTGATCACTTATCTGATCTACATGCCTGCAGATGTGTTTTTTGAGATTTTTTTTTATTGCAATGGGGCAGCTGTTTGCTCTTTTAAGTTCTGCACATGGAAAGTTTTACGTATTGAGATCATCTGCTTTTGGTTTTGATATGATGGCTCAAGTGTCACTGCTTGTTGTGATTTCAGGATGGTAATGAAGTGTTCTTTAGGATCAAAAGGAGCACGCAGCTGAAGAAGCTTATGAATGCGTACTGTGACCGACAGTCTGTCGAGCTTAATTCGATTGCTTTCTTGTTTGATGGGCGTCGCCTGCGAGGCGAGCAGACTCCTGATGAGGTTCTTTTTCTATCTCTCACACACGAGCGCATGATGTATACTTTTATGGCATAGAGATCTCTGCGAGAGTGATTTAACATTCTAACCTTGTCTATTGCTTGTGTAGTCATGTGAATTATCTGTTTGTGATATAACCTTTAATATGTTGTGTTCATCTGTTGCAGCTGGAAATGGAAGAAGGTGATGAGATAGATGCAATGCTTCATCAAACAGGAGGTACATCTGGTGACCTTTGGATGTAAATTTGTGCTGTAGAAACACCAGTTGACACTTTGTGATTCTGGTTGTTGTCTCAGTTTGATTGTTCTGTTATTGAGGTTTGCGATTTGTGTTTGAGGTCCGTCTCTAGTGAACTTCATGTAGGGAATCGTTACATAATGTGTTACTGTGTTAACTCAGTGTACCCTCTTGTGTTTAAAGTAAGCCCGTTCATCGATTGGGAACTAATTAACATGCATTTTCTTGTTTTGCTTTAGCTGTGGTTTTATTTGAAAGATTAAGGTATTTGTGTCATATTTACAAACACATTTTTTTCTGCCCCAGAGCTTGTAGTCCAGGGGACTTGCAATCGACTTACACGGGTCACCTATTTACCATCACTCTCAACATCTCTCAATAAATCACAAAACTCAAAAATACTCATGAAACAGAACACTGTTTCTGATGGTAGATTACAGGCATCAAAGATTTTCTGTAAAACTTGTCTTTGTTCTATTATTGCTCCCTTCAAGAAATCTGAACGAGATCACTTCCCTGTTATTTAGGGGATCCGGACAGTTGGAAGAAATGATGAACAAAAATTAGGTATTTGAAGAGCTGTGTGATTCAGGGACCCAGTCTATTGATATGTGACTGTGATGACTTGTTCATTAATCGAATAATTGAAACTTTTTTATTTCATTTGACTGATTTGTTCAATTGGCTGGTCGAATGTCTGTCTTTTTTGGTCACAACTGACTTCCTCATATGGGTCGATGGGAAGAGGAGGTTGACGTGGAAATCATAATATGGCCAAATAGCCAAATCACAACTAAATTACGATTATTCATTGTCAAAGTTCTGTAAATAGCGCCTGACCCTGTTTATCATAATGGTTCTTTAAGTTTGTTTATCATAATGGTTCTTTAAGTTTGTTTATCATAATGGTTCTTTAGGTTTGTTTATCATAATGGTTCTTTAGGTTTGTTTATCATAATGGTTCTTCGGTTTTCACCAGGTTGGTTTCATCATAAGAGTGATTTTGGTAATGGGTTGTGATTTTTTCTGCTCATTTTCTTTCATTGTGATGTTGACAAGTGATTTGGTTCATGATACCTCGTTGGTCGGTAACAAATTTCCAGCAGAAAATCTAAAAAGGGAAGAAAGGTTGTGAAAGCTTTTCAGTAATCTTCTAACGTTCCATTTGAATGCATATAATCCCTTCACCCTGATGGATCGGATGGAAAGAATTTAAATTCCAAAACCATCACTGACCAAAACATAAAATTGCATTAGACTGAATTTAATGGAGCCTTGGTTTTGCCTCTTCCTCAACCTCTTGACTATCAACTTCCTCAATTTAGTTGGGTTAATTCGTGTCTAGCATTCCAAGCCGCTTAAAGGTGACTGGAGGCGAAGCTCCGGGAGCACTCTTTGATTCTAAAGTCAGTGGCTTATAACAAAATAAACATATATAATGTGTAGACATGGAACTAATAATGATGAGAGTGAGACGAAGATATTTAGATATGAAACTTGTCTAAGAAAAGAGTGAGGCTATGGGTTTGATGTTTGGGATGGTTTCTTAAGGAAAAATCATAGTGATTTTTAAAGTGAGTTAGGAGATCTAGACTTATGTGTGTGGGGTGAGCCCTGTTTTGTATAGGCCAAGTGGGCAAAAGCCTAATGAATTTGTCTAATGTGTTTGTGGGTTGGTTTGGGACCTTTGGGTCCAATGTGATAACATTGCTAACCCCCCAATATAGTCTATAAACCTATAATTACCGGGTTAGGAATGGATGAGTTCAAGACGTATCTTGTTAATCCCTCAATCTAGTGTGATGTAGATGTAGTTCTAATTATGTTATACTAGACTCATGTATATTTGATCTTGTCCAAGGCTTCATTCATCAACCCTTAATCTAGTGTGATGTAGTTGCATCTACGGCACTAGCCTCATGTACATTGGATCTAGTCCAGGACATACATCATCAGGTGCTAGTATAGCTATGTTCTGCTAAGCTAATTCTTTATCGTCTTTGTGTGTTTTTCTTTGTTTGTTGTTGCTTTATTGAGCCTTATGTACTTTAGTCGGATGAGTTTCAACATGATGAGCTTCGCTTTGTTGAGAGACGCCTTAATGGCCCTCCCCATGAAGACTTTAGCATGATGTATTACAATCAAAACAATGTCTTTCTAGGGTTCTGACTCGGAATACCTCTCGAATGATAACAGTTAATCTGATGAGTGATGGGTGGTACTGCTAATTCAGATGAAAGCCATGTGGAGAATGTACCCCCACCAAGGAGTGGCGCTAATCATAATGCCTAAAAACATCTTCAGAGTAACCTAGTGTTGATGAGCATAGCTTGACCAATTGATAGGAGAACTTAAGCGAGTCGAGTCTTCATAACGATCAGACATCACAAAGCAAAGGTAACCCAACTATTTGTGCTAACCATCAGACCAAGGTAATGTGGAGAAGTCGCTGCTAAGCTAGTGATTCATCCAAACTAACATAATGTATAGGGAAAAAGTTGCTCAACTCATCACCCCTCAAAATAATCAAAGGTGACGGGGAGAAAATAGCTAAGTTAGTAATTCCTCCAAAATACTAAAAACGCTGTAGATAAAATGAAAATGTTCGGTTGCTTAATAAATTTTAACAAATTGTAGGGAATAAGTTAAATGGATACAAAGCAACCAAGGCGAAGGCTTAGGCAGGACAAGAAAAGTCAAAATATTTAAAATACTGTATATTAGTAAATACATTTGATGATCATTATAACAAATTTTTATAAAAAAACAAGTTTACACAACAGCAAACTTACTAGTTTAAACCCACTTCCCTGCACAGAACTTCCAATATGGTAAATAAAAACTCATTGCTACACTGCTGCGTATGTTGTAAATGGAGATGTCAGGCTATTAGTGGGTTAGTTTATGGAATAAAAAAATTGGAAGAAAAACAATTAAGGCTACCTGCATTTCAAATGAAAACCTGATGGTTGAATTAAAAGAGTTCAATCTTGTTAGCAAATTCGGATTTCCGTGACCATGTTCAACAGGCTCCATTGGAGTCTATGTGCAGGTTCATGTGAAACAAATACAAGTAGAAACATATTCTAGATAGAAATAACCTGCGTTATATATACGCTTTGCATGAAAACTAGGTCATGTAGTGATAAGAACATACCCTGAGATATGGAATATGAAAAGGTAGTAGAAGTATCTATAGGATGCAAGTACAAATCTCTAATTACATGCATATGAATTCACTTAAGAAGTCCATAGTGAAAAAAATCATCTTGAGGAGTTCTGTATGTATATTGAACAGAAGCAGCTTTTAATAAATTCTGACCTTCTGTTATGAATGTCAAGCACAACTTCAGCAGTCATCATGGGCCTTGCATAATTGTTTTGGCCAGCAACCAATGGCAATGACAAAACAGCTACACGGCCATTAGCAATATTAGTCAAGAACTAGATGTTACAGAAGCTTTCTATGGAAATGAAGAGGAGATGCATCGAGAACTCAAAGAATATGACACCAACTCACCAAGTCCCTTGTGACAGCTCTCTCCAATCTCCATGTCTTGGAAAGGTTAGGGTGGATAGAAAAAGGAACTAGGAAAACTGGTTATTAACTAGATATGAACATGAAGAGTCAAATTACACCATTGAGGATCTCAGGAATAAATTAGCTAAATTCCAAGACCTGCATATTTTGTGCACAGAAAAGAGAGTTTCTAAAATACAAGTGACCGCCTCTTTTAATTACCTAGGATTTTCTGACACATATCCTAAAACGCCATCCGGTTCTCATTTCTTTGCATCGCACTAGTAGAAGGTTTTAACATCACCATCCACATGGGAGAACCTGAAACAGAACACAAGTATTCTTATTTAGCATCAAAGAAAAGCATTCACAAACAGGGCATGCTTAAAGAAACCAACTTACAACAAATCAGTCTTGAAGTTCCTCAGAATTGCATTGATCAAGCTTTTTTTTCACTGTCAATTTAGAAAACAACAATCAAAGCTACTAAGAAGCAGTGCGGAAAAGCAAAACATTCAACCAAAACCCAGATTTCGCTTCACACACCCATTATGAGTTAAGTTTCATAACTACCGAAATTACCTTTCTTTATAGCAACTTAAATTGAGGGAAGCATTCGAACCCCCGCCATGGTTGTATCTTGTAACCTAAAACGAAATAATTCAAGCGAATAACCAATAGAACTAAATGACAGTATACTGGTATCCTTGATTCCAGACTGCCAGTTGACATATGCTTATATAAAAGAAAACATGCACAACAGATTTCCTATCTGGAGAAACTAAAGAGCCTGAGATATCTTTATTTTCTAAATTCTACAAACAAAATTATCAACTCAACCCAATTTAAAACATTTTATAACACAGTTCAAAAAGTCCACTCAAGATACCAAACATTTAAAGCAATCAACATCAACATAAGACTAAATTTTAGATCATATGCTTAAATAACGAAAGAGTGAAATAATCACACATAACAGGCAAAAACAAATTAAAGAGTTTGAATAACTACTAATTAAAGGTTACTTGGACTATGGTTTGGAGGGGTGCGCCAGGCTTTGATGGTAGTGTAAGACCAAGGCGACGCATGAAGAACCCCAATAGCAAGCTACTGTAATGGGCCTTCCCCCTTAAAAAATAAGATTAATATCGAGTGGGTCGATGACCCACATATCAGATATTAAACTGATAAGAACAGATACTACACTTGATCTTAGCCAAAAGGCCGAGAAAGGTATGCTTATTCACTTCACGAACCTCTCCTTATATAGGGAGGCCCCTCATCGTTGTTATCTTCACTGAGCCAATGTGGACTCTCAGTTGTTTCACTTAGGTTGTCATCTCTCAAAGTTTATAACAAAACTAGCCTTTAAAGATCATAAAGTAATGCTTATTAACCTCTAATTTAACTGCAAAGATCTTAAAACGCCCATCGGTTGATCGACACTTAATCACCCCTCCAAATCCATTTCTTAAGGCACCTGAAACTTACTGTTTCAAACTTAACATTGTGTTATAGTGTTTGTGCCTTGACTTTCTAAGAACCCTTATTTGCATAACTAATTCCATTAATGTTTAACTTAAACCTACAACCTGCTCATGATTCTAAATATATCGGTTGATTGCATACTCCGTAATTCAAAGGGATTGTAAGAAACTACATCAGGCTCATATTGTCTTTCTAGGTGTGTTTGTAAGTGTTAGAGAAAACCAAACATGGTACAAGAAAATAAAACATACCTGTTTGATTTATATAAACAACTTATAGAAGCAATTCATCTCTAGACATGTAAGGAAGAAGTGTAGGTTCCGATGAACACAACCTGCATGTGAAGCAGTGATATAATCATGTAGGTGCAATAGATAATAAGTTGTTCAGTTCCAGTCATGACTCGATTAAAACAAATTGTAACAAGAATTAATGAAATTCCCCGTATATTTGACCCGGTTCACCCCCCTGCGCTTTATTACTAAGAAAAGTTTTGTCAAGAGAATGGAACATATACAGAAGAAAAACGGTGGTTAGGAAGCCACTAATAATGTCCCTAACCTCCTCACAAAAACCATCTTACACAGTTGTCTAGTAACCTTTGTCTTTACATCTATTTACCTACAATATATCAGAAAAGAGTGCAACATAAAGCTAAGTAGTACTGAGAGGACAAAGTAACAATACTCTATGTTTTACTGCAACGGAGTCTAACTTGAAGCATATTATGATGTCAGGGATCACAACAGTGGAAAAAAGGCAACTAACCAGTTCATATACATAAGCTAAATCCACTGAGATGCATGAATCAACCTGTCACAAGTCTAGAATGATCGATAGCCTGCCACCAGCTAAAGCAGTGGTATGAAGAAAAAAAGCAACTAATTACTTCAAGAAATGATTGAGATAAAATGATCAATAGTTCCACCAAGGAGACTGATACCATCTAGAAAGATGTATAAACAGAATCCAATAAACATAGATCATTAATGAGACTATATATTTCTCGACAACTACTCCCTTGCCAAATTCGTCTAGTAAACATAATGAGCGAGAAGTAGCATGCCTTTTTCAGTCTTTGGCAGCAGTATGTATAATTCCTAAATATTCCCTCCGGTCATTTAAATTTAAATTTGTATTATTCCTAGTTTGTAGCCTAATATGATAATAGTCTAGGTCAAGTTTTGTGATCCGGTTTATAGGATCTTCTGTTGTATTCTCTATGTATAAAGGCCATGGCCAGTTATAAATGAAATCAATCAAAAATTAATAAACTTTCTCTATCTTATATGGTATCACTTCCAGCCAATATTCCTCTGCGTATCACTCGTCCTGATTCAGTCATGTCATCCGACAACAGCCCCAAAGCACCACCATCATTCCATCCCTGCTACACCTTCCCCCCAACTCTCGTTACTTTTCCATCTTCCCTAAACTTACCTCAACAAATTACCTCCCATGGAAAGCCCAGGTGAAGCTATTCTTCAAGGTCTAGACCTCTTAAAATTTATTGATGCTCCCTATCCATGTCCTGATGCTTGAATCCACTTTTCCTTATACTTCATTGAATCCACTTTTTCCTTAACTTCTCTCCCAAATCTCCCCACTCCAGTCACTCCATCTCCTGATGCTTTGGCTATTTTTCTACCTTATACCGACCACTGTCACATCCCCCTCACCTTCTACTCCACATATCCACCTCCTTTAATCCCTCTTCTCGTCGCCCAAAAACCCAACTCTCCTAATCCTCCAACCCCAACTCCAACTGACACTACACAAACCCTACTTCTCTTCTCACCTTCAACCCTCCTGGCTCCATGAACAGCCAACTCTTCCCAACATTCCACCTCTAATGATCTTCCACCTCCCTCATATAACACCTCGCACCTCTAGAAACCAAATCAGAAGTACCATAGATTTTTTTAACACAGTTGAAAAGATATCATCCACTCAACACCAAACCCTTTATAAGGAGAAATGATACACATTTAAGATTACTTTGACTATGGCTTGGAGGGGTGCGCCAGGCCTTGTGTTAGTGTAAGACCAAGGCGACGCATGAGAACCCCAATAGCAAGCTACTCTGTATGGGCCTTCCCCTCCTTAAAAATAAGATTAATATCGAGTGGGTCGATGACCCACATCAGATATATAAACTGATAAGAACAGATACTACACTTGATCTTAGCCAAAAGGCCGAGAAAGGTATTCTTATTCACTTCACGAACCTCACCTTATATAGGGAGGCCCCTCATCTTTGTTATCTTCACTGAGCAATGTGGGACTCTCAGTTGTTGTTTCACTTAGGTTGTCATCTCTCAAGTTTATAACAAAACTAGCCTTCAAAGATCATAAGTAATGCTTATTAACCTCTAATTAACTGCAAAGATCTTAAAATGCCCATCGGTCGATCAACACTTAATCACCCGTGAAAATCCGTTTCTTAAGGCACCGAAAGGCTGAAACTTACTGTTTCAAGCTAAACATTGTTTTATAGTGTTTGTGCCTTGACTTCTCTAAGAACCCTAATCTACGGACTACATGACTAGTTCCAGCTATGTTTTACTTATGCTGACACCTGATAATTTTGTTCAAGTTCTAGTCTTGACTCGATTAAAATAATTGTAACAGAAATAATAGCACCTTCTCCAAAAAGTCCAGAATCCCTCGTGTATTTGCCCTGGTTCATCCACCTGCACTTAATTACGAAGAAAAGTTTCCTCAAGAGTAGGAACATATACATAAAGAAAAACCGGTGGTTAAGGAAGCCACACAAATAGTGTCTCTAGCCCATCACAAAAACCATCCTTCATGGTTGTCTAGTAACTTTTCTCTTTACTTTTATCTACATCAATAACACCAAGTACCTACATAATTATAATAAACCAGAAAAAGTTCCAACATAAAGCTGGTACTGAGCAAACGAAGAAACAATATCTTTCTGTTTCTCTGCAAGTGACTGTAACTTGAAGGATATTTTGATATGACTGGATCACAGCAGTGTAAAAAAGGCAACTAACCAGTTCATATACATAAGCTAAATCCACTGAGATGCATGAAGCAGACTACCACAAGAATTGGTTAATAGTCTGCCAGCTAAAGCAATGATATGGAAACAGAAGACTAAAAATGGAAGGGTTACCACTATAATAGTTATCATGCTCCTGAAACTTTCAGAAAAAAACTAGTTCAAATATCATGTTGATATGCAGAAGCATAGAAAGACTCAACAAGATATAGGCATATACTGTTATATAAAAATTGTTAACTAATTCATGTTATATATAAGCAGCATAACTTGCCATTTAACATGCATGTAAATAATCAACTACTTCAAACACATAAAAACCAGCCAAATTGTTTATATGAAGCTTACGGCGAACATAGTTAACATGAAATTCCCGACTCCAGAATCAGATTTTTAACAACGTAAAGCGTTTCAGCCCTAAAACATAAGGATCAAAACCATAGTGAAGGAAATATTCTAGGCACCATGCACTTTTTTCAGTTAGTGGAACTTAAAACAAGCATAAAACAAACAGCAAAGATTACCAATTCCAATCACTACATGTACATACTAAACTTGGGAGTTGAATTTTCCATGACAAAGAATTGAATACGATGGAGTTATAGTGGATCATAATGGTCTAACACTAGCTACAGTGGATCCTCTAGCTAATAACAAGATAGCAAAGATTCCTAAAAACTGCAGTAATATAGTATACTTGCAGCAAGTATACTTGCAGCAAGTAAACTATATTACTGCAGTTTTCTTATTTAGCATAAAAAAAGCATTCACAAACAGGGCATGCTTAAAGAGACCAGCTTACAACAAAATCAGTCTTGAAGTTCCTCTGAATTGTGTTGGTATATAGAACTCGAATGAAGGACAAAGAACTGAAATATTACTCAGGAACTTTTATATTATTAAGAAACAAGAATGCAGTGCATGAAATACATGAGTAGAGCTAGCTATATATACTAGCAGAAGAAACTAAAAAGTGGAACCACCCTAAAGTCTAGCCCTACATAACAAACTAGTCGTTAGGCATTAGACTAATTATTCAAAATATCAAAGACTTATTCAAATACAAAAAATAAAACACGTGTGCATGCATGCACATGACTAAAGTTCCTAAATAGTAACATGTGTTTGTTTCATTCAACATCACCCTTCCTTGAATCAAACTCCATGACACCCATCACATGACGAAAGTAGACAACTTGTCTCTAGGCAACGGTTTGGTTAACACATCAGCAAGTGAGAATGGGTACTAGAATATTCCAACTTGATCAACATTTGAGTAACCATCTCTCTTATGTAGTGATACTTAAGCTCAATGTGCTTGGACCGGTTGTGCATCACAGGATTTTTTGATAAGTTGATAGTTGAGTTGTTATCACATAAAATCACTGTGGGATCACTTTGAGCAAACCCCAATCTTCTAGTATTCTTCGAATCCAAATCGCTTCACGTGCAGCCTCAGTACCTGAGATGTACTCGGCTTCGGTACTTGATAGTGCCACAGTTTGTTGTTTCTTTGACTTCCAAGCAATCACCCCACTACCCAAGGAGAAGGTATATGCAGAAACACTTTTGCGATCATCGGCACAGCTTGCCCAATCACTATCACTATAACAAGGAGCATAATTCCTTGAGCACGTCTATACCATATCCCAAACTTTGTAGTACTTGCCACATACTTCAAGATCCTTTTTGCAGCCCCCATGTGTACTTTAGATGGATGTTGCATGTAACGAGATACAAGGCTCACAGAATATGCAAGATCTGGACGTGAGTGAGTTAGGTATATAAGCCCACCAACAAGACTTCTATATACCTCTTCATTCGCCTTGTTAACCTCATCATTCAACTGCAGCTTCTCATTACAATTCATAGGAGTTACTTCTTCTTTGCAATTCTTTAATCCAAATCGATCAAGGAGGGTATTTGCATACGCTCTTGACATAGAAAGATTCCATCACTCGTTTGCTTTACTTCAAGACCTAAGAAGTACTTGAGTTCTCCCATATCAGTCATCTCAAACATACTCATAATAGTATGTTTAAAATCCTTCATCATAACACCACAAGATGAAGTATAGATAATATCATCTACATATAAGCAGACATAGATAACATTACCTGTACTTCCTTTCTTCACATACAAAGTGGGTTCATTATGGCTTCTCAAGTAACCATTCTTCACAAAGTAGTTGTCAATCTTGGCATACCAAGCCCTTGATGACTGCTTTAATCCGTATAAAGCTTTATTTAGCTTGAACACTATATCAGCCTATCAGGGATGATGAATCCTTCTGGTTAAGCAACAAAAATATCTTCAGATAGGTCGCCATTAAGAAAAGTTGTCTTTACATCTAACTGGTGAATACTCCACCCCATCTGAGCTGCAACCGCGAGTATGATACGTATGGTTTCAAATCGTGCCACCGGTGCAAACGTCTCATAAAAGTCAACTCCATGTTTTTGAGAGTAGCCCTTTGCAACCAACCAGGCCTTGTGCCTTAAAATTTCACCATCCGATCCAAGCTTGTTTTGTATAGCCATTTGACTCCCACAACATTCTTACCCGAAGGCAATGGTACTAACTCCCAAGTATTGTTCTTTTCTATGGCTTGTAGTTCAGTAGCCATTGCTTCCCTCCGTTCTTTATGTTTAGCAGCCTCCTCATAATTACTAGGATCTGTCAAAGTAAGAGCAAATTGACAAGTTAACACATTATTATCATCATCGGATAAGCCTTCACCTGAGTGGTAGTCTTGTAGCCACCTAGGAGGTCTAGTAACCCTCCTAGAGGATTCGGGAATCATGGCTGCTGGTTGTGGGGTGGAATTTCCGTGAGGTGAAGAGGTTAAAGGTTGTGTAGTGGGTTGAATAGTGGTTTGTACTTGACTGACTTGTATGGGTAGAGATGGAGACAATCATTAAGGGTTGACTCTTGGGATGTAGGTGTAGTAGTAGGTAAGGTACTTGTGTTAGTAAGGTTGTGATCAGGTTCACATGGGAATGGATCAGAAAAGTACTCTTTGTTGGATGAATTTTCCACATTGGTCCATGCCCATTTGGTATCTTCAAGAAATACCATATCACGTTTGACAGAGAACTTCTTAGGTGCTGTTTGTTTTTCTTCAAAAGCTCTTTCTCACCTCTTCATCTGCGAACATGCAAACGCGGAAAGAGCTTTTGAGTGCGCAGACTGTTTGTTTTTTAGAAGACGTTTCATTAAAAAACGTCTTCCTGACGTCTGCACGGAGAAGACATTGCACCACCTCTTCTAATATCTTCTAACCTCTTCTCACCTAAAATTTTCTCCCTTCCCCCCAAAAACCAACTGCTCTCCCATCTCCATCAAAAGACATTGACCTCTTCCCCATCTCCTTCACCTCACCACCGTCGCCCCCCCCTCCGGCCACCGGTCGCAGCTAGCCACTGTCGGCCCGCGTCCCCCACCGGTCGCAGCCAGCCACCGTCGGCCCGCGTCCCCCACCGGTCGCAGCCAGCCACCGTCGGCCGCCTCCCCCACCGGTAGCAGCCAGCCACCGTCGGCCCGCCTCCCCCACCGGTCGAAACCAGCCACCGTCGGCCCGCCTCCCCCACCGGTCAAAACCAGCCACCGCCGGCCACCTCTTTCTCTTGGAATGCTGTTTTATCTACCTTAACAAATGCGGGTCTTTTAGATGAAGCGAACAGGGTTTTTGGATCTATGCCCGTGACTGACCAGTGCTCTTGGAACTCTATGGTGTCAGGTTTTGCTCAACATGATCGGTTTTCCGAGTCCCTTGAGTTTTTTGTACGTATGCACGCTCAAGATTTTGTGCTTAACCAATATTCTTATGGTAGTGCTCTTAGTTCATGTGCGGGTTTGAGGAATATGAAAATAGGTACTCAGATTCATGCTTCTGCCTTCAAGTCTCCTTATGAGCGAGATGTTTACATGGGCAGTGCTCCTATAGACATGTATTCAAAATTTGGAAACGTGGGTTGTGCTCAAAAGGTTTTCAATGATATGAATCAACGAAACACAGTTTCTGGAATAGCTTGATCTCATGTTATGAGCAAAGACCTGATTGATAATATGCCAATGCAACCCGATGTTGTCGTATGGGCGTCTTTGCTTGGTGGTTGTAAAGTCATGGTAACATTGAGTTAGGAACATATGTGGCAGAAAAGTTAATATTGATCTAGTATTCAAGTTTGTTTCTTTTGTTCATGGTTTGTCAGCATTGATCTAGCTTGATGATATTGTAGTTGTTTGAGTTTATTTAAATGAGAGCTTTGATTGATTTTGGTCTAATTGTTGTTCTAAATCATGCAATTGGAGTTTGCAGATGTTAAAAAACAAACAGTCTCTTCTCGCAGATTGCAGACGTTTAGTCCACCTCTTCTACTGCAAATGTCTGCAGATGTGGTTCGCAGACTGCAGACGTTTTCCTGCAGAAAAAACAAACAGCACCTTAGTCTCTGGGTTGAACAGTCTGTAACCACTGCTTTGAGTAGAATATCCAATGAAGATATTCTTCTCAGATTTATTGTCTAGCTTTTTTCTCAACTGAGTAGGTACGAGACCATATGCAACACACCCAAATGTTTTCAACCGAGAGACAGTGGGTTTCTTACCGGTCCATGCTTCCAGTGGGGTTCGGTTAGCAAGGGCTTTAGAAGGTGATCGATTAATAGTGTGTATGGCTGTGACAACAGCTTCGGCCCACAAATAGGCCGGTAATGACTTCTCATGCAACATACTTCTGGCCAAGTTCATAACGGTTCGGTTCTTCCGCTCCACCACCCCGTTATGTGAGGAGTGTAGGGTATAGTCAGTTCTCGCTTTATGCCATTTTGTTCACAAAAGTTGTTAAACTCTTGTGAGCAAAATTCCCCACCTCGGTCAGATCTCAAGGTCTTAATCGGGTTACCACATTCTTTCTCTACATAAGCTTTAAACACTTTAAACTTTGCAAATACATCACTTTTGTGGTTAGAAAATAAACCAACACATTCTAGTTAAATCATCTATGAATAGTAGGTAATAAACACTATTACCTAGACTTGATATATGCATGGGACCACATACATTAGTATGTACCAACTGCAATTTGTACTGTGCTCTCCATGAAGTGGCTTGAAATGAACCTCTTGCTTGTTTCCCTGTAACACAAGCTTCACAAAATACAGAGTTGTGAATTTTTGGAAGGCCAATTACCATCTCCTTGTCATGCAATTTTTTAAGGCCATCGAAGTGTAGATGTCCATATCTACAGTGCCAGCGGAAAGTTTGAGCATATCGTGCAGAAAGATCTTGGATAGAGACTAGACTCGCAGCATCTAATACAAACATGTTGTTGCTTGCTCTTGACACCTCCAATAGCACTTTCTGTGAGTCTTTGTTCAAAATAACACATTTGCCATTAGAGAACCGCAGCTCATAACCTTTCTTCATAAGTTGACCAACGCTAAGGAGATTATATTCAAGCTTTGGAGCATAATACACATGTTCCAAAAGTTTGAATGATTGCTCTCCTGTACGGATCTTCACAGTTCCTCTTCCTTCTACATTAAGTTTCTTCTTGTCACCAAGTCGAACTCCCAACTTGAATGACTCATCAAGAGTCACAAAACTATCTTTAGATCCTGTCATATGGTTAGAGCAGCCTGAATCAATAAACCATAAGTGGTTAGAGTTACCCGAATTAGCAAATAGTCATCAAGAGATGTTGATCTTCATCTCCTTCGGCTTGCTCTTGATCATCATCATTATCAACAACATTAGCTTGATCTTCATTGTTGTACCAACAGTCTTTCTTGACATGCCATACTTCTTGCAACAGTAATATTGTGGGATCTTGCTCCTGTCCAGTCCTCCTCTTCCTCGACCAGTTCCTCGACCACGGAAAGGAGCTCGACCACGTCCTCTGCCTTGTGGAGATCTTTGATCTTGGACCACCTGTAGGGCTCTTTCTTCTTGACCATCATTCTTTTTCGTAGGACTCTCAAAAGAGTTCCTAATGTTCATTCTTTCTTCTTGGGACTGCAAGAGTCCCATAAGCTTGACAGGAGTAATATCAGAGGTTTCATATACCACCTCAATAGATGGTATAACATAGTCAAACCGAGAAGATAAACTACGCAAAATTTTCTCAACAACCTTCTGATTTGTAAGCTCTTCCCCAAACGATCTTTGTTGTCCAACGTTGTTCATAACGCGTGAGAAGTAATCTCCCACCGTTCTTCATCTTCATGCTGAGATTCTCAAACGCCCTACGAAGTCCTTGTAGCTTAACAGCTTGGACTTGAGAATCGCCTTGAAATTCGATACGTAGGGTATCCCAAGTCTTCTTTGCCGAATTAGCAGCAGCAATTCGGGAAAAGAGGCTATCATGGACACCTTGTTGGATCAAAGACATTGCAAGGGCATCTTTCTTCTTTGTTTCTTGATTATCAGGAGCTCCTTCATTCACAGCAGTTATCCCCAGGAACACAACTTCCCAGAGATTACGAGACCGCAAGATCGTCTTCATGCGCAGACTCCAGTGCTCATATCCCTCGCCTTCGAAGATTGGAATCAATGGAACCATAGTTGGAGGCGCAACCGTGGTATCAGTCATGATGGAGTCGTAAATACGGCTCTGATACCAATTTGTTGGTATATAGAACTCGAATGAAGGACAAAGAACTGAAATATTACTCAGGAACTTTTATATTATTAAGAAACAATGCAGTGCATGAAATACATGAGTAGAGCTAGCTATATATACTAGCAGAAGAAACTAAAAAAGTGGAACCACCCTAAAGTCTAGCCCTACATAACAAACTAGTCGTTAGGCATTAGACTAATTATTCAAAATATCAAAGACTTATTCAAATACAAAAAATAAAACACGTGTGCATGCATGCACATGACTAAAGTTCCTAAATAGTAAACATGTGTTTGTTTCATTCAACATCACCCTTCCTTGAATCAAACTCCATGACACCCATCACATGACGAAAGTAGACAAACTTGTCTCTAGGCAACGGTTTGGTTAACACATCAGCAAGTTGAGAATGGGTACTAGAATATTCCAACTTGATCAACATTTGAGTAACCATCTCTCTTATGTAGTGATACTTAAGCTCAATGTGCTTGGACCGGTTGTGCATCACAGGATTTTTTGATAGTTGATAGTTGAGTTGTTATCACATAAAATCACTGTGGGATCACTTTGAGCAAACCCAAATCTTCTAGTATTCTTCGAATCCAAATCGCTTCACGTGCAGCCTCAGTACCTGAGATGTACTCGGCTTCGGTACTTGATAGTGCCACAGTTTGTTGTTTCTTTGACTTCCAAGCAATCACCCCACTACCCAAGGAGAAGGTATATGCAGAAACACTTTTGCGATCATCGGCACAGCTTGCCCAATCACTATCACTATAACCAAGGAGCATAATTCCTTGAGCACGTCTATACCATATCCCAAACTTTGTAGTACTTGCCACATACTTCAAGATCCTTTTTGCAGCCCCCATGTGTACTTTAGATGGATGTTGCATGTAACGAGATACAAGGCTCACAGAATATGCAAGATCTGGACGTGAGTGAGTTAGGTATATAAGCCCACCAACAAGACTTCTATATACCTCTTCATTCGCCTTGTTAACCTCATCATTCAACTGCAGCTTCTCATTACAATTCATAGGAGTTACTTCTTCTTTGCAATTCTTTAATCCAAATCGATCAAGGAGGGTATTTGCATACCGCTCTTGACATAGAAAGATTCCATCACTCGTTTGCTTTACTTCAAGACCTAAGAAGTACTTGAGTTCTCCCATATCAGTCATCTCAAACATACTCATAATAGTATGTTTAAAATCCTTCATCATAACACCACAAGATGAAGTATAGATAATATCATCTACATATAAGCAGACATAGATAACATTACCTGTACTTCCTTTCTTCACATACAAAGTGGGTTCATTATGGCTTCTCAAGTAACCATTCTTCACAAAGTAGTTGTCAATCTTGGCATACCAAGCCCTTGATGACTGCTTTAATCCGTATAAAGCTTTATTTAGCTTGAACACTATATCAGCCTTATCAGGGATGATGAATCCTTCTGGTTAAGCAACAAAAATATCTTCAGATAGGTCGCCATTAAGAAAAGTTGTCTTTACATCTAACTGGTGAATACTCCACCCCATCTGAGCTGCAACCGCGAGTATGATACGTATGGTTTCAAATCGTGCCACCGGTGCAAACGTCTCATAAAAGTCAACTCCATGTTTTTGAGAGTAGCCCTTTGCAACCAACCAGGCCTTGTGCCTTAAAATTTCACCATCCGATCCAAGCTTGGTTTTGTATAGCCATTTGACTCCCACAACATTCTTACCGAAGGCAATGGTACTAACTCCCAAGTATTGTTCTTTTCTATGGCTTGTAGTTCAGTAGCCATTGCTTCCCTCCGTTCTTTATGTTTAGCAGCCTCCTCATAATTACTAGGATCTGTCAAAGTAAGAGCAATTGACAAGTTAACACATTATTATCATCATCGGATAAGCCTTCACCTGAGTGGTAGTCTTGTAGCCACCTAGGAGGTCTAGTAACCCTCCTAGAGGATTCGGGAATCATGGCTGCTGGTTGTGGGGTGGAATTTCCGTGAGGTGAAGAGGTTAAAGGTTGTGTAGTGGGTTGAATAGTGGTTTGTACTTGACTGACTTGTATGGGTAGATGGAGACAATTCATTAAGGGTTGACTCTTGGGATGTAGGTGTAGTAGTAGGTAAGGTACTTGTGTTAGTAAGGTTGTGATCAGGTTCACATGGGAATGGATCAGAAAAGTACTCTTTGTTGGATGAATTTTCCACATTGGTCCATGCCCATTTGGTATCTTCAAGAAATACCATATCACGTTTGACAGAGAACTTCTTAGGTGCTGTTTGTTTTTCTTCAAAAGCTCTTTCTCACCTCTTCATCTGCGAACATGCAAACGCGGAAAGAGCTTTTGAGTGCGCAGACTGTTTGTTTTTTAGAAGACGTTTCATTAAAAAACGTCTTCCTGACGTCTGCACGGAGAAGACATTGCACCACCTCTTCTAATATCTTCTAACCTCTTCTCACCTAAAATTTTCTCCCTTCCCCCCAAAAACCAACTGCTCTCCCACTCCATCAAAAGACATTGACCTCTTCCCCATCTCCTTCACCTCACCACCGTCGCCCCCCCCTCCGGCCACCGGTCGCAGCTAGCCACTGTCGGCCCGCGTCCCCCACCGGTCGCAGCCAGCCACCGTCGGCCCGCGTCCCCCACCGGTCGCAGCCAGCCACCGTCGGCCCGCCTCCCCCACCGGTAGCAGCCAGCCACCGTCGGCCCGCCTCCCCCACCGGTCGAAACCAGCCACCGTCGGCCCGCCTCCCCCACCGGTCAAAACCAGCCACCGCCGGCCACCTCTTTCTCTTGGAATGCTGTTTTATCTACCTTAACAAATGCGGGTCTTTTAGATGAAGCGAACAGGGTTTTTGGATCTATGCCCGTGACTGACCAGTGCTCTTGGAACTCTATGGTGTCAGGTTTTGCTCAACATGATCGGTTTTCCGAGTCCCTTGAGTTTTTTGTACGTATGCACGCTCAAGATTTTGTGCTTAACCAATATTCTTATGGTAGTGCTCTTAGTTCATGTGCGGGTTTGAGGAATATGAAAATAGGTACTCAGATTCATGCTTCTGCCTTCAAGTCTCCTTATGAGCGAGATGTTTACATGGGCAGTGCTCCTATAGACATGTATTCAAAATTTGGAAACGTGGGTTGTGCTCAAAAGGTTTTCAATGATATGAATCAACGAAACACAGTTTCTTGGAATAGCTTGATCTCATGTTATGAGCAAAGACCTGATTGATAATATGCCAATGCAACCCGATGTTGTCGTATGGGCGTCTTTGCTTGGTGGTTGTAAAGTTCATGGTAACATTGAGTTAGGAACATATTGGCAGAAAAGTTAATATTGATCTAGTATTCAAGTTTGTTTCTTTTTGTTCATGGTTTGTCAGCATTGATCTAGCTTGATGATATTGTAGTTGTTTGAGTTTATTTAAATGAGAGCTTTGATTGATTTTGGTCTAATTGTTGTTCTAAATCATGCAATTGGAGTTTGCAGATGTTAAAAAACAAACAGTCTTCTTCTCGCAGATTGCAGACGTTTAGTCCACCTCTTCTACTGCAAATGTCTGCAGATGTGGTTCGCAGACTGCAGACGTTTTCCTGCAGAAAAAACAAACAGCACCTTAGTCTCTGGGTTGAACAGTCTGTAACCACTGCTTTGAGTAGAATATCCAATGAAGATATTCTTCTCAGATTTATTGTCTAGCTTTTTTCTCAACTGAGTAGGTACGAGACCATATGCAACACACCCAAATGTTTTCAACCGAGAGACAGTGGGTTTCTTACCGGTCCATGCTTCCAGTGGGGTTCGGTTAGCAAGGGCTTTAGAAGGTGATCGATTAATAGTGTGTATGGCTGTGACAACAGCTTCGGCCCACAAATAGGCCGGTAATGACTTCTCATGCAACATACTTCTGGCCAAGTTCATAACGGTTCGGTTCTTCCGCTCCACCACCCCGTTATGTTGAGGAGTGTAGGGTATAGTCAGTTCTCGCTTTATGCCATTTTGTTCACAAAAGTTGTTAAACTCTTGTGAGCAAAATTCCCCACCTCGGTCAGATCTCAAGGTCTTAATCGGGTTACCACATTCTTTCTCTACATAAGCTTTAAACACTTTAAACTTTGCAAATACATCACTTTTGTGGTTAGAAAATAAACCCAACACATTCTAGTTAAATCATCTATGAATAGTAGGTAATAAACACTATTACCTAGACTTGATATATGCATGGGACCACATACATTAGTATGTACCAACTGCAATTTGTACTGTGCTCTCCATGAAGTGGCTTGAAATGAACCTCTTGCTTGTTTCCCTGTAACACAAGCTTCACAAAATACAGAGTTGTGAATTTTTGGAAGGCCAATTACCATCTCCTTGTCATGCAATTTTTTAAGGCCATCGAAGTGTAGATGTCCATATCTACAGTGCCAGCGGAAAGTTTGAGCATATCGTGCAGAAAGATCTTGGATAGAGACTAGACTCGCAGCATCTAATACAAACATGTTGTTGCTTGCTCTTGACACCTCCAATAGCACTTTCTGTGAGTCTTTGTTCAAAATAACACATTTGCCATTAGAGAACCGCAGCTCATAACCTTTCTTCATAAGTTGACCAACGCTAAGGAGATTATATTCAAGCTTTGGAGCATAATACACATGTTCCAAAAGTTTGAATGATTGCTCTCCTGTACGGATCTTCACAGTTCCTCTTCCTTCTACATTAAGTTTCTTCTTGTCACCAAGTCGAACTCCCAACTTGAATGACTCATCAAGAGTCACAAAACTATCTTTAGATCCTGTCATATGGTTAGAGCAGCCTGAATCAATAAACCATAAGTGGTTAGAGTTACCCGAATTAGCAAATAGTCATCAAGAGATGTTGATCTTCATCTCCTTCGGCTTGCTCTTGATCATCATCATTATCAACAACATTAGCTTGATCTTCATTGTTGTACCAACAGTCTTTCTTGACATGCCCATACTTCTTGCAACAGTAATATTGTGGGATCTTGCTCCTGTCCAGTCCTCCTCTTCCTCGACCAGTTCCTCGACCACGGAAAGGAGCTCGACCACGTCCTCTGCCTTGTGGAGATCTTTGATCTTGGACCACCTGTAGGGCTCTTTCTTCTTGACCATCATTCTTTTTCGTAGGACTCTCAAAAGAGTTCCTAATGTTCATTCTTTCTTCTTGGGACTGCAAGAGTCCCATAAGCTTGACAGGAGTAATATCAGAGGTTTCATATACCACCTCAATAGATGGTATAACATAGTCAAACCGAGAAGATAAACTACGCAAAATTTTCTCAACAACTTCTGATTTGTAAGCTCTTCCCCAAACGATCTTTGTTGTCCAACGTTGTTCATAACGCGTGAGAAGTAATCTCCCACCGTTTCTTCATCTTTCATGCTGAGATTCTCAAACGCCCTACGAAGTCCTTGTAGCTTAACAGCTTGGACTTGAGAATCGCCTTGAAATTCGATACGTAGGGTATCCCAAGTCTTCTTTGCCGAATTAGCAGCAGCAATTCGGAAAAGAGGCTATCATGGACACCTTGTTGGATCAAAGACATTGCAAGGGCATCTTTCTTCTTTGTTTCTTGATTATCAGGAGCTCCTTCATTCACAGCAGTTATCCCCAGGAACACAACTTCCCAGAGATTACGAGACCGCAAGATCGTCTTCATGCGCAGACTCCAGTGCTCATATCCCTCGCCTTCGAAGATTGGAATCAATGGAACCATAGTGGAGGCGCAACCGTGGTATCAGTCATGATGGAGTCGTAAATACGGCTCTGATACCAATTTGTTGGTATATAGAACTCGAATGAAGGACAAAGAACTGAAATATTACTCAGGAACTTTTATATTATTAAGAAACAATGCAGTGCATGAAATACATGAGTAGAGCTAGCTATATATACTAGCAGAAGAAACTAAAAAGTGGAACCACCCTAAAGTCTAGCCCTACATAACAAACTAGTCGTTAGGCATTAGACTAATTATTCAAAATATCAAAGACTTATTCAAATACAAAAAATAAAACACGTGTGCATGCATGCACATGACTAAAGTTCCTAAATAGTAAACATGTGTTTGTTTCATTCAACATCAAATTGCATTGATCGAGCTTTTTTTACTGTGAATCAGTAAACAACAATCAAAGCTACTAAAAAGCAATGCGGAAAAGCTGAACAAGCAACCAAAACCCAGATTTCGCTTCACAAACCCATTATGAGTTAAGTTTCATAACTACCGAATTACCTTTCTTTATAGCAACTTAAATTGAGGGAAGCATTCGAACCCCCGCCATGGTTGTATCTTGTAACCTAAAACGAAATATTCAAGTGAGTAACCAGAGAACTAAATTACAGTGTACTGGTATCCTTGATTCCAGAATGCCAGTTGACATATGCTTATATAAAAGAAAACAACATGCACAATAGATTTCCTATCTGGAGAATCTAAAAGTAAGAGCCTGAGAGATATCTTTACTTTCCAAATTCTAGAAGCAAAATTATTCCACTCAACCAAATATAATATATTTTACATCTTTCTAAATTCTAGAAGCAAAATTATTCCACTCAACCCAATATAAAACATTTTATAACACAGCTCAAAAAGTCCACTCAAGATACCAAAATTTATAAAGCTATATTTTAGATCATATGCTTATATATCTAAAGAGTGAAATAATCTCATACAACAGGCAAAAAGAATTATAAAAAAAGAGTTTAAGTAACTACACATTTAAAGTTAATTTGACTATGGTTTGGAAGGGTGCGCCAGGACTTGGTGGTAGTGTAAGACCAAGACGACGCATAAAGAACCCCAATAGCAAGCTAGTGTAATGGCCTTTCCCTTAAAAAATAAGATTAATATCGAGTAGGTCGATGACCCACATATCAGATATTAAACTGATAAGAACAGATACTACACTTGATCTTAGCCAAAAGGCCGAGAAAGGTATGCCTTCTTCTTTCACGAACCTCACCTTATATAGGGAGGCCCCTCATCTTTGTTATCTTCACTGAGCCAATGTGGGACTCTCAGTTATAAGCAACTCGAGAATTTCGATCACCCATGTAAATTTACCAAAACTAAATACTTCGTAATTGAGGATTCTAGTAAGTAATTATGGTCAGCATGAGTACTTGCAGGTTATACAACAATAAAATACCCACAAATACATCAAATAAATTAGCATGTGATCAAAGAGAATAAAGAAAATAGGTTTGGCATCTTTATATGTATGGGTAATATCCTTGACAGATTTTAGCGTATCACGTAAAGAAATTAAAAGTTCTTCAGATGAAACAAAGAATCACATTTAAAGATTAACAAACCTTTACGGGAGCATCCAATGAGATAAAATTATCTAGTTCCGCCAAGGAGACCGACACCATTTAGAAAGCGAAATAGGGCATGATTAGTGTTCAAAACAGAATCCAATAGACAGATCATGAATGAAACTATACATTTCTCGATAATTGTTCCATTGCCAAATTTGTTTAGTAAACATAATGACCAAGGAGTTGCATCCATTTTAAGTCTTTGGCATCGATATGAAACTCAAAAGAAGATTACTTCTTGGTTGATCGGATAGATCACATTCGGTCATATAAAGATACCATAGCATCATTCCAACTTGGTGTAATCAATCATAAATATGGATTGTTCAGTAGTCATTAGCTTGCTTCCCATGGCACAAAAAGTTCTATCAATTTTCATTTATTGTGGTCAATCATATATTAGTAAACTCATTTGAAGAATGCTATGATTACATAATTAGGAAAACAAGCGTACCCGGTGCTTGACTTAGCTCCCACTTTACGCATGGTCCGCAGAGGGCATTGCTTCGCTATCTGATGTACTTAGTCTTACCCTAGACTTTGTGCAAGAGGTTGTTTGCCACAAAATGTAGTGTAAGAAAAACAGTTAACTACCTGCAATTTCAAATTATAATGTGATAGGTGATTGAAAAGAGTTCAAGCTTAGCAAATTCTGATTTCCAAGCCCGTGTCCAACAGGCTTCACTAGAATCTATGTGCAGGTTTATGTGAAATACAAGTAGAAACATATTCTAGATATAAATTACCTGCTTATATATACGCTTTGCGTGTATAATCAGGTCATGTAATGATAAGAACAATCCCTAAGAATTGGAATATGAAAACGTAGTTAAAGATTTAATAAGATGATGAAGATAAAATTCCTCTATGCAAATAAACAATAACAAGATATCAGCCCACATACCATGATCAATAATCTTTGTATCATTAGGAATAAATGTGTCAGATGTCATTCCCTGCATAACATGTCTGGTAACAGAACCAGCTAAATGTTACTCCCTAATTACGTGCATATGAATTCACTTAAGCAGTCCATTACGAAAAAATCAGTTTGAGGAGTTGTGTGTGTATTCTGAACAGAAAGAAGCTTTTAACAAAATCTGACCTTTCATTATGAATATCAAGCGCAATTTCTGGAGTCATCAGGGGCCTTGCATAATTGTTTTGGTGGGCAACCAATGGCAATGACAAAAAGAAGCTACATGGACATTAGCTAATATAGTCAAGAGCATACTTAATATCATGTTACATAAGCTTTCTATGGATTTGGAGAGAATAAGGAAGAGACACATTAAAAAAGTATCTGACCATTTGAGTTCTGCTGCAAAATTGATTCCCAAGAGAAGATGAATCAAGAACTCAAGAATATGACACCAAATTAATACACTGGGATGCATGAAGCAGGCTGTCACAACTGATGATTTGATTAATAGCCTGCCATCTAAAGCAAAGGTATGGAAACAGGAGACTAGAGACAGAGGGTTACCACTAAAATAGTTAGCATGCTCCTGAAGACTCTCAGAAAAACTAGTTCAAATATCATGTTGATATGCAGAAGTGCAGAAAGACTCTACAAGATCAAAAACATATAAGGTGATATAAAAGTTGTTGATAAAGTCATGTTATATATAAGAAGCAAAACTTGCCATTTAACATGCATGTAAATAATCAACGACTACGTCAAACGCATAAAAAACCTGTCAATGTGAAGATAGTAACATGAACTTCCCGACTCCACTAACAGGATTTTAACAAAATAAAGTGTTTCAGCACTAATATATCAGGATCATAACCATAGTGAAGGACAATGTTTTAAGCACCATGCACTTTTCAGTTAGTGGAATTCTAAAACAAGCATGAAACAAACAGCTAAGATTACCTGGTCCAATCACTACATCATGTAGTCTACATGTACATACTACACTTGGGAGTTAAATTTTTCCATGACAAATAATTGAAAACGATGGATTTATAGTGGATCATAATGGCTAACACTGACTATAGTGGATACTATTGACAACATATCAAAGATTCCTAAAAATGCAGAAATATAGTATACTTGCTATAAGCAACTCGAGAATTTTTGATCACCCATATAAATGTTCAAAAACTCAATACTTCATAAATGAAAATTCTAGTAAGTTATTAAGGTCAACATGAGCGTGTGCAGCTTATACAATAAAACACCTGCAAATACATCAAACAAATTACCATGTGATCAAAGAGAATAAAGAAGATAGGTTCCGCACCTTCAAAGAAATTAGCATGCCTTTTAAGTCGTTGGCATCAGTATGAACCTCAAACGAAAATTGTTTCTTGGTTGATCGGATAGATCACATTCGGTCACATTAAAGATGCCTTGGCATCATTCCAACTTGGTGTAATCAATCATAAATATGGATTGTTCAGCAGTCATCCCACAAAAAGTTTTATCAGTTTTCATTTATCATGTTCAATCAAATATCAGTAAGTTCATTTCAAGATTGTTATAATCGAATATAAATGGAAAAAAGGCATAACTAGTGCTTGACTTAGTTCCTGCTTTATGCATGGTCAGGGGAGGGTTTACCCTACACTTTATGCTGGAGGCTATTTCCCGGAATGTCTTGGGTAAGAAAAACCTTTAACTGATATGCATTTCAAATGAAGACGTGATGGTTGAATTAAAAGAATTCAATCTTGATAGCAAATTACGATTTCTGTGACCATGTTCAACAGGCTTCATCAGAGTCTATGTGCAGGTTCATGTGAAAAGAATACAAGTAGGAACATAGTCTAGATAGAAATAACCTTCTTTATATATTCGCTTTGTATGTATAACTAGGTCATGTAGTTATATGAACATACCTTGAAAAATGGAATATGAAAAGGTAGTAAAAGAATTTATAGGATGTAAGAACAAATCTCCGTATGCAAATAAACCACAATTCAATGAACAAGATAACAGTCCACGTACTGTGATCTTGTATCATTAGGAATAGATGTGTCAGCTGTCATTTCCTGCAAAGCACTTATGGGCAAAGGTTTAGCAAAATGTTACTCCTTACTTACATGCATATGAATTCACTTAAGCAGTCCATTATGAAAAAAACAGCTTGAGGAGTCGTGTGTGCGCGAGCATGTGAGTCTTCTGAAAAGAAATAAGCTTTTAATAAAATCTGACCTTCCGTCATGAATATCAAGCGCAGCTTCGGCTGTCATCGTGAGCCTTGCATAATTGTTTTGGCTAGCAACCAAACGGACATTAGCATAGTCAAGAACATGCTAAATATCATGTCACAGAAGCTTTCTCTGAAAATAAATAAAATTAGGAAGATAGCAGTACACTTAACACCAAACCATTATTAATAATCAGAGCAGTTTAATAAAACTCCATGATAGAAAAAAAAAACTATTTTGGCAACTACAAACAATTTTCGAAAAAAAATCAAGGGTGACAATTGGTTAAATAACTATTTTGAACTTACGTTTGGAGGGGTGAGCCAGCTAAGGCAGTAGTGCAACACCATTACCAAAACACCACAAGAGCTAATATTTTTAACACAGTTGAAAAGATATCAGTCCACTCAACACCAAACCCTTTATAAGGAGAAATGATACACATTTAAGATTACTTTGACTATGGCTTGGAGGGGTGCGCCAGGCCTTGGTGGTAGTGTAAGACCAAGGCGACGCATGAAGAACCCCAATAGCAAGCTACTGTAATGGGCCTTCCCCCTTAAAAAATAAGATTAATATCGAGTGGGTCGATGACCCACATATCAGATATTAAACTGATAAGAACAGATACTACACTTGATCTTAGCCAAAAGGCCGAGAAAGGTATGCTTATTCACTTCACGAACCTCTCCTTATATAGGGAGGCCCCTCATCGTTGTTATCTTCACTGAGCCAATGTGGGACTCTCAGTTGTTGTTTCACTTAGGTTGTCATCTCTCAAAGTTTATAACAAAACTAGCCTTTAAAGATCATAAAGTAATGCTTATTAACCTCTAATTTAACTGCAAAGATCTTAAAACGCCCATCGGTTGATCGACACTTAATCACCCTCCAAATCCATTTCTTAAGGCACCTGAAACTTACTGTTTCAAACTTAACATTGTGTTATAGTGTTTGTGCCTTGACTTTCTAAGAACCTTATTTGCATAACTAATTCCATTAATGTTTAACTTAAACCTACAACCTGCTCATGATTCTAATTATATCGGTTGATTGCATACTCACGTAATTCAAAGGGATTGTAAGAAACTACATCAGGCTCATATTGTCTTTTCTAGGTGTGTTTGTAAGTGTTAGAGAAAACCAAACATGGTACAAGAAAATACAAAACATACCTGTTTGATTATATAAACAACTTATAGAAGCAATTCATCTCTAGACATGTAAGGAAGAAGTGTAGGTTCCGATGAACACACCTGCATGTGAAGCAGTGATATAATCATGTAGGTGCAATAGATAATAAGTTTGTTCAGTTCCAGTCATGACTCGATTAAAACAAATTGTAACAAGAATTAATGAAATTCCCCGTATATTTGACCCGGTTCACCCACCTGCGCTTTATTACTAAGAAAAGTTTTGTCAAGAGAATGGAACATATACAGAAGAAAAACGGGTGGTTAAGGAAGCCACTAATAATGTCCCTAACCTCCTCACAAAAACCATCTTACACAGTTGTCTAGTAACCTTTGTCTTTACATCTATTTACCTACAATATATCAGAAAAGAGTGCAACATAAAGCTAAGTAGTACTGAGAGGACAAAGTAACAATATCTCTATGTTTTACTGCAACGGAGTCTAACTTGAAGCATATTATGATGTCAGGGATCACAACAGTGGAAAAAAGGCAACTAACCAGTTCATATACATAAGCTAAATCCACTGAGATGCATGAATCAACCTGTCACAAGTCTAGAATTGATCGATAGCCTGCCACCAGCTAAAGCAGTGGTATGAAGAAAAAAAAGCAACTAATTACTTCAAGAAATGATTGAGATAAAATGATCAATAGTTCCACCAAGGAGACTGATACCATCTAGAAAGATGTATAAAACAGAATCCAATAAACATAGATCATTAATGAGACTATATATTTCTCGACAACTACTCCCTTGCCAAATTCGTCTAGTAAACATAATGAGCGAGAAGTAGCATGCCTTTTCAGTCTTTGGCAGCAGTATGTATTAATTCCTAAATATTCCCTCCGGTCATTTAAATTTAAATTTGTATTATTCCTAGTTTGTAGCCTAATATAGAAATAGTCTAGGTCAAGTTTTGTGATCCAGGTTTATAGGATCTTCTGTTGTATTCTCTATGTATAAAGGCCATGGCCAGTTATAAATGAAAATCAATCAAAAATTAATAAACTTTCTCTATCTTATATGGTATCACTTCCAGGCCAATATTCCTCTGCGTATCACTCGTCCTGATTCAGTCATGTCATCCGACAACAGCCTCCAAAGCACCACCATCAATTCCATCCCTGCTACACCTTCCACCCCAACTCTCGTTACTTTTCCATCTTCCCTTAAACTTACCTCAACAAATTACCTCCCATGGAAAGCCCAGGTGGAAGCTATTCTTCAAGGTCTAGACCTCTTTAAATTTATTGATGGCTCCTATCCATGTCCTGATGCTTGAATCCACTTTTCCTTATACTTCATTGAATCCACTTTTCCTTATACTTCTCTCACCAAATCTCCCACTCCAGTCACTCCATCTCCTGATGCTTGGCTATTTTTCTACCTTATACCGACCACTGTCACATCCCCCTCACCTTCTACTCCCACATATCCACCTCCTTTAATCACCTATTCTCGTCGCCCAAAACCCAACTCTCCTAATCCTCCAACCCCAACTCCAACTGACACTACACAAACACCTACTTCTCACTCTTCAACACCTCCTGGCTCCAATGATACAGCCAACTCTTCCCAACATTCCACCTCTAATGATCTTCCACCTCCCTCATATAACACTCGCACCTCTAGAAAACCAAATCAGAAGTACCATAATAAGGACTTCCATCTCTACAATGCTACTACTCAATCCCCTGTTGAACCCACTACCATCTCTCAAGCATTGAAACAACCGCAATGGCGTCAAGCCATGCAAGACGAATTCAATGCTTTAATTCGAAACAACACCTGGACACTAGTCCCACCTGATTCAATTCCAAATCTTGTTGGATGCAAATGGGTATTCCGCACCAAATACAACCTGATGGTTCTGTTGATCGACTTAAAGCGCGCCTTGTCGCCAAGGTTTTCACCAACGACCGGGGCTTGATTATGTTGAAACCTTTAGTCCCGTTGTCAAACCATCCACCCTTCGCCTCATTCTCTCTCTTGTTACTTCTTATAACTGGCCACTTCGTCATTTAGACATTAATAACACCTTTCTTCAAGGCACTCTCACCGAATCAGTCTATATGTATCAACCACCGGGTTTTACCGATCCAGACAAACCAACTCACGTTTGCAAACTGGCGAAAGCCATTTACGGTCTTCGCCAAGCATCACGTGCTTGGTATGAACAACTCAAATCCTTTCTTGTTTCCAACCATTTTAAATCCACCATTTCTGATTCCTCCCTCTTCATAACAATTCAACATCCTCTCCAATTTTCTTACTCGTTTATGTCGATGATATTATTTTAACCGGTCCTAATCCTAGTCACATTAACTCATTTATCTCCATCCTAGCTAACCGGTTTTCTCTTAAGGACCTTGGCACCCTCTCTTACTTTAACCCAACTGGTTTATTCCTAACTCAATCCAAATATATTCTTGACATCCTTAATCGAGCCAATATGAGTAATTGTAAGCCAGCTAGCACACCAATGGTTGATTCACAGGCACTTGACACTACTGTTGGTGAACCATTACCTTCACCCACTGATTACCGCTCCTTTGTAGGAGTTCTACAATACCTTGCTTTAACCTGTCCGGACGTGTCTTTCGCTATTAACCGTTTATCACAATTTATGCATCAGCCAACCAATGTTCACTGTGCAGCCCTCAAAAGGCTACTGCGATACTTACAGGGCACTCATCAACATGGCACTCATCAACATGGCATTTTACTTCAACGGAACACTCCTCTACATCTTCATGGTTTCACTGATGCAGATTGGGCGGGTGACAAAATGAACTACCGTAGTACTACTGGTTACATCATATACTTGGGTTTCAATCCCATCGCTTGGTCTTCAAAATGCCAGTCCACTATTGCACGATCCTCCACCGAAGCTGAATTTCGGGTTGTAGCGTCGACAACAACAAAAATACAGTGGTTAATATCTTTGCTGCATGAACTTGGCCTCAAATCTGTGACAACACCTATCATTTATTGCGATAATCTTAGTGTTGTCCACTATTCAGCAAACCCTGTATTTCATTCCTGCATGAAATACTTGGCTCTTGATTTCCACTTTGTGCGAGAAAAGGTCCAATCCAAACACTTGCAAGTAACTCACATTAAAGGAGACGACCAACTTGCGGATGCTTTAACGAAACCCCTACTAAAGGGTCGCTATTATGATCTTCTGTCCAAGATTGGACTGCTTGCCCGCTCGTCCATCTTGCGGGGGCATATTAATTCCTAAATATTCCCTCCGGTCATTTAAATTTAAATTTGTATTATTCCTAGTTTGTAGCCTAATATAGAAATAGTCTAGGTCAAGTTTTGTGATCCAGGTTTATAGGATCTTCTGTTGTATTCTCTATGTATAAAGGCCATGGCCAGTTATCAATGAAAATCAATCAAAGATTAACAAACTTTTTCTATCTTATAGTATGAACCTCGAAAGAGGATTATTTCTTGGTTCATCGGAAAGATCAAATTCGGTTACATAAAACATACCTTAGCATCACTCGTAGGAGTAAATATAGAATCCACAAGCTCAATGTGATAATGTATATGATCAAGGGCTTAACCTGGTACTTGATGAGACATGTTAAATTTTGATATTACCATCCTGTTGCTTAAACTGAAGTAAGCTGTCTAATGACCTACAGTTATAGATTATCATGTGATGTGAAAATAGGTAAATTGATTAATGTAGAAAATCCAAATCATATTAACTAATAAAATGGCTTTCAATTTGGATGAAATATTGTATGTATTTCACAAGCAAAAGTATCCTTTACCCATATCAATTAGAGGAAACTTTGCGGTAGCATCTTCCCAAAGTTCCAGCACATGGAGTTCACATGTAAGATTATCGTACTAGGAAATTCCAACTCTGGTAACATGATTTTCATAATGAGTTAACTCCAATAATCATTACTACATAACAAGAAAAGAAGACTTAGCTTTAGGATAGTGTAAATATTAAGAATTTAATGTAAACTTCAGTTCAATAATGATAACAAACTGAAATTTCATCAAGTTAATACTCTTGATAACTAACTGTAAAATAATAAGGCTTAATCTAGAACAGCTGAATAGTGCGATGATACGTACCGTTACGACAGGATTACCGAATACAGATGCTTGTTCACCTAATAAGCTTACCTAAGACCTGCAGGAAAAAAGCCATAAATAAAGCCAAAAAAGTTCAGGCATGGCGTATTGTATTATTAAAGCTTAATGCAAAAAAACATGTGTTTTCAAAGATGTTTAATGTTTAAACATCATCATCTTTTCCTTGTGATTTAGGTTAATTAGTATTCTTTTATTAATCAGAAAATTAGTTATAAATTGAGTAGTGCTGTCCATATGGCAAGGCATTACTGGACCCTTTTGGAAGGCCAATTTAGAGCATCTACAATTACTCCCCTGTTCTCTACAGAACTACACAACACATAATCAATAAATAAAACATTAGCACCAATAACGCTTAATTAATCACATAAGAAGCAATTAAGTCATTACAACGCACAAACAACAAATCAACATTAGCACCAAGAACGCCTAAGTAGTACGTATATAGCAGATGACATTACAGATTTACAGCATACGATGGACAGATCAAAAATCAGCACCACGAACGCCTAATCAATCGTGATGACTAATAAGCACATAAGAATCAATTAATAAATCATAACGCACAATCAACAAATCAAGCATCAGCACCAAATAACTTATTAGTATACATATCAGATGACATTACAACGGACAAACAATAAATCAAACATCAGCACCGAGAACGCCTAAAATAAGTATACGGCAGATGACATCACAGATTTACAGCATACGATAGATAAATCAAAATTCAGCACCACGAACGCCTAATCAATCGTGATGACTAATAAGCACATAAGAAGCAATTAAGAAATCACAACGCACAATCAACAATCAAGCATCAGCACCAAAACACCTAATTAGTATACATATCAGATGACTTTACAGCGCACAAACGATAAATCAAACATCATCACCGACAACGGCTAATCAATTGTAGTGAGTAACAAGCAGATAAGAAGCCATTAAGGAATCACCAAACAACAAGTAAAAGGAGCATGAAAGAATTAGGTTACAAAAAACGCAAATGCATGTAAGAAACAACCTGATCGGCAGATCGAATGAATGTTATACTGAATCGTAGTAACTACTGAATGTCGATGATGCACCGATTCGATTTCGTCATGGCACCAAGCGATCATGGTGATGGAGATGATGATTGAAAGGATTTCTGAGACTAGACGAAGTGTGTGTGTGTGTGTGTGTGTGTGTTGTGTGTGTGTGTGGTGTGTGTGTGTGTGTGTGTGTGTGATGGAGTTGTGTGTTGGTATGGAGTACTGGAGTCGTACCGTTGGGTTTATAGAGGGAAAATAGAGTCGGTAGATATTGTTTTGTTTTGTTTTGGTAATGATGCTGCAAAGTTACGCGGGTATCTTGTTTTTCTTGCATAATATCTTTTCATGGCGATTTTATCTATATTTAATGATGGATCTTGTTCGACAGTTTAATAATAACAAAAACTAAATTATTAATTATTTTATCTAATCATGTGAGGAATAATACTGTTTAATTTAAAAATGCTAACAATGATTTTGGGTTTGATATCATGATGTGTGTTATTTTATGGTTTTGTAAATTATATAACAATTTGATTATTATGTTAAATACGTTATGTTAATGTAATACGTCAAATCATATTTTTTCAATATGTCATGTCAGATACGTCATGTCATTATTTCAAAATGTCTAGAAATCATATGGTATTTTTCTACATTGTTTCATTTAAGATTTGTACACGTGTTATTACTAGCTTGAAAGTTAACCATTTAATAATACATTAAAAGTTAATGTTATTATTTATATATGTTTCAAATTATCAAACAATCCTTTTGAAAGTTAAAAGTATGCTTCTTTTTATTAAAAGACATAATCTTCTTAAAAACAAAATTTTATGAAATTTGATTTTTTTAATACAAAGAATTAAAAAAAATACATTGTTTAAAAAAATTAAATAAATTGGAGTGTTAAAAAACATTTTTTTAAAGAAAATAATCCTTAACCAATTTTTGAGAAAAAAAACATTGTTATTGTTTTATTGCCTAAGCTTGTTGATTATACGTTATTTTAATCATATTTTATCTCAAAAAATATATTATAGTTTTTAAGTATTAATAAATAAGGTTAATATTTTTATTCTAAGCTATTACTTTATATATAACATCTTTTAGATAGTTCATGAATAATCAAATTTATATATAACAACTTTTAACTGTCGTATATACTTTTTTAAAGGCCACAAATACTTTAAGCCCGATCACTTAGGTAAATCCATTTGCAAAATATCATCCACATCCGCGGATGTAGATAATACTGGTGACTGGATCCGCTCATCATTTCAGGAAAAACCCATCACCTAAAAACCCATTATGGTAAAACCTCTAATTCATTTGAAGTATATCATACAAATTGATACTCGAACATATTACCATCATTTTGAATTCCTCTCAAAGCAATTGATTATATAACCTCTTGAGTTAAACCTTTTTAAAACAGTTGTTATTGGTTATAACTCATAACCCTTAACATCTCTAGTTTAAATCCACAATTCCATATTTCTAGCCCCAATTGAAAGTATGATCGAGCAATCAGGTTCCTTGTTACAATAAAACAATAATTATCAATAGAAATACAAATGATATAAATGTTATTTACATACATGAAGATTGATTCAATCCGACTCTGTCTCGAAAGTTTCACTAGTTTTGTTGTAGGATCTGAAACGTTCAGATTCATCGAACTTCTTAACGTAGTAATGAAGTCTATCTATCATCAACCCAAGGAATAAGCAGAAACCTGCGTTATAATAACTATATCATGTTTAACCCATAGTTTAATATAATCGAGTCAGGTCAACTCACATTTACTAAAGACCGGATCAAACTATATTTAAAATCGACTCAGTTTTGAATTATTAAAGCTTCTATATCATGATAGATAGCCCGAAAAGCGTGTGAATCGTATTAACCTTGTTAGTTTATATCCTTTATCCTTTAATAGGTTACTAGTGATATACTGATATATAATCGAATCAAGTTGAGCTCGAATCTATCAAGCCGATTAATACTACTCTTAATTATAATTGTCACTTTGTATACAACTTATTAATTTAATGATGGGGTTACTGGATTTTAATAATCATAATTTCATTTATTGGCTGAGATTAATCTCAACTTAAGAAATATTTATAGACACTTTTAGCTTTGAGTTTTTTTTAATTCTGACAATTATTTACTAATTGAGAGTTAACCCCCGTTACTTTTTATATAAAATAGAGCCAACTTTGAGTCATTTTCAACTTCGTCACCGCCCAACCTCTATCAGGCCTTTTTTTGGTGTCTAGCTTTATCCTCACTTGAAATCTACCTCCAACGAGTCAAGTGGTTCGGAACACGTGGTGGAGATTAATGGGTTCAAGATACAGAAGTTTCATATTGACGATATTTTAACTTTCTATTTAATGTTTTGGCTATATAAGTCGTACACGTTATAAAAAAACTAACAAAGTTAACTCTCAGTTAATAAGAGATCGTTAGAGGAAAATAAGTCCAAAGTTATTAGTGTTTGTAAACGTTTCTTGAGTTGGGATTAATCCCGGTCAATAAATATAAGTTGTGATTATTAAAATTCAATAACCATTAATCATGAGCTATAATTTAAAAAAAAGGCTGGATAGAGCCTGAGTCGGATTTCAATTTTTGAGTTTAAAATCTAGTCATATTGGACTTTGACAACATTTTGAATCAACTCAACTTGGGTACACCCCTATTTAAGACCATAAGTTATAAAGGAAGTGGAAAACGCACCCATGAGTGACGAGTCAAGAATATGATTGGCTAGAAGAACCTGATCAGTTGGATTGACAGCTCCAGTCTCCATCGAACGTTTTTGAATCCTCATTATACTATACAAACTCGACATCAAGATTGCAAACAATGTCACCCCGACAGTTGACATAATAGGACCGCGACCCTCCTTTAAACGATCCAACACAGACATCACTAGTTTCCTTAGAAATGTCCTAAACAAAAGGACCAAGATGATATTTATTTCGGCTATTACGAGCATGCACAAAAGAGGTGTCATTTTATGATTTCCCCCAAATTATTTGTGCAAATATAGAACAACTAATTAGATAATTAAAAAAATGATGGAATGATATAAATTGGGTAAATGATTATATAGGGTTTCATACTAATGTTGCCAATTTTTACCTTGGTGTTCCTTGTAGTCCCAACATAATCCTAAACTTACACCTCAATGAAAGAATCACATTCTACCCTCTATGTTTAAGCTTCCATTGTGTAAGTTGCTTTGATAATCAACCAACGACATAAACTTGGGGAAGTCGTATAACTAGATGATAATATGATTATGGTTCAAACAACTATCATAACTAACCATCTCTCCATCGGGTTCAATAGATATTTCCAAATTCAAGATGCGTGTGATTGGATTTAGATTTCATAATTTTTTATTACTAGTTTAGAAACTTGCGTGCCACACGTGTTGAATGAAATTAGTAAATTAACAGTTAATAATTAATATATAAAAATTATAAAATATTTTTTAAGATAAGATGCAATCGAAATTACGTATAATTAACTACCTTAATTAATAAGACAAAAACTATATTTTTTCGTACTTTCGTGTTTAGAATTTTTTTGCTTAAAAGATGTTTTTATAAACACTCCAATTTGTAAAAAAAAATAAACAATGTCATTTATTTTAAGTTCTTTGTATTAAGAAATATATTGTATAAATAAGTATTCATTTTAAAATGTGTTTTTAATAAAAAAACATGTGTTTAATTAATCCAAAATTATGTTATAATTTGAAAAGTATATAAAAATATCATTATCATATAACACCATCATTAAATGATTTACTTGTTTGGGTATTGACACGTGACAACAAAAAAATAAGAAGACAACATTTGTCAAAACTTATTTTGTTGTACTAAAGAAGATTTAACTGAAATAACAAGAAATGAAAACCACATACAGTGAAACCATAATAATATCTTCGACTATGGATATATTTGTCAAACCCTAGTAACGTATTGGATGTGAGTTCATGAATGTCAAAAGTGAAAACTTGGAGAATTGTGATATCTAAGTCACGTGCATGTGCTTCAAAGGAAAGACATTTAACCACATTCTCATTCATGAATCAACAAACGTGCGTTGATCAATCTTCCTTTTACCCTTTGGTGGAAGTACCAATGTACCATGAAACATGCTTGCTCCGTGTTATGAAACAATTTCTTTTATTTCCTTTTTATATTATTATAAGCATTTAATATATTAGAATGTTCAATGCGTCACGTTTTAAAAGAACAGATTTGGTACAAGAAAAATACTTTTAAATAATATATGTCCAACAAATTTTTACTCCGCAATTATTTTCAATATATCGGTTTCATCCAGGTTGTTTTAATATATTTTGTTTTCACATTTATGCATATTTTGTTAGAATATTGGTCCAGAAAAACAAAAATAATACTTCGTATTTTGTGAAAACGATCATGACTCTTTTTATAAATATGAAGAACAAAAGACCACCCCTTAAACTCTATACAATGATTATTTTTTATATTACTCCTAACCTTAATTCCTATGAAATCAAAGCTCACACATAGTTGGATGACATTCTATTCACAGCCAAATTATTTAATATTTTTCTAATATTTACCTTGAATAACATATTCTATATGATAACTAATTCCGCCATCATCTTTCTTGGTTCACCCATATACACCCTTGAATATCAAGATTAATTTCTAACATTCCCGCCCTTAATCTTGATGTTGTACCACCTTGGTTTTGAATTCCAAGTAACACATGTTGTTGATTCATTGTGATTCTTCAACAACTTTCACATCTTAACACCACAATCTCATGAATGTGCAAGAACTTTCTCAGGTTCATTCATCTTTATATTCGGGGTTGGACATCACATCCCTAAACCTTATTATCACCATCACAATGATACAAATATGACTTGTATATCTTCTTCCTTGGCCACGTCTTCTCTTCTAATTCCTGAAAGTATCACAACTTTTGCTTCAGGTTAAGATCAGATTCTTCTTGACCATTTTTGCATTACACAAATAATAAACTCCTCTACTTTTTTCTGCTTTTCCTTTGTCATCTCACACAGCAAGCTACTTTTTTTCTTGATTGATCTGAATCACATAGATTTGGCCTTTAGCGCTTCACACATCGCTTTGCTTCCTACACTAAATCACTTAACTTTTCTTTGACAAAATTAGTCCCTACTAGCTGATTACTTTCATCTCAGGTCACCTTCTCTCAAGTCAGTCAATTTCACTCGTTGAAATCACATTTCTTCACAGTTTGATCAGTCACTGATCTTTAAATCTGCTACACACATCTTCTGTTATTCTTCTTTGATTTCAACCGGGTTCGTGTCACACAAAAAAATTTCTTGCCTTCTGTTTGTCCAAGTTCTTCTCCACATCAACCGGTGTCACACATTACCCAAACCTAGATCAATCCTTCACGGTATCATGCCTTTATAATTTGTATCACACAGGTTTTCTTCACCTCGTTCGCTGTTTCACACAGTCGCCTTCTCTCCAACTCCGTCTTCCACGGATATAACCTGAATCACACAGGTCTTTTTCTACTGCAATTGCATTACACAACCTGTCTTCAGTTGATCAATCACAGATCAGTACCTTGTTTTGATTGCTTCTCGCAACCGGCTCTCACAGCCCTTTGATCCTTCAACAGAAATAGAGCAGAAACTTCACAAATATAGTCTGCACTTTGTTGTTCAATTGCTACCCAAATAACCCTTTTATTAGAATCTCACAGCAGCCTTCATATTCGATCAGCAGTCCTTCAATGGATCTATCACTATGGTTTGAACCTGTCACAGGTTCTTCTTCGGTCAGTCTATCACAAAACTGATCGGGTGGCTTTGTTCTACACGTCTTCGGTTGTTACTTGATCTCCCCTTTACCGCCATACAGGTCTTCTTTGATCGTCTCGCTCTGATACCAATTGTTAGAATATTGGCCCAGAAAAACAAAGATAATACTCTGTATTTTGTGGGAACGATCACAACTCTTTTTATAAATATGAAAAACAAAACACCACCCCTTAAACTCTATACAATTATTCTTTTTATGTTACTCTTAACCTTAATTCCTATGAAATCACAGCTCACACACAACTGGATGAGAGCATATTCACAACCAAATTATTCAATATTTTCCTAATATTTACCTTGAATAACATATTCTACATAATAACTAATTCCACCATCATCTTTTTTGGTTCAGCCATATACACTCTTGAATATCAAGATTAATTTCTAACATATTTGACTATTGTATTTTCTTGATCTATATACATCTAGTAATAAAAGTCCTACTAGACATGTGTTACTCTTTTGTATCTTTTCAATTTCTCTTCGCCATCATATTAAATATAAGGATTTCTATAATTACTTATAATTTGTTTTTTTATCTATAAAACATAGGTTAAAGTAAATTAATTTGAAAGAATTTAGAAGTAGAAATAGAAGTAATGTATATTCATCGTTTATAAAAATATTTGTAGAGGATCACTCGGGCTCATCATGTGGTTAGTGTTGGCTTAGAGCCTTAGATGTTAATACTCATGAGTCATGCCTATTTCACTAGAGCTACATGATCATAACTTTCTCACTAGAAACAAGATTTTAGTTGGAGGGATTTTATACAATACAAAACACCCAAATCAATATTGTTGTAGGGTTTATATTTTTGTTCACCATAAGGTCTCACCGGATAACCAGATAGTTCCTGCAAATTATGGTCTAGACTTTGCTCTACATGCTACTTATTATGCGGTTGCGTGTTCCATTACATACTTTCTATGTAAGGCGTTTTGCTTTATTCACAAGATTTCACCTTTGAGGAGGTAAAATCTTTAATCTTTGAACAAATGTATCCTGAAACTTTAGGTCAAATCCATTTTGAATAACGTTTTTCAAGGTAATACGAATTCCCATGCATTTCTTAGGGATTTTAGACATTTGATTATGAACCAAGCATTTTCATTTATGAAGGTTATTGTAAGTTGCAACAAAAAGTAATATATGTAATATATACAAAAAGGATTAGATGTAAACAGGATTTGTTAAATACAACTTTGACATTAAAAGTCAAAGATGACCCAAGATAAAGTGGTTGCACTCATGCACATGCACCAGTTTTACCTTGTGAACCTTTGCATTTCTCACAGTAGCATAAAAAGGAACAAAATATACAGGTTTAGTAAAGCCTAAATAATATTCTAACCGCTCGCAATGCTCATACTCTCAAAATTCTGGTTAATTTGTAAACCTGAGCACTTCTACTCGGCAATGGTACTTCTATGCAGTTACGCATACCATCAACCCTGCAACAGATCAGAATTTAACAATTCAAAATCAAAAGAATATTGTTAATATAACATGTTGAACATATATGTCACTCATAAGAATAACAAACAGAACAACCTAAACCTGTTTTGACACGTTATTTTAACATGTAATTAAAAATATGCCATCAGCTTACCTTCTACTCATAGTTTTTCTAAAGTACTGATCCTGCTCTATGGAACCTTGACCGCTATACTTTCTTTCATCTGTATTCAGAATTACCTGTGTTGGCATAAATAAAACATTAAAGAAAATCGATAAGAAAAAAAGATTGAAGAAAGAAAGAAACGCCAATATGTTTACTTGATACTCTCCAGCTTCTTCCACGCCTACATTGTATCTTTCGTACGAACTTGTGGGATGAAAATTGAAAATAAAGAGAAACGGACCTCGTAAATATGATATCACCTGTGCAGGCCCACATAAGTATTTGTTTTTATATTCTATAATCAGCTGATGAGACTTGATATTATTAAAACATAAATAGAATCACCACACCATATTAGTATCGTTGACATGATGAATATTTGGACGCCATCTAGAAATTATTCTTTCTGTTTTTTCCAAGTCCATCATGTCCTGTAAAAGAAGTAGACGGAATATAACATGGGCAGAATGGAAAAATGGTGGTCAGTCAGGTCGGATAACAGGTCAACAATTCAGGTCAGGATATTTAGCTTTCTAGCACGGATCAAAACAGGAAGGGGTGTCTGAGCCAACCTACAAACACGCATTTTCTTTTCTGGAAATTTATTAGCATTTAATATTTACAATACGATTAATAACAAGCTATATGATCACATCAAGAAACTTGAGATAAAAGTATAAAACCATCAACAAGATTATATGCATTGTGACATGTGAACACGCTTTGGGTGGCTTCAACCCTCATAACCCTATTCCATTTTGGCAAAGTAAATGTATAACCCATTCTAACTCATTTACCTATAAACAGGTCACAACACCCACCTATACATTTGAGTTCAAGAAAATAAATACCTTATCAAAGGAAAGCAAGTTTTGATGGACCCCTTCTTTAGCAAGTAGATCCCAATCCCGATTAGCAAGTGAGAAGGAAAATCCATTACTTGACATAGGGAATTCCACCCGCTATAAGACACAAATAGAAACAATTATTATTTGCATTTTTCTCGGGGTCTTTGAATGCAAATAATATTATAAAAGTTTAGATAACAGCTCACCTTTGGATGCCCAAATTCGTTACCCATAAAATTTAGGTAAGCGCGACCACTAATTGAGTATGTAATTAATCTGATCATCTATTTAACGGCACAAATAAGTATTAGAACATAATATTACATCAAATTAATTTATTCGTCTCTTAAAGGTTACTGATATGACTAAACCAACCTTATGCAAAGAACAACCTCTAAGCAACAAGTCATTCATGTCTGATGATTGCTCCAAAGTTTGACCGTACAATATTTCAGCAAAAGAACGCCCTCCCGAAATAGACTGCCGATAAATTAATCAATAAAATTAGAAGAAACAAGTAAAAAATACCAATAAAATCATAAATAATGATTTACCTGGTTGTGGTTTTCAGCATATAAAAGCATTTTATCAGAACTTCCATTGACCCCCACCAGTGTGTCGACGATCTGGAAAAAAATTGAACTTTAATCGAAGAATGAAGAAATATAGGGGGTGTTTGGATGTGTGCTTGAAACCCATTAAGTAACATTGAATAATCACAATCAAGATAATCATTTATAACAAGAATCAGGATCATGTCAAACACGAAAAACAGATTAGATAACCCCTATAATAGCGCACACCCAAACACCCTTTTTTAATATAACAAGTAGGAATTGGTCACGGTTAAATAGTGCGAACCTTGCTCATGCTCCAACTAGAATCTTGAGCATTTTCTAACAACCACAACCACATTTCAGATGCACGTAGGTTCACAAAGTAATCAAACCCTAACCCACCTTGAGAAGTTGGTTCACATAATCCAGGATATAATGTTGCCTACACGATTGATCCAAAAAATGTAAAATAAAATACCGTCAAGATTTAAAAACCACAATACTGTATTTACTTACATCTTCTGCAATGGTTATTATATTAGGATGAAGAGTATGTAATATCTCATTTGCCAATATGAGATATAATATTGCTGAGCGATCAACATATTGGTTATAGAACCTGAAATTATCAGAAATTATAAATAGCTGTTTTAAAGTTTATTAAAATGTTGACCCTAAAAAGAGGGATTAATATGGACGCCTTACTCCTCCATATCACCGGTAAACGAGGCAAATCCATTGTGTGTATACATCATTGATGCAAGGGAATGAAAATTGAAACCGTCAACATGGTACTCCACTACCCACCTAGAAAATGATAAAGATTGTATAGACGGTAGTTTTGCATTATATAGCTGTCAAAATGAAAAGAAAAAAGGTATTGTAAATGTACAAGTTAATGAACAATGATAATGGTCTATTTTACCAATTTAAATTGGAGAGCAAATAATGGAGAACATCAAGATCTTCATATTTGAACATTCTTGTACCCCAAAACTTATGGTGTCCCCGCTTACCTGGTTCATTGAGAAAATACAAGTACAAATATTTGTTTACACATCCGCTTATCCAAAACTCAAAGCATCAATACTATTTAAAGTGTGTTAACCTGTATGAAAATAGCAGTCGTTTGATCCATCAAAGAGTGATAATCCAACCATCTCATCTGCAGCTGAGTAAGAATGAACGATGTCCATGAAGACGAGCAATCCAAGTCCTATTTCATAAGAAAGTTAAATTAAATACATGGTCAAAATATCAGTTCTAAGGTTTTATGCATCAGGATGATATTCGGGTGATCACCATGTGCTTCATCAACTAAGCGCTTAAAATCTTCAGGCGTCCCATACCGACTGCTGACAGCAAACATATTGGTCACCTGCATTGAAACCGATAAACTCATTAGAGGTGGCGACCCATTTACATACAAATGAGTTGATGTAGCTTAAAGGAAACGGGCCCAAAGTAGCTCATAGTGTATCTTTAATGCAAACAGCCTCCTATATCATTTTATAGAAAAAACAAGATTTACATGACCTTATAAAATTTCTGAAGTCACATTTAACGCAATAATTATTTACTATAAAAAACTTTCAACAAAACGTGTTCTGTGGGGTCACAAACCAACCTATCCTGTCACATTTCTGCTTGTACCAAAAAAAAAATTGTTTTGACCCGGACCCGTTTTAATTTGTTACCCAGCCCAAGCCCAAACCATTTTGCCACCTTTAATCAACTGAAAATCAAAAAGTACAAGTTGGAGATCAAACTCACTCTGTAACCAACAGTGAAATAATCTTTGTGCTCAACAACCCCAATTAATTGTATTGCATTGTATCCAGCCTCCTTAACATAAGGGAGAACCTGTAATTATAAGGTATTTAGATGATGGTATTCTGGATTCTAAAAGGGGGAAGAAAAATATGAATGCAAAATGACAATATTATAACAAGAAACAACAGACACAACTTATGAGTAATTAACCTTCTCAGTGAACTCACTGAAAGAGGCAATTTTTGGCTCTGATCCACTAATACCAATATGTGCTTCATATATACGCAAAGATTTTGGAATTTTTGGTTTCTTATGTTTCCATGTATATTCATGTTCAGGAGGAGGTTCCCAGTGGATTGCATATCCTTGGTTTCCATCAGCTTCTACATAATCAAGTCCCAACAATGAAAAACAAATTTCAGAAGACTAGAGGAAGCAATTGAACCTAATGGAGCAAGGAATGCGTGGCAAAATGAATAAAGTTGTGACGAACATGTCAAATATGACTATACTGTTATATTATCCAATAATAATACGATTACTAAATTAAATGCTTTAGAATGTTTTATGCATTAAAAATACTTCACTGGATTTAAATGGACTTTCAGCTAAACTTTTCAGTTAACCCAACATAACATGAATTTACCCATAAGACGATAAAAAGTAAATGCATTGAAAATGCCACCTCCAATTAACAAAGATTACCTGGATTCACATAAGTAGCCCAAGCCGGAATCCGTTCTAAAGGCCCATTAGGTGTGTTAAAATACACTCTATACTTGCTTCCATGAGGAATAGCAGGTGCATACTTCTTTAACCACGCTTTTCTTCCTTTGCGCGTCTCAAGCCAGTAAGCAATAGGGGGCTTTTTAGCCCGGAATTTAGCCCGTGAAACGGGATCATCAATAACATTAAAAATATCATACTCTTTTCCGCTATCAATCACATGTAAATGACTGGAAGGGTCATCTTTATGTTTCTCCTTCCACATTTTATATTGTGTCTCGGCATCTGGCATTTCTTCTAATTCCTCTTCCGTTTGAGGCCCATTTGGCCCAAAAATTTGCTCATATAATTTAGCAATAATTTCAAAGCGTGACTTTATAAACCGATCTTCTCCAGGCTCCCAATACTCATCATTTGCTTTTTGGAAAACTTCATCAGCAGTAACGCCACTATCCCCTTTATCATAATCATCAACGTAATTATATTGTTGAAAATAGAGTTCATCTGGTTCTTCACCATCTCTTAATTTATCTTCAAGAATCACAAACCAATACCCGTAATCATCATGCCCATAATGTCCCTCTCTTGCACAATTTTCAGTGGGAGACCAATCGTTGAAATCTCCAACAATGGCACAGTAGCGAGCACCTGATTTTCATTTTAAGTATCAAAGTACAAACCATTTTTAACGTATATTATCATTATCCCAGTATGAAGCCGAACCTGGTGCCCATTCCATGAAATCCACTCGATGTTGCACATTACGGTGCATTCCTAACAACTCAAATCTATACAAAGAATGCAGAAGTATCAATAAACATTAAAAATGAAGAACCTTTCCATAGCCAACCATTATAGGTGGTGTTTATATGCGTTTTTAAAGTGATTATTGCAACTTAAACAATAGGAACCAAATCAAATGATTGAAGCTTGGGATGCTCAATATTCACATAGCATTTTCAAAAGATGGAGTGATGTTACATATCAAAGTGATCTTCAAAAACAGATTATTAGACCCTAAATTATTACCTAATCATAATCAAATTCAAATATTCACAATAATCTTATTATTACTTAAAAAAACATGGAAAAACGTTGAAGAATGCACTGCAAAACTAACCCAGAAGCCATGTCTCTGAAATCAATATGGCGCTTCAAGATCTCATCTTTTAGGTCTTTGAGAGCCTTATACCTGCATCATAACAGATAACAGCCAAAATTCTATAAAATAAACTCCAAAAATTGGAAAACCCATGTCCTTCAATCAATCAAATTCTCCAATCAGCAACTAAAACCAAAATTTACACAAACAATCAACGTAAAATCCAACAGAAACCGCATAACTCTCAAAACTTCAACAGCAAAAATAATTCCAAAGTTGAACAAATACCTTTCACGAAGGTAAAGTGCGAAACCTTTGTGTGTAATCCCGTACTTAGATAGAAACCCAACTGGGTCGATTCCTTTTTCGCCGGACTCTGGGTTCTTTAACTGACGCTGCCGGTGTCTCGGCGGCGGCGACTGGCCGGAGGAAGCTGAACACCGCCATTTCTTGGTGGGGAAGACGACGGATCGCCGGAAATTGATGCTCCGGCGACCGACGGAGCCGTCGGGTGTTGGCGGGAGAGGGATTTGAGTGAGTAGTGAGAGCGATGAAGGCATCAGATAAGAAATTGGGGAAGAAGAAACTGAGGTTTTGGGTTTAACACTATAACGAACAACTTGTTACCAGTATTCATAAATGCCCCTTGACTCTTAACACTTTTCATAAGAATAACTGAACTATAGAATTAAATCCTGCTATCTAGACATTCTTTGGTTATAAATCAACAATTTAGATTTTTATACGGGTCGTATAGTATAATAAGCGTCGTATAGATGGGTTGTATAGTTTTATACGGGATGTATAACTCTCTGATAGCCTCTTGAATTTCTTTTGTTGAAATTTATTATGCGTGTCGTATAGTTGTATATGTATCGTTAGGGCTGTATAGGACTAACCCTCTGACAGTCCCCTCATCCCTGAATTTTTCTCATTTTTAGTATCTCTTCTCTTTTCAACGTGCATCAAATCCGGACAACTAGGAAGAAAAACTCTGAAACCAATACCCTATTTGTCGCGTATGATGCTATACGAGACATATAAAGGATGTTAATTTATAAAATGGATTGTTTGTATATTAGTCCACATAAAATAACTACAATAAGTGCCTCAAACTATGTACCGATTACAATACAACTCTTAAACGAGTCTAAAAGAAAAGAAAACAATGGTATATTCTTTTATTATATATCTATCATGCTATTTTAAATGCCACATAACAAGATACCCTTAGAATGTTTAATATTTGTAATGGATTAGATTATGATCATGTATCTTTTAAAATCTTATAATGTCGCTCGCTTTCAAATAACAATGTGAGTGGTCAATTAATATTCGAGATCTAATATTAGTAGTGAAATTTGTATGATTTGTGAAACGACATGATCCTGAAAATTTATTGGATGATTACAAACATAATAACTGTGATTAAAACCTTCTTGTAAACCGACTATAACATAAAAGGAATTTATCTTCAGTAGTATTTATAAACTTGTAATTTCTTATTTGTTGCCTTTAATTATAAATCAAGAAAAACAATCTATACTAATAAACATTTGCATTTTTTGACACATGTGTTACCACATTCACTCATTCATTTATTTTCTCTCCTAAACTAATTATTTTATTTTAAAAAAATCAAATAACTAATTTTCAATTTTTTCTCTTTCTCTCTCTATATTATAATCTAAGTTTTTATTAAATCAATAATATTAAAAGACATTTTTTATTAAATAAAAACTAAATACTTTGATTAAAAAATACACGTTTTCAAAAAATAAAATTTTATGATTTTTTTCTAAAACAACGAGACTTTTTATAATAATGAAATTATTTAAAATCATTCTTTTTATACATAAAACAATTTTACAAAACAAACCCGAAGTCTTTAAACAACAAAACATGGATAAAACATGAAATTTTTATCAAAACGATAATTTTTTATAACGAAAGTTTTAGAAATAATATAAATATTTTATCAATTAATCAGTGTAACTACTTATACATAATTTCAATTATATCTTATATCAAAATAATATTTTATAGTTTTTTATTATTCATTAATAACTATTTAAAATTTTTTAATTCAACCCGTGTACTACACGGGGTTATACCCAAATAGTGTAATATTTTCTAAAATTTACATCACCGAAAATACACAATGAATTTTAAATGAACTTAAAACATTAAGACTAATGTTATATTATATTACTAGGTTAGTCCCCGTGTAATACACGGATTGAATAAATAAAATATTAAATAATTATTAATAAAAACTTATGTATTATAAAATCATGTTTGAAGATAAAATATAATGTTAATTACGTATAAATAGCTATTTTAATTATAATATTTTAATGTAAAATATAATTAAAATTATATATACTTTTGTTAAAGAAACAAGACAATTATACTATTTTTAACTTTCTTATGTAAAAAGTTTTATTTTACACATTAATTTTTAGATTTTTCATAAAAAAATATCTTTAATGTTTCAGATTTTTTTAAAATATTTCACCTGTTTATAATTTTTTTTCAAACAAAATGATTTAAAATATTTTGTTTAAAAATATTTAATGTTTTAGAAAATTTTATATTATATAAATATTTAGTTTATTGTTATTTAGATATTGATTAAAAGAAATGATTTCTTATTTCTTTCATAAAATTTATTTTAAAAGAAGATAAGTTAAGAGAATGACAATAAAAAACATAAATTAAGAGAATGACAAGTGGTAAAAGATTATTTGTTTTATTAGAAGTTATAGTTATGATTAACATTACATACGAGTGATAAAATAATGATATCATATTTTATACTTTTTTAATTTATTAGCTTTTTTTAATTGGTTTTTAAACAATTTGTTTCAAAACAAACCATTTTAAAAAAGTGTTATTTTTAATAATTTATTTATTATAACTTTGAACTTTAATTACTTTTGTTTCATAAGAATTATTTTTTAAAAGTCATAGGTTTTTAAATATATTGTGTTTTTTTGAAGTTTTAATTTTTTTTGAAAAACATTCTTATTTATAAAAAAATTATTTACTTACAAATTGCATTTGTAGAAATATCACTTAAAAAAAATATATAAAAAGTATATATGTAATATAAAAAGAATTGAATAACATTATTTGTATTTAATGTGATATTTATTATGAGAGAGAAGCGGGAAAATGAAATTTAGTAGTTTTAGATTTGTGAAAAGTGTCACATAAAAACATTATTTTATTAGTATTTATAGATTTATAGATTTATAAATTATAGATTTATAAATTTATAGATTTATAGATTTATAGATTTATAGATTTATAGATTTATAGATGAGAGAGAAGCGGGAAACATGGAATTTAGTAGCTTTAGATTTGTGGACAAGTGTCATATAAAAACATTTTTTATTAGTATTTATAGATTTATATATTATAGATTATAGATTAGTATTTATAGATTATAGATTATAGATTATAGATTTATAGATTTTTAGATTTTTAGATTTATAGATTATTTATAACTTCCAATCTAATTTTTATACATAGATTATCAAAGACACTACTACCACTTTAAATGATAATAATAATAATAAGAGAAAATAAAGTTATAACTCCTACTCAAATTCACTTTACACCATATAAGAATGTTCTGATAGTAAGTGACGTAATTCTCAATCAAATATTTAGATTGAAATTATAACTCATACTCATATTCACTTTACACCATATAAGAATGTTATGATAGTAACTAAGTGATGTAATTCTGAACCAAATATTATAGATTCAAATAATATAGAATGAAGGTATTATGATTTTAGAAATAAAATTGTGTTGAGTAGAGCGTGTGGCTTGCGGGTGAAAATCTATTTTAAGTTTACATTTAATATTCTTATATATGTTTCTATATATAATTACAAATTTTCTTTCTTTTTTTTCATATTTAAGGTTGCATTTCATCCAAGTTTTTGACTCTAAGATCCCTATTTCCCGCACCCCTTCAATTTGAGACAACAGGCGACAGCGTAAATTTGTTGGCTTAAAAGTGGAAGTTATATATTTTAGATCTTTAAGTTGACAACTTGACATCAATTTCTTTTAGTTTAATTGGACACATGTAAACAAATTAATAGCATTACGTGGGTTAACGTCGATCATGGCGTCTTAAAATAAAGTTTATTAGTTAAGTTTGATTATTGTTAATATTATTTTATAGCTATGACTTACGTCAATCTATTGTTTAATATTACTTTAAGAATTTTTCCCAAGACAGAGAAAACCGCAAATCACTTCTTACCCAATTAACGTGTATGTTATTAAAATATTAATCACACCGCAATTTAATTTATTAATTAATTATACACCCATGGTGATATTTGAAGACCTGCCTCATAAAACGGGTAGTTGGGTCGGGTTAAGGGATTCGGTAAAAACGAATAAGCTTAAATGGGTTGTTTTTAGAAAGTGTAATAATGTATTCACTTGATATATTTGTTTTTATGACGGTTAATGGTAAAGACCAACAACCATGGTGACAACGGTGATGATGGTAGTGGCTACGAGACAATATTTGTAACATAGGTAGTGCCGATAATAAGTAGCCAATGTTAACTAATTTGGACTCGTAATAAAAATGAACAGTTTTGACTCATTGTATAATTCAATTAAACCTAAACGAATATGTTAGTAAAGCAAGAACTACCCAATCAATTCATTTCTTGAACATGATATTCACTTTCTTTGTCTCGTATAGTCTAGATTGCATCCGAACTTGATAGACAAATCCCATATCAATCATAAACTTGAGAGATACTAGAGTCAGAAGAAATGTCTTAACTTAAATATCATCATTTGTTGAACTACCGGAATGTTTTCATTGAGTAACCAGAAAACAAACTCATGTGTTGTTCGTGGGTAAAGCTAGCACTATTGATTGGTATGCATGAGAGATTAAATGTTACAAATGATACTAGCATCACTTATATGCCTTTTTAGGATGGTTGAAAATCAAGAAAAAAAGACATAAGAGAGGAAAAAAGACTCACAATTTAACAGTAGAGCACCGTGCCACGTACCACAATCAACTATGCATATAGATGTTGTGCTTCGGTATAGTAAGACAACTAGTCGTGTCTAAACAATGTTCGTCTTTTGGTGGTGGGGATGGGACTAGTAAAAGGTATATATGGCGACAAATTGAAAGATTGGTCATGTGGTGATGGCAACGACGACATCACTAGTAATGATAGCAGCGTTGAAGGTGGAAGTGATGACTAGTGCCATATAGGGCATATGGGTGGGCCGGAAAAGGCAATGGAGGTGGTAATGGTGTCAACAATAACGATACCAATAGGTGGTCGTAATGACATTTGGTGGCCTAGGTAAATGTGGTGGTGGTGGGTAGTGACGATAATGACTACTGGTGCTAGTTGGGTGATGGGGTGAGGTGGGGAAGGAGGCGGAGGTCGTGCTAGTGGTCTCGACAACAACCGGCAAGTGATGGTAACAAACTATGATTGTAGGTGGTGCCTAGAGTGTTGTGGTGACAGCTAGTGTTTCATCAATAGGGATTAAGAAAGTTTGTGAGATAGCATGTCATTCTTAACAAGTTGAACCATTTAGACTCATTCTAAATCAACAAATTTTGAGTTTTGTAAAGTAGATATGCGCGATCAATGATATGATATCATACACATAAATGAACTGGCTAGTTAACGCACAAATATCATTCAAATCAACTCATTTCTTAAAATATGAATCATTGGCAGTATATTCACATCTAATTAACACAAACATGTAACATTTTATCATGTCTAACATCTTAATATGTACCTAAAAAACTCATAAACCTAAATACATACATACTTTAAGCAAAATAACCCTTGGCAAGAAACTAGTTGACAACTTAAACTAGAGTATACCTCAATCAACACCATAACATTGAAAGAGTGCATGTAAAGTGGTCAACTCCCCCCTTTAACCCCTCTATAAAACTTCAAATCAATTGCATACATCTTCTTCACCAATTTCACATCAAATCAAACCATATACCCTCACAAAAATCAATCAATCCTTCTGACAGATCTTCACTTTACCATCATCCATCATGAAGATTATGCAAATAATCTTCATGGTATCCATCACCATCACCATCACAATCCTCACCATCATCGCCACCACCACCACCAACACACCATCTCCAACCACCACAACACCATTTCCATCAAGGCCCGCGAGCCGCTTCCTCATGGAGAAACAACGAAACCCTCGGGCCGCAGATCACTGCAAAAACGACGACGAGATTTGTTATGTTTTGGAAGGTAGAAACTCTACATGTTGCAACAACAAATGCATGGATTTGAGTGAGGATAAACACAACTGTGGAGCTTGCAAGAAGAAGTGCAAGTTTACCAACTCGTGTTGCGATGGTGAGTGTGTGAATTTGGCTTATGACAAGAGGAATTGTGGGTCGTGTGGCAATAAGTGCATGCCTGGAGGTTATTGTATATATGGTCTCTGCAACTACGCATAATCATCGCGTTGTTACTATTATTATTATTATCATTATCATTATTATTCTAGCGCGATCTTGATTCGATCGTGATGATTTGTGCATGTGTGCTAATAATAAAGACCGTGTTTGTGACGGTCAACGTGAAAAAACGTTGTTAAGTTATACTTATACCATGTGTTGTTTTAAAGGTGTCATGTTACAAAAAAATGTAATGTTGGTGTTTTGTGAAGTCGTTGTTCAAAAGCTTGGGGCAATTTTGATCATATTGTTTATAAAATTTTGTTTCTTTAGCGACGGTTTGTGATGCTTTTTGAATATTGAGTAAATGTGACGACTGAAGGTGTCACATACTCACATGACCGATATTTTGGGCGTTAAAAACTGAGATGTATGGCGTGAAGTGTTGTTCAATATTTGCTTTATTACATGTAAAATTCTTTTTTTTTAATTCATAAATTAATATTTGCATTTTAGCCTGTTATTGATTTGACTTTTTAAATATTTATGTCTTCGTATTCTAACCTTTTAATGGTGTTTGGCACTGGTTAACTTTTACTTTTTAGGGTTAGAATTTTAACGGCATTTAAATGTAATTTGTTTGCTATATTATAAAGTTGAGATAATTACTCGTTTTATATATTTACGGATCGTTTGATTTTGCTTACATGGAATAATTAAAGTGCAAATCCATGATAAATCAATGATGATTATGAAAATGAGATTCTTAATGACAATAAAAGTAAAATTTAAAAGTGACATCGGTTAATATATGGATTATTTTAAGTTAATGGTTATATTTTGTATTATTAAAATCTAATTTATGATGTTTATCAGGCACAAATAAGCCAAACTGAAAGTTTGATTTTTTTTTTAGGATTTACCAAAAGTCCACAACTTTTTAGTTCGGTTTGGATTTTCCAAAAGAAGCAAGAAGAACAATAGCGAAAAGATATCAATTATACAATTTTTTACATCTTACTACTATAATAAAAGGGTAAATGAGGGTGCCACGTGTTAGCACAGAATTATTCTCATCAAATTTTTCTCGCATCTCTCCTATTAAATAATTATCTTAATTACTAATAAAATTATTTTAATACATTTTAATATATAATAAATTAAGAAAGAAATTAATTTATTAAGGTTATTTCTAAATAAATTGATATTTTTAATAAGTCATTTTTTTCAAAACAAAAAATAATTAAATTTGGGAGTTGTAATAAGAAAATTTTATAAAAATAACATTTTTATGCTGTTTGTTTTAGAATAAAATGTTTATTTTTTAAAATAAAATTAAAAAGTTGATATCACTGTTTTATTATTTATAGTCATTTCTGATACGTAATTTCAGTCATATCATAACTTAAAATATTATTTTATAATTAATAAGTTTATTATATCAATATTTTATTTATTCAACCCGTGTAATACACGGGTTTACTAAAAATAGTATTTTTATAAGAAGTAACATTAACTTATTTTTCTGATATATTGCTCTAATTGTAACAACTGCTGGCAATGCAAGCCGCAAGGCTTTCTATGTTGTTTGTTGGGCCAAACTAAGAGTAGAAAAAAAAGTTTAATTGGGACAAATTTTTTAAACCCAATTGGACTATGAGTCAAAACAAATATAACCCAAACTATATATGCACAAACCCGTTTTATTTGTAAATCTGTTGGGTTAGCTTGAGGAAAAATCAAAACCGGGTTGTATTCCAAACCGGCTCGTGTTGGAACCACTTTTTGAACGGGTGTTAATTGCTTTTAACAACTTTTTACCGGCTTTGGTCAGTTCGGATGTAACTAGTTTCAATGATGATGATCATAGCCGTTCGCTAATCTATGTTTCTCTCGGTTTTTAGTGGTTTTTAGTATGTCGGTTTCGGTTCTAGTTGAGGTCATCGGATTGGGGCTCAACCCTGTTTTCATGAACCTCTAATCCAAACGCCATTAACAAAACCCAACCAATATCATTCTCATTAACCTAACTTAACTATAATTGAAAATTAGCTAGACATGATTAAATATAAAGTGATGTTTGTTTCGTCACCAATTTGAAGTTACAAGTGGTTGGGATTTGGGAGGAATAAAAGACAGGATGATGTCATTTTGTTGATATTTTTTGTTACCCTCACTTCTGCTAACTTTTTAAACTCAATTAAGTTTAATACACTTCATTATTTCTTAGAAACATGTTATACCGTTAAATTAAGGAATTTTGTTTTATTTGGTGTTAGTATACTATTTATGTACTTTTAAGATTATAACATTATTTTAAAGGTGTAATGCAACGTGCGACAAACAATGTGGTTAACCTATTAACAAGACGCGTTTAACCTAACTTACATGGTATAAATATACGCGCTAACACATTTTCATGACACTTAAAAAGTACGAAATGGGTTTCATTAACGTTACACTATACAAATTTCTCGCTTTGCACAAAAAAGACTATGTCCGAACCAAATATATATTAAACCTCACTGGTTATAAAGGTGAGGGTAATCGTCCCTTTCTGCTCAGATCTCTATCTTATTCGCGTTAGTGTCACATGACATCCCTAATATTTCTCTTTCTATTTCCCAAAGCATAGTAGTGATTCCAATTTCCCCTAACTTCCCTAATACTTTTTTTATTGAATAACACACTAAATTTCTTTAATAAAATATAATTTATAAAGAAAATACATTTCTTTAATAACTAAAATTACGAAAAAAAACTACATGATAAACTAAAAACATAAAAAGATAGTAAATAAAACCACTCCCACCCATAACGTTTTTTGAACTCCTCTTCTAATTGTAAGGTAGCCGCTTATAAAACAAAATATAATGATGTTAAAAAGAAAGTCGCTTGTGAGTCCAAAAATAACTGTTTCTACACATATTTGATTGTCTTATTACTTAAACTAGTTAATTATATATAATTTCAAACATATTTTATCTAAAAAAAAGTTAATTTATACTTTTTTATATGAGTTTTTAAACTACTTATTAAACGTACACACACTTGTAGGGTAGCTAGCCGCTTAGAATACGTTGACCTTGCCACTCTAGTTGACCTAATGTAGTCTTGTATATGTTGGTTAACGCCTTAAACTTTAGGAACCATTATTTGAATTGTTTGTCCCTTTCTTTCATAGTTTTATAGATGTTTCATGCATACTATTTTTATGTAAATAGTTTTATAAGATTTTAAAACTATTAAATCAGACAAACCAAAACAGTTGCAGACGGTTTGATCTAGCGGGTACACTCTCTAACTACACAATCAAACAATTTCCTTACATATCGAAAGAGCTGCAAAAATTTGTCCTTCACTTGCAACAAGTATGTTTCTTGTTTCGTGTCTTAGACAATATATCCTTCTCTGTTTATTGGCAAGTTAATGTTTGGTTCGATACATCTAACGCTCTCAATTATCATTTTGTCCAATCTTATAAAAGAACAAAGTAACATCATAATTATTGATCAAGGTGTCAATTTTCATAATCTTTGAAATGGCATTTTGTGGGTAGCTTTGGGTTCTGAGACATAACTACACAAGCACTTTTGGAAACAAAATAATATAGTATTAATGTCCAACTGTAGATGAAGAGTACCAAAGTTATTTACATTGTTGTGTAGGCATCAGATTCTGTTGCATGTGTGGTTAAGTTTTGCTGTATGTTTTTGTTCTTTTCTTTTGTCCCTCACATCTACATTCAGACTGAAATTAGTTGGTGTAGTTCTTTAAAAATTTTAATAGATAATATAAATAATATAGAAAAAGGAAAGTGTGTGGTGTGTGTGGATGGATCTATGTGGTGTAAAAAGTAAAAGATGTGTGTGTGGTGTGCACAAAGTTTGGATGTCTTTACAAATGATTGGCGTTTGCTTGCCGGTTAAACATTCAAATTCACATTTTTTAAAGCTATATATGCTACAATTTTTCTTATAATGAGTTTTGTTTGGTTCATGAAGTTGAACGGAATTGAAATTTTAAACTTTATGGTAAAGTAGGTATTTGTTTGGCTAAATGTGAAATTAAAATCGTAGAACATTTCATCAATCAAATGAATATGAATTATCAAAGGCTTGTAGTGGTATCCGTGAATGAAAGCTCTAGTTCTATTGTAAACAAGTACTAGTCTAAAGTTAGAATTAAATTTAGAGTATCTACGAACTAACCGTTTTTATAAAAATAATATGAAAAATTAAAGAATTCTGGAATACACTTATTATAATCCCATTACAACATTTTACTTCTTTGTCAACGTGACAAAACAAACTCTTTAAATTAATTGAAAATTGAACTTGTTTTTCCTTCCAATAAAGTTGAATTTTTTTATATTCTTTGATAAGATAATTACCTATTTTCTTATCGACTTTGTTTATTTCATTATTGTATTCGTTTTATTTATTTCATTTTACGTTACATCCAATCAGATCGAGATTCACCGGCCTCTTACTTTCTTCACAAACAATAAAATAATCCCGTTCAAATCGGGTTTAAGAATACAATATATTTTTATTTAATTCTATTTTATCTTCTTTTTTTTCAATTTTCAACAACAAACTTACATTTAGTATACATCCACAGAAATTCGAGTATCTTGTATACAATAAGACTATTCAATTTTGTCTATCATTCTAGCTATTACTGGATAACAATCATTACTATTGACCTACAATTTATATCCACTTTCGGTTCTGGATCCATCATGTTTTCAAGAATAATATTATATTGTGAATTTTATTCTGTAAATTAAGAAACAAGCTGCCACACTCAGTGTGCGACCAGAAGCCAATTAGGTACGTGTTAATTTCATAGCGTAAAATTCTGGAAAATGGATAAACAACTTTTGTTATAATTTTTGTTATATGTAAAAATAGGATAAAATGAAAAGAGAGAAAATAAACAAGTATTAAATAAATAAATACTTGTTAATTTTGGTTGTTTCAGTTTGATCGAGTTATGACTTTGGTATCCGAGTTTCGGTTTCATTTCATGAGCATTAACACGATTTTACCCGCAATGATGTGTACGTTTGAATCAGAATTGATCTCAGGAGCGTTTTGGGTCGGATAACTGAATCATTTGGTCTTTATTCGAGTTGTAACTGATCAGTTGTTGGATGGCATTAAGTTCCGAATTAAATTGAGATTACAGGCATGTTTATTTGATTTTGATCATCTATCAAGTTCGAATCCTGGTCGCGAAGCTTAGTGAACGGTTTAATTAGGTTTGAATCGACGTTTTGGAAAGGTTGGATAGTCGCCGGAGTTCTCGGCCGGAGATTGACCGGTACACAGGATCAAAGGGAGAGGGGGTTTGGTTTAAACAGAAGTTACACTTTCAGCCCCTCAGGTTTTATATTGTTATTATTTTATGTCAAAATTTTTAAAACAAAGTTTTAATAATTACATTTCTAACTCTATACTTTATAAAGCCCAAATTTTAAATGATTATTTCATTTATTTATTTATAAAATATATAAAAATTATAAATCTTGATAAATATTAATTATTAAATTATTAAGGTGGTTAAAAGAAAATAATCTTTATATATTTACTTATCTTCATAAATCCCATAGAAAATTTAAAGTCTAATATTATTTTATAATAATTATAACTTCATCAATGATATATATAAAATCCCATAAGTTTATAAACTTATTAAATGGAAGATTAAATGTAAATCTAATCATAAATATTACAAAGTTAGTTAAATAACACATTATTGTTTTAAAACCACCAAAATAAAAGAAGTATTTTAAATGATGTGCTTGATTTATATATCCAACAAAATGGGTTCGGGTCTATATTTTCAAAAATGGCAGAGTTACAATGTTGGATCACTAATTCGTATAAGGCCAAGTGCAAATCTTAAATACTCTCCGTTACAACCTGTTTCTGGAAATGAGCCAAATATTTCACACATTTGAGTTTTTGGGTGTGTTGTGTATGTCCTATTGCACCACCACAATACACAAAAATGTGTCTAAAAGAAGATTGGGAATATATGTTGGATATGAATCAGCTTCCATCATAAGATATCTTGAACCTTTAACGGGTGATGTATTTACAACACGTTTTGCTCATTATCACTTTAACGAGTCAGTTTTCCCGGTATTACGGGGAGAAAAGAAATAACAAGAAAATTATGTCTCATGATATGCTCCTTCATTATTTTATCTTGATCTAGTAACTACACAACATGAGATAGAGGTTCAAAAGATAATACGCCTGCAAGAAATTGCAAATCAATTACATGATGCATTTACTAATACAAACAGAGTTACTAAATCTCATATACCAACTGCTAATGCTCCTGCTCGAGTTGAGATTCCAAATAAGCAAATAAATAACACAATGGCTCATGAATCTAAAAAACATTTGAAACAAGGAAGACCAAATGGTTTCAAAGATAAAAATCCTCGAAAAAGAAAAACTCATAAAAAGGAAGTTGACCATAAAGTGAATGATTTTGTTGCAACACTAAATACTAAGACCTCTCATGAGGAAGATTTGGATTTTAAAGTAACAAAGAAATGTCAATTAACTATTTTCACACACATACCTTGTGGAATCAAGGTGAAATGGAAAGTATTGATGAAATATTTTTACATTCCGTAACAAGTGACATCATGAGTGGAGGTGATGATGACAAACCACAGTTAGTTAATGATTATAAAAATAGACATGATTGGGATAAATGGAAAGGAGCTATGCAGGTTGAATTCGATTCACTTAACAAACGGAAGGTCTTTGGACCTATTGTTATTACTCCGATGACCGTAAAACCTGTAGGGTATAAATGGGTTTTTGTACGTAATCGGAATGAGAAAATTGAAGTTATAAGATATAAAGCTAGACTTTTAGCTTAGGTTTTTTCATAAAGGCTAGGGATTGATTATGAGGAAACATACTCCCTTGTTATGGATGCAATAACCTTTAGATACTTAATCAGTTTAGCAGTCTCTAGAAATTTAAAGATGCGTCTTATGGATGTTGTCACAGCTTACTTGTATGGATCACCAAATAGTGACATCTATATGAAAATTCCTAAAGGTTTTAAATTCCCCGAAGCATTAAGTTCAAAGCCTAAGGAAACGTATTCCATCAAATTACAAAGATCTTTGTATGGACTCAAACAATTTGAAAGGATGTGGTATAATCGCTTGAGTGATTATTTGACAAGTAAATGATACATAAGTAATCTTATTTGTCCATGTGTGTTCATTAAGAAAACAACATTAGGATATGTGATCATAGTAGTGTATGTTGATGGTCTAAATATAATTGAGACGTAAAAGGAAATAAATGAAGTAATTGCTCTTTTAAAGAAAGAATTTGATATGAAAGACCTTGGAAAAACCAAATATTGTCTTGGTTTGCAGATTAAACATATGCATAATGAAATACTTGTGCATCAGCCAACTTATACTGAGAAACTCTTAAAGCATTTCAATATAGACAAAACAAATCCTTTAAGCACACCGATGGTTGTTAGTTCACTCAATGTTGATAATGATCCATTCCGTCCTTGTGAAGATAATGAAGAGGTCCTTGGTCTAGAGATACCATATCTCAGTGTAATTGAAGCTCTTATGTATCTTACTAACTGTACGAGACCTAATATTTCTTCGCAGTTAATTTGTTAGCAAGATTTAGTTCGGCTCCTACTAAAAGGAACTGGAACGTGATTAAACATATTTTTTGATATCTTTGAGGTACTATTGATTTAGGTTTGTTTTATCCTAATAATTCAAAAAAGGGTTGGTTGGTTATGCAGATGCAGATTATTTATCAAATCCCCATAAAACAAAATCTCAAACTGGATACGTATTAAAATTGGAGGAACTATGATTTCATGGCGTACTCAGAAACAAACACTCGTTACGACATCCTCAAATTATGTTGAAGTCATTGCACTACATGAAGCTTCAAGAGAATGTGTATGGTTAAGATATATGACATAACTTATATCAACTTCTTGTGAATTGAAGAGAGATGAGAATGCAACAACAATATATGAAGATAATTCAGTTTGTGTCTCACAAATAAAAGAAGGGTATATCAAAAGTGACAGAACAAAACATATACGACCAAGATTATTTTCATACATTCAAGATCTTATTAAAGATAAACAAGTTGAAATAAGATACGTTCAATCTAGTAACAATTCAGTTGATCTTTTCACAAAGGCACTTTCTAAAACAACTTTTAGAAAACATGTTTATGATATTTGCATGTGGCATGTACACGCAATATAATGATCTACAGAAGACAATTTGAGGGGGAGTTATAAGCTGCACTTTTTTTCCTTAGTTAAGGTTTTTTTCCACTGGGTTTTTCTTTAGCAAGGTTTTTAACAAGGCAATACTTAAACTCTTGAAGTTTGAAAAATGTCATCTAAGAAGGAGTATTATGAATTATTACCATGACAAGTGGATGAACTCTTTGTTAAACTTGTAGAAAAGTTTACTATGCTACTTATCTATCAAAATAGTTTACCTTGTCCTACAAAATGATTGATCTGTATAGTATAAATACCACCTCAATGTGAAGGAGAAGACACACCTCTTATATACACTTTCATAATATATACATTCTTCTTCTTCTTGCTCTTGCAATTCTCTTTAAATTTCTTAAGGTTATAACACTAATCTTGTGTTAATTATTATGATATTATAACAACCATTACTATATTAGTGTCACGTGTCATTCTCTAGAGCATTTAATTTTTTAATTTCCGCCTAAATATGTATCTGTTCTTAGTGCTAGTCTAGGTTTATTTGACTAATAGTCAACTTCTTATACAAGAGATATTTACGAAAAAATTAGAAATTTAACCCTAAATTAGAGCACATTTTTTTGGAAATTAAATCACACCTGATATTTCTTCTTTCTTCAAATAATTAATCAACAAAAATTATAGAAATCATTTATGATTTTTTACCTATGAAATAGATTTCTTGATTGTGTATTTCCATTAAATACTCGGTTTATATTTAAATCTTGATAAAAGTTACTGGGTTTTTTATCGACTTCTCTCCAATTTGAAGGAATTCATGGGTATATGATTTTGGAAAAAAAAATCATACCTGGTTTTAAAATATTTCTCAACCACCCCAGCTTTATGACCCTCGCGATTTATCTTTATCAAGTCTGATGATATCGTCTTTTACAGACTTCATAAACGTTCTAATTTTGACTTTAGTTTCATCAAGTTTTATTCAACAAAATGTATTTATTTTTTGTTATATTTAAGCTTTCATTCTCTACGATTATAATTTAACCTATTATTGTCTACAATTGTGTTTTTATATTAATATTGTTTTCCTTTCATTTTTTTTTGTTTGAAAGTGATCTACTTTAAATCTATCTATGAAGAGGTATTACATACTTCTACTTTTTAAACTTTTCTATTTATTTTTATATGTAATGTCATATTATTTTTATGTTTGATTGAAATTCGTTTGATGTGTGTGTAAGTTGTTTTGATGTATCTGGAAGTAATATTGAAAATCACATTTTTATTCCACGGTTAACTTTGACACCTTCAGACAAAATGATTTTTTTTATTTTAAAGAAGACAATTCCTGTTAGTAATGTGTTTTGTAATAACAATAAACAAGAGTCAGCTCCTGTTAGTGGTGTGTTTTGTAACGACAATAAACAATAGCCAAGGATAATCGATATCCAAAATTAGTTTGTTTTTAAACAGAGATCATGGTCAATTCTATGTTGCATTATCTCGAGTTAAAAGTAGACAAAATGCAAACTATTAATATTAGATAATGATAGAAAAATCACCAACAAAACATCAAATGTTGTATACAAATAAAATTTCGGATGTTTATGAATTTGAAATATTGTTTTTGATGTTCAATTTAATTTGTTTATTGCTTAAAGTTCTTATTTATAAGTTTATTTCATTCCATATTATACACTATTTAGACGTATAAATAATAATAAAAAAAATACTAATATTAGATGCAGCTAATGTTAAAAATTATACATGAAAGTCAATATACAAAGTATTATCAACAACGTTATAACTTACAGACATTTTTAAATAACAACAATATTTTTGGATACCTGTGCGTTAAACGGATCTTTAGGCTAGTAAAATATATAGAAGGGAATATATAAATATTTTAAGCGTATTTAGCAAGACCTAATATGAACAATATTAAAATTTGGCATTTTACATGAGAAGCTTCTTGTTCGTGATTTTGTATCCTTCTTGTTCATTTCATTTCAAGCCTTTGTTGACCATTAAGTCATTGACATTCTAGCAGGTCAACTTTATGATTTTTTTTTCTATATTTATAACTAGCTTTAATAAACCAGTGTATTACACAGGTTGAATAATAAAATATTAATATAATAAATTTATTAAATATAAAATGATATTCTAAGATATGATATAATATAAATTACATATGAGAAATGACTATAAATAATAAAACAGTGATATCGACTTTTAAAAATATTGTATTTATTTTTTTAAATAAATATTTTGTTTTAAAACAAACCGTATAAAAATACATTTTTTAAAAAATTTCTTATTACAACTCCCAAATTTACTTAATTTTGTTTTTAAAAAATTGACTTTTTAAAAGTATTAATTTATTTAGAAATAAGCATAATAAATAGATTTATTTCTTAATTTATTAAAAATTAAAAAGTATTAAAATCATATTATTATTAATTAAATTAATTATTTAATAGAAGAGAGACGGAAAAATTTTGATGAGGAGGATTATGGTGATGACATGTGGCACTCCAAGTTACTTTTTTATTAGAGTAAGAAGATTTAATTTAATAGTTTTTTGAAATTACTATATGGAATATTTATCGAAAGATACCAACGATAAAACTGTAATACTAAAAAACCATCGTTTTAAACAAAAATATCATTTTCTGAATTTTCAATTATGCTTACTTTTTTATTATAGTTTTTCAAAATATATATGTTTACTTTCAAAACAACTAGTCAAGATTTCATATTATTTTTCATACTTTCCTTAACTCTATACTATTCTTAAGCCACATTACGTACCTACCTTTTGCGTATGTTCTTTACGAGAATATAATTGATGTTGAACTAAAAGCCAAAATCATAATACAATGTCCAATTGTTGCGATAAGGTCATTTCTTACTTTTCTACTAGTTTAGGTCCATGTATTATATGATGGAATAAATAAAACAGATTAAAATTATTAGTTTTATAAATATTATATTTTCTAGATATTATTATTCATTGGTGAAATAAAAATATAATTAATATTTAAAAGTTATAACACATAATGAATTAAAAATTATTACTCTACATTTAATATGTATTAATAAGTTATTAAAATAACTACATTTATATTTTAGATTTTAGATGTTTAATAGTTTGATTTACTTATTTATAATAATTATCATTTGATATGAGAGAGACAAGAAACACAAATGTAAATATATTTGTTTTAACATATTTTAGTTAAAAAAGAAAGTCAAATAAATTGTTTTTATAATTTTGTATTTATTATGAAAAAGAAGCGGGAAAATAATTTTTTTGATATGCTAAAATGACGACACGTGTCTTAAGAAAAAATTCTTTTATTATAGGTTGTAGATATAGATTATAGATTATTGATTATAGGTTATAGATTGTTGTGAAATGTTTTTTATAAGTGTTTAATCATTTTTTAAATTAAAGAGATTTGACAAAAATCTATTATCTCTTTATATTATCTATAATAAGAAAAGTTTTAAGATAATATGTGTCAACATATTAGGCTTTCTTATTTTTTATTTTTCCGTCTCTTTCTACTAATAAATAATAATACTATATATAATAAATATTATAGATATTATAAAAATGAAAAATCAGATTTTTAATATTATTTTTTTTAAATGTAAGATAAAAAAGTTTTATTTGGAAAAAACTTTTTTTGAAATACAAACTATTATAACACCATTTTTTTCAAACTTTTAAGGATGATTCTTTGTTTAAATGATTATTTTAATTAAAAAATTAGATAAAAACACCATCTTATAAAACAAAAGTTTAAAATGATATTATTATTGTTTTTACTTGAAGTAGTTACTTATATGTAACTCAATCATCTTATTCAAAATATAATTTTATAATTTTAATTTTTATTATAAATTATTTAATAAATTATTTATTCAAATCATATAATACACGAAACATTATTGTAGTATATATATACAAAAGTTGATTACTTTTAGTGGCTATTTTTTTCAAGTGGGATCGGACAAAGCAATTACGAACTTAATTATTATTTAGTGTTTTTTCCTTCACAATTGCGTTATAGTTTAGATAAATTTAAAAATTATAAACAAACAATAATAGAGTTTCTTATATGCTCTATTTATGTCACTTATTCTCTTAAAAAAGTTAATGTTTATATAAAATTTACAACAATATTAGAAATTATGTGACTTTTATTATTAGGGAAAATATGTGAGAGACGATGATGAATATTCTCATCCATAATACATTAATTCTGTATTCTTAAAAACCGAGTGTTTTATCTTTTTATTTTTCTAACGAACTTACATTTTGGTCAACTTTTTATTGACGTGATCAAATATCCTTTTTTTATTTAGGGTTCACATTGTTTGAATAAATTAATTGTTTCCCCTTGTTAAAGAAAAAAATATTTATAACTTTATATGCAATATTGACTACTCGTCTTTATATTTTTATAAAGTCAAACAAAATATAATATATATTGTTGGAATATAATATGTATATCCTCCATAAACCTGAGCTAATCTCGCATGCAATGACGTGCGTGAGAGGTAAAAGTGGCTGACATCACCTTCTCGAACGTTTAGATTGAGATATTTAGAAAGTTAAAGAGTAAATTATAAAGAGTTAAACCGTTTTTCAAGTGTTATTTGCATCTATATATAATGTTAACTTTGTTAATTTAAATGCTTATCATTCATCGCTCAAAGGAGTAAGTATATATATTTTTGTATATAAAACAACTAGGTTAGAATCTCGTGTATTACACAGGTTGAATCAATAAAATATTAAATAATTAGTAATGAAAATATAATAATTATAAAACAATATGATTGAAATTGTATATGAGTAATAATATAAGTAATAAAACAATGATATCATTTAACAACAATTTTAGAATCAATTAATAATGTTATGTCAAGTTACATCAAAATAGAAGGTAGACGGGCAACAAGCTGCGCCGCCACCCCTTTCTGAATAGCATTATTTTAAAACGATGATATCATCATAATGATATAATGTTATGATATCATTATTTTAAACTTTTGTTTTTAAACCCTAATTGCATTTTTAATAAACATTCATGTTATCCCTAGAGTAACTTTTATTCGTTGAGCGACAACCCTTCCACTCGGCACCGTTGGTTATTGCAAAACAAACCGTTTTAAAAAATATTAATATTAATAATTTTCTTATTATAACTCCTCATTTTAGTTTTTTTGTTTTATAAAAAGATCATTTGTAAAAGCATCTCTTTCTTAATTTATTGAAAAATAATTTTTAATCTCAAAAGAAATTAAATAATATTATAAATATTTAAGGTAATTGTTTAATAGGAGAGAGAAAAATAAAAATTAAAATTAGATGGTCTAGAAATATACTAAGTGGCATCTTAAAACATTTTTTTATTATAATAGATAGATTCAACCATTTGTAAAATTTGAATTCTAGTGCGAAAGAAGCGAGAGTGGTTGGGATAAGCAAGGGTTTAGTAATGACGGAAATATCACTCCCACCCAATTAGTACATGAAGATTCGATTAATTTCGGGTTGTAAACGCTTATGACATGAGAAGTTGTGAAGATTAGGATGACTACACTCGCTTACTATCGTATTTTTTATTAATTTACGTCGTAATTAATTCAACTCTTTGTTTATGTTTTAAAGCTGCCCCATTGGCATCTAGAATGACTTTGTTACTTGCGTTTACGCGAGTCAACAAAAATATTACTAGGAAAGATTAATTTCACATTTGTTTGTTTTCTAGCATCGTCATCACTTTCCCACCAACTTGAAAAAAAACGTGCATATATAAATATATTGATTTATAAACTATGATTAAATTATGAAAATAAAAAAAAACCTTCTTATTTAATAACAAGGTAACTTAGATATCATGTGACATAAAATAGTAACTAAATATGCTTCATGACAACACCACATTCATTCTAAATAAAATTTTCACGCTTCTCTCTCTTATTAAAACACTTAATTAATTAATAGTTCTATTATCTATTTATATATTTTGATTATAAGCTATTTTTAAAAAGATTAAGAAATAGATCTTTTTATTAATGTTTTTTTTTCTAGAGAAACAAATTTTTATAAAAAAATCTAGAATGTACATCATACTTTTTTTAAATATGTTTTGTTTTGAAACGAAATGTTTGATTTATTTTTTAGAAAAATAAAGAAAGTTTAATTTTTTTTAAAAGTTGATATCATTATTTTATTACTTATAGTACTTACTCATACATAATTTAAATCACATATTATTTAATAATCAATACATTTTAATTTATTTAATATCTTATTTATTCAATCTGTATAATACACGAGTTCACTAAAACTAGTATTGTATAATTACAAACTCAATTGTACCGACCAACTGGTTAAACCTATTTAAACCACTTCAAATAAACTAGTCGGACCGACCGAGTGATTGGATATTTGGATCATATTTCAGCTTCTCTTTTAACTCTTTTACTCTTTCTCTTTTGAAACTTCATTTACTAACTAATCTATTTACTTTAGACTTATATATAATACTAGATTAGTAAACATGTGTACTACACGAGTTGAAAAAATAACATTAAATATAATAAATTAGTTAAATATAAAACAATATTTTAATATAAGATATGATTACAATTACGTATAGATAATAACTATAAGTAATAAAACAATATATATATAAAACCTTTTAACTTTGATTTTAATTTTTTTTTGTTTTTTCCAAATAAAAATTAAACATTTTTTTCTAAACAAACCGGTTAAAAAATATCATTTTATAAAAAATCCTTATTATATTTCTCAGTTTAATTAATTAGGTATATTTAAAATACTATTTAAAAACATCAATTTTAAAATATTTTTATTTTGTAAAAAAATTGATGCTTTTGACAAATTTATATTTTTTTATTTTATTTATAAATAACATTAATAAAAAATCTTTTTCTTATCTTATTAAAAAATACTTTTTTAATCTAAAAAAAGTTAAAATATTATTATTAGTAATAAATTTAATTATTTAATACAATAGAGAAGCGAGAATGATGCTTACATGTATCATTATAGTAACTCTTGTATTAAAGTATATATTTTAAACTTCATATTCATTAACATTACAAACTCACATTAGAAGATAAAATAATTTTGAAATGATTATACATATGAAATAGCGTTGCTCAAGTTATCGAGTTTATTATTTATTTTTATTTTTTCAAATGACAAACTTACACACTTTGTAACCTATTACTAAATTCAAATCATTAGTCTACCCGTAAACACTCAAAATATATACAATTTCAACAAACCCCGATACCACTGACCAAAACCCAAAGATCTCCCAGCTATTTTATGTTTTTTATATCGTTACAACCGGTCCGACTAATAAACAAGTTTAATAATAATAACAACATTGGTAAAAACGAATAACATGCACCACATTGTGAATCCAATTTCCCTCGTATCGGAACCACAACATACGCGTAATTGAACACGTGCTGTCACGTGTTTCTTCATGTGAACGTAAAATAGGTTTCATTTATATTATATTTTAGTTTAATATTTACGGCAACCACCGTCGGTCGGAGTTGTCATTCTATAGCCCATGCCCTTTTGCCACGCGCTTCATCACAACTCATCCATTATTCTTTTATTTTATTTTTATTTTATTTTATTTTATTTTATTTTATTTATAATTTAAATTTAAATTACACATTAGAAATGCATGCCATCATTGGATGGAACGAGAATGATTCCTCGTTTAATATTATTCACCTTTTATGTTTGATTAATCTAGAAGTATTAGAAGTATTATAGTGTGATTTTTATTTTTATTATATAACTATATTAAAACAAATTTATTTTTCTTTTTATTTTTAATTAAATAATAATTTGATACATTATAATTACTTTATATTTTTCTTCCCGCATAATCATTTTAAAAGATTTATTAGAGTTGGACAACATTTCCTCAAATATACAAAGGAATAATAACATTTCTTCTTTCCTACACTTAAAACCATTATCTATAATAAAAAAAACATTTACATATTTTTAGAGATTTCAATATGATTGTTCTAACAAATTCAATTTATAATAAAACCAAATATATAATTATATTTTTATGAGAGACATGACATGTCACGTCTACCATCGCATATATACTTAATATGCATGACTTATCGTATATGCACCTTAATGTCTAGAAAGCGGATGGAGTTAGACATGATGTGATAAAACCGGGCGAACACCACTACTTTGGAGGAGCAAAAATTAAGGCGTTTGTTTGCCTCTCATATGAAAATCCGATTAGGGTAAAATTTATTTGATGTCACCCTCGCATCATTTATATTATACGTATTTCTATTTTTTTTAATATTTTTTTTTGTTTGAAAAGGGTGTTGAAAAGGTATTTAGGGTTTGATGGATAAAATAGTGTTTGAATTAATCTGATTTGGCAGCTGACATGTCGTGCTTGTGGTGTTTGAAGTAAATTTTTGTTGGAGATGCCCTAAGCATCATGAGCTATATCAATAAGTAATTTGTAACATGCTTTAAATATAAAAGAAATTTTTTATGTACTTATATGATTTAGTGTGATCATACTCGTATTAATATTTGTAGAGTTAGTTAAGGTTTTCTTTATTATTTTAACTTACTCGTAATTCCTCTTCATAGTTCACCATATCCAAATACTTTGTCTTTAGTATTGATAACATATCTAAATATTACTTCCACTATTTAACATTTCTCCTTAAGGCACAAAATTTTAAACAATATTTGTGAGCCGATAAATATTCATCCACTTTAATTTATACCAACTTTAAGCAAAAAAAAAAATCTCATTTACTATGCATTTTCAAAATTTATAATAAAACTAAACACACCTAAATCTATAAAAAAGCATCCACAATACAATATACATTACCCTTTCTTTACCATTTAACCAATCTCGCATAACTTATAAATAGAATATAAAACAGATAAAAGACCCCAACTGTCACAAAAATCAAACCTCGTTGTATCATGTGTTTGTGTTCTATCATCTATATGCATATATATACACACACACACATCTCATAAACCCCAAATCACACACACACTTCAAATTCTCTCACAACAATGCAATACCAAAAAGGCCCCATCGTCGGCCGGGGCTCCTCCGCCACCGTCGCCGTCGCCACCACCGTCTCCGGCGACCTCATCGCCGTTAAGTCCACCGACGTTTCAACCTCAGAGTTCTTGCAGAAAGAACAACACTTTCTCTCAAAATTAAGCTCCAAACACATAATCAAATACATGGGATTTGATTTCAGTTGTTCCGACAACAAACCCATGTTTAATCTGCTCATGGAGTATGCCCCCGGTGGCTCAATCTCCGACTTCATCAAGAAATCAGGTGGATCACTTGATCATACTGTGATCAGATCGTATACCCATCAGATTCTTCTTGGGTTGGAGTATCTTCATGGTAATAATCTCGTGCATTGCGATATCAATGTGGGAATTTGTTGATTTGTGATGATGGTGTCAAGATCGCCGATTTCGGGTGTGCGAAAACAGCCAAAAACACCATAAAAACAACGACGACGACAACAACGACAATGAAAACAAGAAAAGCTTGTGAATTTTCCGGTACACCGGCGTTTATGTCACCGGAAGTTGCACGAGGTGAAGAACAGGGGTTTCCTGCAGATGTATGGGCTGTAGGATGTTCAGTGATCGAAATGGCAACAGGGTGTAACCCATGGTCGGAGATGAAAGATCCGGTGAGTTGTTTATACAGAATCGGATATTCCGGCGAGTCGCCGGAGATTCCCATATGTTTACCGGAGGATTGTAAAGATTTCTTGAACAAATGCTTGAAGAAAGATGTTAACGAAAGGTGGACTGTTAAAGAGCTTTTGCAGCATCCGTTTGTTAGTGATTTGAACCATTTGAATGATTTGAATTCGAGCTCTGAAACACGAAATTCGCCAACGAGTGTATTGGATCAGGGGTTTTGGGAGTGTTTACCGGCGTTTGAAGGGTCGCCGGAGGTGACGGAGATGGGTGGTTTCTCCGGCGAGTCTCCGGCGGAGAGGATGAGGAGGTTGGTTGAAGGTGGTGATTCGAGTTTGATCGATTGGGACGATGAAGACGAATGGATCGCGGTTAGAAGAGATCGAATGTAGATGATGAAGTAGAAGAGATTGAAAGATTAGTTGTAGATGAAGATGAAGATGATATGGTTTTAGAGTATGGTAGTTTGTCAAGAGATCTTGATTTTGATCTCATAGTTGATAGTAATTATTTTGTAAATAAAAGATTAATTTTTTATGATTGTTTTTTTTATAGAATACCATTATGTTTCATCATTTGATCAGATTTGTATAAAGGGTTCGTAACTACGTATAAGTGTATAACCACTTCAAGGTAGTCTATTGGAACCCAGACCAGGGTCCAAGCATAATACGATGTTGGGACAAAGATAGTAATTCGAACCCCACTTTTTGGCTCCGGGTGATTCGTGAGCTATATTGTCACCTATGGTTTTTTAGAACGGGGCAACCCATGACGGTTAATGAGTCTAATAATCTTCATGAATGGCACATGTATTGGTATGAAAGTTGTATTTAACATTATCTGGTATGATTATATATATCTAAGCACTCGATTGATAGCTGTCTTGATTCAAAAATAGCCCGTATCAAGTTTTCATATATTGGAATTCAAGCTTCCATTAAACATAGTTTGTGAAATTTGAAACTCGTCGTTTGACAAAACCGAAAACTTGACTAAACTAAAGCTTCACGCGATTAACCAAATAAAAAGCCGTTGATTTAAACTTGTGGACCTGAAAATGAATGGTTTCATACGGGTTAATGATTGACGCATATGATAAGCATTCAATGATTTATATGAACGTATAATAAAGTTATTATGATTAACAAAAGTCTTATCCTCATTCACTTTATTTTGAATCCCAACTTGATTTAGATGCATATTTTAGATATACTTGATTGATATTTTGTATTGAACAAACATACACTTTTGTTTAAACCACAACCAAGTCAAATTCTTTAGCAGGTCAACCAATTTGTCCTGTGGAATTGTTTGGTAATTTGAAGCCAAATAAGAAGAAACTGACATTAGGTACATAGCAGGGGATAAGGTCAATGATTTTGACTTTTCCTTTTGGTTTACTTTATGATTTCATATTTTAAAGAGCCCCAAAAGTCAACACCCTTTCAATTTGCAGGTGTTGTTAAAAGACTTCCACTTGGGGGCCACATATGCACACAACCCTAAGTGATTTTACATTTAAAACTTAAAACTTGAACTTAAAACATATATTAAATGTTGTCTAGAAGGGGTCCAAAATATGCCCTTGGCTCTTTGTGTGTACATTTGGGTTTGGAGTTTGGTATGTGGTAAGTGGGTTTGTGGTAATCTACTAGAGATTAGGCAACATCAAAGTCATCACCAATACCAAATTAGTTGACATTTAAGTGATGGTAGTTTGGTAATTTACCTAAGGTTTACTATCTACAGTTATGAGGTTTTGAAAGTAATATTTTGACGTAAGGAACAAAGGGTACATACCAAATTCTCATGGTCTCAACCAAAAGGTAAAATGAATAAAGTTAAAAACAGAAGATTTGACAGGTGAAAACATATTATAATCACCAATCTGATTACAAGTCACTTTTAAATTTTTCGTTGACAACTATAATTCTTTGACATAAATAACATGTCTGTCTGTCATCAGACTAAAGAATATGATAGGCAATAAGAACATGATCCACTAGATTAGTGCCCGCAGCCTTCATTATGCACTTGAGTCTCAAAGATATCGTGAAAACTGAACATAACAAGTACAAATGATGTCGTTGCAACAATCCTTGAGGTCACGAAGCTTTTACACTGCTTTGAACAATCCAACCCCGTCATGATTAGGGTCCTCAAAGGTGCCTTAAAACAAGAGGATTATCTTCTTTACACTTTCTAGATAGAAATTTTCATTCTAAACTTGCATCTCAATCAAAGAATCATATTCCTCTAATCCTCTACCATCAAAAATTGGTCTAGTGGGTTATTTGTGGGCCTACCCAAAAAGCATAGATAGTTAGTATTTAGTAGTCATTTAGAGGTTGTAAGTTTCTTTTACTAAAAAGCCCAATGCCGCCTTGATTGATGGCTTGATGCTGTATTTAAATCCAACTATGGGCCGGCTAGAAATTTTAAATTCAAAGTTATTTACATATTTATTGGGGAAAAGAACATAATCACAATTAAAATAATTTGTTTAGAACTATTTATCACTAATTTAGTGTAAAGTAATGTGAGAATATTACTTAAGTGTACATTAACACTGATTTTATCCACATCATATCCGCTATAAACTTATATTTCTTTTATACTTTTATCTTTATAATTTGAAAATAAAATATGACAAATAAAACATATGACCAAAATGCCGAAAAAAAAGTTGTTATGCAAACTGACATAGTAAAGTCAAATCAATAAAAATAAGAAAAGAAACATGTGAATAGATAGCAATCAAGTCGTAAACGCGTTCGGAATGGCAATTCTTCAATCCAGACACAAATCATATATCTATTTATATTTAAAAAAATACATCAATCCTAGCCAAAACAACCTTAAAATCATTAAAACCAAACATAACATATTTAACCCATTAATCTAAACATCACTTTAATAGATAGCAATCAAGTAGTAAACGAGTTAATCAAAGAGTTGTAATAAGGGATTTCTGTCGATGTGACTAAAGACCGTAAACGGTCGTTTTTATGTCAGTAAACGGTCGTTTTTGACCAAGTAAAAGGTGGTTTGTATGGTTGCAAACAATCGTTTGTTTTTTTGCAAACGGTCATTTGCATTAAAGGAAATGGTCGATTATGGTTTCTGATTTGACAACTCAAAATTCGTTTCTTTGCTAGCCCAGCCAAACCCACTCAATATATACCATCATCCTCACCTGCTTTTTACCATAAGCTTGCTTCTTCACCTCAATTTATACCACCATTCACATCATCTTCTTAACCGCATCCACAAAATTTGCCTTCATCATCTTCTTATTATTTTTCTTATTAAAACAAAGGTTAGTTTATTATTATTATAATACAACTTAGTTTAATATATATTTTTTATTTTGTTACTGATTGTAATTATTTTAGATAATGGCTTTAAGTTTACGTCAAGATACAGCGTCGGTTCGTGCTTCAAATCATCCTTGCCTTCAGTTTCATCAGGGATCATATGAATATAAAAGGCTTCAAAAGCTTTTAGATAAAGAATTTGAGGCTTTACGTTCGACATCTTGAAGCTTGTTACGGGACGTGGAAAATTTACTTGTGCTCGTAATATGATGAACGAGCCGTAAAGCAAATTTTTTGCAATTAGTGGCTCACAATATAAGAAGCTTTGTTTAGAGTTTTTCTCTACATTTAATTTTGACTCAAACAACCATAACTATAGGTATACCAATTTAGTTGGATTATATATTAATGTCATTGAATTTTTATTTTTTTAGCAGTGATAATGATGCTATTAGTTTCGTGCTCGAGGGGGGAGTGTCACGTAATTATTCTGTGACCAAGTTTGGTGTTTTGATGGGTTTATATATAGTTCAAGAGACCAATCAATCTGATTTTTTGAACGGTTTTACACAATTTCCAAAAGATTATAATAATGAAATATTTTGACAAAAAATTGGTGATGGCCAATATATGCCTAACATTAAAACGAAATCTACAAGAATGAACGATCTGTTGTATAGTGTTCTTTATCGTGTTATTGGTCATATTATAGCTGGACGTCGGATGACTAGTGGTGGGGTGACTAAAACAAAATTGTTTTTTTTATTTTGTTTGATTAAAGGGAGGCCTTGTAATTTGACATATACGCTTGTTGATAATTTTACTACTTTCACGGGTATAAAAAAACGGGCATATATGTGGTGGTACATATGTTACTTGACTCACCGAGTCTTTACACTTTCTCACCCCTGAGAACGTGATAGGTTAAACGGGCCGGTTCTTATGTCTGGATTTGTTGATTGTGAACATGTTATACGGATGGATATGGTTGTGGATTATCCACAAGTTAGGTGGAGGTTTAAACATAATAATAAAATATGGATACCTCTATATCAAGACCCTCCTAATGACCCATATCAATAGAAATGTATTTTATAATGTAATTTTATTTTTATTTGTATAGTAATATAATTTTTTTAGTTATGTAAAATTATAATTTAACTTTTCTTTGTATAATAATTTTATTTATGTTTGGTTATTGTAAACAATAAATATGAATATATAAAAATAAAAGAAATAATTGTTATGGTAACTGTGTCAGATTGTAGATAAAGAAAGATACAAATTCTTCATAATAAACAATTGTTGTGTGAACTATGCGAGATCGTTATGGTAAGTGTGCTAGGGTAGAGATTCTTCATTTTATAATGATTGTGGTGAGAAGATGTCTATAAAATCATAATACACAATTCACAATTAATCAAATTCATTTATTCACACACCATCGTAATTCAAGTCAATAATGTCTCAATTTTATAATGATTGGTGTACCAAACTAGAGAGGAGTTAATAGATTGAGTGCAAAACACTGCACGCACCCTCGGATACGTTATTGTTGCACAACGAATGAAGAAGACTGTATACGGCTTTGTCAATAAGGCATTTCTTATGCGCGATCGTGGTGGTGTATACAAGTCAACATCAGATTCAACCATGCATTCAGGCACAAAAAAGACACATTGTCCATTTCAACTTATAGCAAAATATCATGAAGAAAATTAAAGTTGAAAAATATATGTGTGTGATGAACATAACCATGAACCTTCTAAATTTTTGAAGGGTCATGCTGCAAAAAGATTGTCTAAAGAAAAGTATGCACTGGTGGAAGATCTTACAACAAAAAAGATGCAACCACGTAATATTTTACGGATTTAAAAGAAAATAATGATAAAATTGTATCTACGATTGAAATCGTGTATGATGCATGGACAAGGATACGAAAGTTGGATAAAATTGGAACCACCCAAATGCAAGCATTTCTCTAATCTTTGCAGATAGGTGAATACATCTATGATTTTACTATTGTTGACGAATCAAATCAATTAAATGATTTGTTTTTTGTCAACCCCAGTTTATTAAAAATATAGTGTGTGTTCACGAATGTGATTAGTTTAAATTGCACGTACAAGACGAACATGTATCACCTCCCTTTTCTTTAAATTGTTGGCTTAACTTCAACAAACAAGACATTTTGTATTGCTTTCGCGTTTATACAAAATGAGAAAAAAAATAATTTCAAGTGGGTTTTAAATTGTCTGAGAAAAACATTGGATGACTATATGGTACCATATGTCATAGTTACCGATAGAGAGTCGACATTAATGGATGCATGCCAAGTAATTTTTCCAGAAGCAATCTGATTGCTTTGTGAATATCATATACTATAAAATATCAGAAAGCATTGAAAACCATTTTTCAAGTCTCAGACTGAGCGGGATAAATTTATGTATTACTGGAGATTTCTGTTTTAATCTCCAACAATTGAGGCTTAATATGAAAATCGAACGCGATTGCAGACAAAGTTGATGAACAAGCATCGAAGTATTTTCCTGATCTATTCAATTTATTTGTTTTTATTTTAATTGAAACTAACATATTGATATAACTTTGCAGTTGTGTTTAATTATTTGGATGTTAACTGGTTGCAAAATTGTAAAGAGGTGTTCGTGTCTGCGTGAATTGATCAACATCTAAATTTTAAAGAACGAACAACAAACAGAGCAGAAAGCCAATATGCTCTGTTAAAAAAACATTTGAATTCCGAAAAGTCATATTTAAATAAATTTATAGGAATTTAAATAACATAGTACGTTTACAGGAAACACAAATAAAGACACGTTTCGAGGAAAGTCGGATTAAAATAAAACATCAACACAAATATAATTTATTTGTTTTTTTGTTATCAAATGTTTCACATGAAGTTCTGGATATATTAGTTGGGGAGCTAAGACGAGTTAATAAAATTCAAAACCAATCACAAAGGTGTGGCTGCCATATTCGTACTAGTTGCGGTTTACCATGTGCTTGTGAAATCGCACAGTATTTAAAAGTAGGCAAACCTATTCCACTACATCCGACAGATATATTTTGGAGGAGGCTTGACTTTTCACCGGTATCGTTAAACGAAGATAAAGAAGATATTCAATGTGATGACGAACTTGATTGGTTCAAAAAAGCTTTACCAGAAACAAAAAAACTCACGATGAAAAGGAATTGGTTAGAAATGATAAAAGGCATAAGAGATTCTACCAGCATAAATCTTAACAAACTTACGGTGCAAAAAAATACTCATGGAAAGCCAACACTCAAATCTCAAAAACAAAACAAACCAGACCTTTCACCTGCTGAACCTACCCGAGATCATACCTACACGACAGATGATTTTGTTAGTTATGTTTTTATGGGGTTGAGCCCCCCGAAACACAGTTCAAACGTAGATAACACAACTCAATCTTCTCTATATCACCATCCTTTACTAACACAGATCCCAAAACTTTTCCATCCATATATAACACATATAGAGAACATAAACAGTGATGGTAACTGTTGGTTTCGTGCAGTTTCTTTTTCCTTGGGAATCGGTGAAGAATATTGGCTGAAGATGAGATATGAGCTTTTAAACGAGTTACATAACAATTTTAATTAATACAAAAATCTTTTCTCCATCCCATATGATGAGACAGAACATATTTTATCATTGCTACAACCAGGTCCAACTCTTGATCAACACTGGATGATAATGCCTTACACCAAAATATTGATAGCCAACAAATTTAATGTTATTCTTCAATGCTTATCTCCCACTGAAAGTGCAACTTAATTTTCACTTTGGACAGGTCCGCATGAAGTCATATACCACCAATTCATTACTATTACACATGTGTATGGTTGCCACTGTGTCTCTGTGCGTTTAGAAGGTGAATATTCATTGCTTTTCATAACGTCGTTATAGAAATTTCACAAAAATAATAATGCGGCTGTGTGGGAAAGAATATACAAGGAAAGTCTTCAAAGATATAGTCAATATATACTTCAAAGTAAAACTATATACTCATTTCAATATAGATTAAATTAGTATCATTTTATAAGTATTCATATTATAAAGATCAAAAGTTGTAAACTATATAAGTTTTATTGTTATTTCTAAACTTCAAAATTATGAAATTATATAAATTATATGAACTATATAAAGCTTAATTATTTTAAACTTATATATAATTTTTATCTTAAATTTGTATAAAACTTTTATATTTTAAACTTATATATAATTTTTATCTTAAATTTAAAAAAAGGCAAAAGCGACCGATTATTAACTTGTAAACTGTCGTTTAACAATTCATGTTTAAAATTAATATAAGTATAAATAGAAAAAGTTAATACATGTACATAAGTTTTTATGTACATGTATTAACTTTTTCTATTTACAATTATATTAAATTTATAACATAAGTAATAAAAAAGGATAATGATCGATTATTAACTTGTAAACTGTCATTTATATACATAAAAAAGATTAATATAATTATAAATAGAAAAAGTTAATACATGTACAAAACTTTTTATGTACACATATTAACTTTTTCTATTTATACTTATATTTAATTTATATAATTTGTATAATATAAATATAAATAGAAAAAATTAATATAATAAAAACTAAACAATATATAAATTTAATATAATATAACTATAAATAGAAAAAGTAAATTTTATAATTATTAAAAATAGCAAACCGTTTACTATTTAATAAACTGTCGTTTATTAAGTTGTAAACGAATATTTAATCACTACAAACTGTCGTTTAGTTCCCTACAACTGCAGTTTAGTACAATGCAAACAACAGTTTACTTCCATACAAACGACCATTTATACACTAACAGACGGCCATTTACTTAGATGGTGTAAAATGCCCAGTTAATGACGTGGGAAACAAGGTTATCCATAAATAGGTTGAATGATCAACCTATCAAATCAAGCACTTAGATATTTCATTGATTTTGCACTTTAAAAGAATACTTTAAACAAATACACCACATTTAACAAGATCACCTACTTAACCCTCAAGAGAAGTCCTTTTGTAAAAAAGATCGTAATAATAAACAAAAAATAGTGGACAAAGCTAATGAAGAATAAGTTATGAGTATGACAAAAAGCTCAAACCACTGAAGCAACAAAGTATACGCACGTTTGGGCGGTGTAAAATTTAAACGAGTTGCAACAAAATATACTCATTATATCAAATCATCAATTAGCCGTCACAGAAGCCTCCAAAATTTAATTATTGAAAAATGATTAGGCTTTGACTTGAAGTAAGCAGAATCAGTTTAGATGTCAAGAAGCAGCCTTCTTGGATCCTCAACGTCTTTTATTCGGCGGAGGAAAAACACAGCCTCTCTTCCATCGATTAGCCTATGGTCATAGGTTAGGGCGATGTACATCATAGGTCGTGGGACTATGTTGCCACCAACCACCATCGGCCGGCTCACAATTGAATGCATACCCAAAATAGCAGACTGTTGTACAATATATATACACTAACTGATTAGAAAGAGCTATCTGGCTTTTTCTTTTTTCTTCTTTAACAATATACTTCTCTATAGAAAAACTACATTTAGCGGTTAAACATGTGACTTTCGCACAGGTTGATACAGGCCAGGTTGGGTCGACCAAAAACACCTTTCTTCCAAAGTTTGTTTTATCTTTTATTATCTGGGTTTGAATCACATAAGTACGCATGTCCTTTCTCATTTGTCCTATTTTAACCATTGTAGCGTCCCATTTGGGTCGTTTTGAAACAAAAGAAATCGGTTTTTTTAAAAACTAGCTTCCATTAAAAAATGTTAAATATATGTAAAAACGATAAGATCATTGACTTACATGCTACAAAATGAAAGAAAATGGCACACAGCCATCTTTTAATGACTCGTATGTACAAAAAAGTAATGACTAAAACAGGAGAAACGAAAAGGTATGTTGGTTTTTTATGCCAAAAAAAACCTATTTAGGAGGTTTTGTGCATTAATAATATGATTAAGGATTAAAAAATATATTAATCCAGAAATGATCTGAATATTTAACAAAAACTAATTAGGAGGTTTTGTGCATTTATAATACGATTAAGGAGACTTTCTACCATTTCCAGTTTAACCAATTTTTAATAATTTTACCGGAATCAACACAAGGTAAGCACATACATACCTGAGGAGGGTTGATGATGGGAGTGCTTAAAAGGCTTCCATAAACACCACCATTAGAGATTGTAAATGAGCCACCTGCCATCTCATCGATGGAAATGGTTCCATTATTTGCCTTTTTAGCAAGTGTGTTTATCTCTTTCTCTATCTCAGCAAAGTTCATCTTTTCAGCATTGCGGATAACTGGCACGACAAGCCCCTAAAACATGGGAAAACAAAACAGCATGTCAGTGTTTTTAATAACAGCATGATGAGCTCAATACAACAATCAACAGTGCAACACATATCTAATAAACGGCCATGGCACTGTCCCTTTTCCCAAAAAAAGAAACAGACACATAACACCTCGATATATATATCATCCTCAAACTAGTTAGAGATAGAAGAATTGATTATCATCTATTCTTATATTCTAGAAATAATAAATTTGCTATATACGATTAAAAAACTATATTTATATAACAATAACCTAAATTTTTGTTAATAAAGCGATTTGGAAGGTTTTATACATTTACCCATTTTCTTTCTAGTTAAATCCTTTAGCTTAAGCCATTTGATCTGCTAGAGAAAATACAGCCCAGATTGACACATTAATAAGTTTATGGATGGAAATTGCTACCTCTACTTACAAATAAATACTTGAATACTCATTAACAAATTTAAAAGAACTTGTGAAACGCAATCAATCACACCAAAGTTTTATAATAATTCCAATAGACACAAATATATTTGTATTTGAATCTTTCTTTCCCAAAAAAAAATAATAACCCGCCGACTTGTTTTGGTTCCTTTTCCTTTCTGATTAGCCAGTGTATTTTTATGGTTAAAACTATATTAAATAATATCTCAATACAATGTTTTCAGCAAAGGGATTTACAATGTTATAAGGACTTGAAGACAATTTGGGGTACTTTCGATCCAATCAACCAATTTCATTTAAACTTCATTTTCGACATTTACCTGCTTGAGATCAATAATAACCCTAAGTAACAAATTTCTTTGTAAATGGGTCAAACTTGCTACCTCTTTAAATAAAACAAGTCAAATTTGTTTGTGACAACTCAAAATCTAAATTTTTGCATCTTTTAACAAACAAATATAGTAACTGCCCTGATATGTACAACTGGCACAAGTTCAGTATCTTGTTATGCAGAAACTGGACATGATACAGATATTTTAAGCTTACTTTTGGGGTACCGACGGCTATGCTGATATCAATATAATCCCTGTATATGATATCATCTCCATCAATAACAGCATTAATGATTGGCTGGTTTTGAAGTCCACTGACAACAGCCTGAAATTTGTAACAACTTCTATTACATAAAAAATGAAAGATGCTATTAAGAGCATGGGCTAGTATCTTTCCATCCTCTAATATACAGACACACATACCTTAACAAAACCAGACATCAGTCCCAACTTAACTCCATGCTTCTCTAAGAAGGCGTCCTTGTACTCGGAACGGAGTTTCATCAAATTTGTCCTGAAAAGAATAACAATCGTGTAATAGAAGAGCAGAATAATTTTATTTACATAGCACAATTCATCCTACTCTTAGTATCTTACTCCTAAACAGCATCTATTTGTTAAAATGAGCTGTGAAATTAGGTTAAAACAAAACATTTTGTAACGGCTCAAAAATATGGTCAATTTCTTAATCAAGGAAGACCTGAAAACCTAGTAATTAATATCTACGTGACATTTTAACTTACATGTCAACTTCATTAAATGTTGTCAACAAAGCAAACGTGTTCTGAGAATCTTTCAGGCATGTAGCAACCCGCTTTCTTAAACGAGTCATAGGAACCTGTATAACAAAAAATATGATTGTATAGACTCAACAACAGCAAAGGTTACTTGGATAACAAAGACTTTAATCACATTTACCATGATGATAGAAATTTAAACTTTAAATTTACTATTAATGGTCACTTAACATTAGCATAGAGCTATGACACTCACACGTCTTTCTCTGTCTTTAGGAGGAAGCTGAGGTTCTGAAGCAGAAATTTTTGGTGGTGTTGGTGGAGAAGCTGGTTTAGGTTTCTCAATGACAGGGGTAGTGATACAATTCCACTTAAAGTCTATACACGGAAAAATAAACGGGTTGTTCTGGGTCCGGGTGCGGCTGAATTGGAGCAATTAAATACCATTTTTGGAGAGTGGGTGGATCCACTTGGTCAACCAAGCAACATGGGAGTTGGAATGTGGGGAGTCCCTCACCATCCAAATTCCAATAGTGGTTATTAAGTTTATGCATTATTAATAGCAGACTATGTTTAGTTTTTCTCAACGAGAAAATTTTGATTATCTTTGTGTAATTGGAGAGATTGCCCCTCTCGAATTGGGCTTATTAATTCCAGTAACCAATTACTTGTTTTATTCTCTAAAATTCTATCATTTGGTTCCATTGCCGGGAAACGAAAAGCAACAATGGTGGGCACACGGAGCGGTTCTGATGGAGGTGGTTCTCAACCAGATGCTGTGGCAGCACAGTTGGCTGCGATTGCTGCTAAACTTGAAACCATGGAATCCTTAAAGGAGGACATGGCTGAATTAAAGAGACAGGCGACGAGAGAGAAATCGAGTGGAAGCGGGACTAAGTATGACGAAGGGGAGCATAGCTATTCCAGTTTCAATCGCCGCCCATATCACAAAATCGAGTTTCCTGCTTTCAGTGGTGGAGATCCAAGGGGTTGGATATTGAAAGCAGAAAAATATTTTCGATTTTACCGAACTTTGGATGAAGAGAAGGTGGATATTGCAGCCATGCACCTGGAGGGTGATGCCCTAGATCTCTACTCGTGGTTATCGGCTGAACAAGAGTTGGCATATTGGGAAGAATTAACCATTGCTTTGCAAAAACATTTTGGACCACCAGAGTTCCAGAATCCAGACGAGTATTTGTGTAGCATTAAACAAACCGGAACAGTCCAGGATTACCGACAGGAATTCGCACGTAGATCATCCCGGGTTTCCAATTGGCCCGACCACTGCTTGTTAGGAGTCTTTCTAAATGGACTCAAAGATGAGTTAAAGGCGGACGTTCGCATCCATAAACCCCGCTCAGTTTACAAAGCCGTGAGCCTAGCGCTAGGATTCGAATCCAAACTTAGCCAATGCTTCACATCCATCCATCTGGTCTCCCAATTAAAACTGCTCAAATGCATCATCTTCACAGGTAACTCAGGCATCTTCAGAGGCTAAAGCCAAGTTATGTTCTGAATCATGCATAGTTGCCTTTGTCTCTATTAGAGAGGCAAATGTAGCATTAATAAATCAAAAAATTGAGTTTGAGAAAACCATTTCCAAAAGAAAAGCTGAGTATGAGTCTGCTCTTAACAGTAAAAGTGATGAGATTTATAAGCTTAAATGCCAATTAAATGATGAAAAGGCCAAGCTAGAGGCTATTCTGGAAGACCACAGGTGTCTCAAAGAAAAACTTGCAGTGACCCAAGTTGAGTGTGACCGCTGGGTCTCATCATGCAAGGGATTTGAAATGCTTCTTAGTAAGCAATCAGCTTCCAATGTGAAGTTTGGCATTGGTTATAATCACACTGCTCCTCCTACAGATTTTGCTTCAAGAGCAGAAGTAAAATCTGATGGAGAAAGCAATAACCAATTCACCTCATCATGTGATTCACTTTCTGATAGAGCACCATCAGAAGTTGAAGTTAGTATTATTCCCTCGTTGAACCTATCAGCTGATCGTGATGGTTCAAATACTGACACTCACATGATCAAAGAGTTGATCAACTCAGGAGTTATTTTTGGAAGTCCTGAAAGGACTGGAGAGCAAGATTTAACACCTGAAGTTCAAACTCCAACTACTGTCAGCACTAAAGAGAAGAAAACTGTCAGTAGAAAGGGTTTGAAGACTACTAAAGAGGAAGTTAAGAAAGCAAATAGTGCTTCCAAAGTGCTGAAGAACAAGTCTTCAGTAGTTTCATTCTCTTTAGTTGATGATCAACATAAGATGAAGAAGAAACCATGTGAAATATGTGGTTTGTTCAATCATCTTACAGATGATTGTTGGTACAAAAGAGGATCCAAACTCAAACATAAAGAGGAAATTAAAGAGAAAATGGTTAAAATGAAAACTGAGTTTGAAGCCACATTTGTACCAGCAACATCAAATCCTGTAACCCTTAAGTCCAAAAAGAAATCCAAAAAGGAAAGGGTTAAACAGGTAACAGCTGAGATTGCTCAAAAGAAGAAGGTGCAACATAGGAACTTATCAAACTCCAATGCCAATGTGTCTGGAGAGCTGAAAGCTTTATCACAAAATCAGACTCAGCTGGTTATGATGGTTCAACATCTATTGGAAGAGTTAACCAATTAGATGTTCCTATGTTGAAACCACAGAAAAGGAGGTCCAAGCCAAAGGATTCCTCTTCTTCCTCTCAGGCTGTTGTTTCCAACAAACCTGTTAGTTTACCATCTGTTGATGAGAACAGGCCCAAAACCAAAAAGGTTTGGGTCTCAAAATCTAACTAATTTGTTGTGTTTTGCAGGGTTCTTCAACATGCCACAGAGGCATCTGGTATGTAGACAGTGGAGGATCTATGCATATGACAGGAAACAGATCACTTCTTAATGACTACGGGTTTGTGTCATTTGGCAATGATGCAAAGGGTTACATCATCGGCAAAGGCTTTGTTTCCAATGGGGAAATAAAGTTTGATGATGTTAACCATGTTGAAAATCTCAAGTACAACCTCTTGAGTGTCAGTCAAATGTGTGACAAAGATCATGTTGAGATCTATTTTCTTGGAGAGATCTAAGGCATACACTCTTCCTGTCCTGTTGGCCTTTGTCACACATTTGACTGACACTCAAGAGGTTGTACTTGAGATTTTCCATTAATAACGGAGTCTTAGTCTCTGTAATGCCATAATCCAAAAGTTGATTCTGAAGCCAGAGTACTTGGGATGTACAACTTGCAGCAGCAATGTACTCAGCTTCAGCAGTGGATGTAGCAACAGATGTTTGTTTCTTACTCTACCAAGAAATCAAACAGTTGCCTAGGAATTGACATCCACCAGAAGTTGATTTCCTGGTCAACTTACACCCTGCATAGTCACTATCAGAGAAAGCAACTAATTTGCAAGAGTGCCCAGTGGAATACCATAAACCTAGAGATTGTGTACCTTGCAAATATCTAAAGATCCTCTTGACTGCAATCAGATGAGACTCTTTAGGTGCAGCCTGAAATCTAGCACAAACACATGTAGCAAACATAATATCTAGTCTAGAAGCTGTTAAATACATCAAGGACCCAATCATACATCTGTAAAGCGTTTCATCAACAGCTTTACCTTTCTGATCAACATCCAATTGTGTGGTGTTGCACATGGGAGTAGAACAGGGCTTACAGTTTTGTAAATCAAACTTATTTAAAAGGTCTTTTGTATATTTAGACTGATGAATGAAAATTCCATCAGCTTTTGTTTGATTTGCAAGCCTAGAAAGAACTGTAATTCTCCCATTGCACTCATTTCAAACTTCCTTTGCATTAATTTTGTAAAATCATCACACAACTGGGGATCAGAGGATGCAAATATAATATCATCAACATAAATTTGAACAAGTAGCTTATGCTGATCCACCTTCTTAATAAATAAAGTTTTATCTATGGAGCCTCTAGTGAAATTATTTTTCAGAAGAAAGTTAGATAATGTCTCATACCAGGCTCTAGGAGCTTGTTTCAACCCATAAAGAGCCTTATCAAGCTTGTATACCCATTCTGGGTGTTTATTATCCTCAAAACCTGGTGGTTGACACACATAAACTTCTTCTTTTATTTTACCATATAAAAATGCACTTTTAACATCCATTTGAAAAACTTTAAGATTGTGGAGTGTAGCATAGGCTAAGAACAATCTAATTGCCTCCAGTCTGGCTACAGGGGCAAAGGTTTCATCATAATCAATACCTTCTTCTTGTGCAAACCCCTGAACAACCAGTCTGGCCTTATTCTTAACAATAAGCCCATTTTCATTTGTTTTATTCCTAAACACCCATTTAGTGCCTATTGCACACTTACCTGGGGGAAGAGGAACAAGCTCCCACACTTGCTGCTTTTTGAACTGAAGAAGCTCAAGCTGCATTGCTTCAACCCAGCCATTGTCTCTAAGTGCAACATGATAATTCTTTGGCTCTAGCTGACTGATGAAGAGAGCATAGAAGCAGAAATTTGACAATTGACTTCTGGTTGAAACTCCAGCATTGATATCACCAATGATTTGAGACATTGGGTGATTCTTCAGCTCTTGATAAACAGTGAGATCAGTGCAAGTGTTTGTAGAACCTTCAGCAGCAACAGATGTTGATGTAGACTCTTGAAACCATGTAGATGGTGGCAACTCAAATGAAGTTGAAGATGCAGAAATCTCATCAGCACTTGTTGTGGATGAAGCTACTGAAGCTACAGGAGCATCAGGTTTAGAAGACACAGGCAGTTGGTCACTAAACCTGAAGAGGTGAGTACTGCTATCATCATCATCATCAGCACCAGCAGTACCACCAGGTGGTGAACTGTTGACAGGAGCAACAGCAGGAGTTTGATAAGGAACATATTGCAGTATGTCCAAATCAAATAGCTCCACAGGGCTTTGTGGAATCTTGTCCTTTGGAGATTCATTAAACTTAAAATGTAGAGTCTCTTCAACCATCTTTGTTCTACAGTTGAAGACTCTGTATGCTTTGCAAGTTGATGAATAACCAACAAAGTACCCTGCATCCACCTTAAGATCAAATTTTTAGAGTTGATCCCGTGTGTTGAGAATGAAACAAGGACACCCAAAAGCTCTGAAGAATGAAATTAGAGGGGCCAAATGATGAAGAGCTTCATATGGAGTCTTCATCAACCTCTGATTTACTAGAACTCTATTCTGTACATAGCAAGCTGTATTGACAGCTTCAGTCCAAAAAGTCATTAGCAGTCCAGAATCAGCCAGCATGGACCTTGCAGCTTCAATAAGGGTCCTGTTCTTTCTCTCCACTACTCCATTTTGCTCAGGAGTTCTTGGGATGCTATACTGCCTCTTGATTCCCTTTGAGAAGTAAAACTCATCAAGTGTGTGGTTTCTAAATTCTGTTCCATTATCACTTCTAATACACTTGACTGAGAGGGAATACTGCTTCTCAACATACAACACAAAGTTGATAATCTTCTGAGCTGCCTCATCCTTTGAATGCAAGAAGAAAGTCCATACAAATCCGGAGTAATCATCCACAATTACCAGACAGTATTTCTTCTTAGCCATACTCATCACTCTCACAGGACCAAAGAGATCCATGTGAAGAAGCTGTAAGCAGGCAATGGACTTAGGTTCTTCTATGGAGGGAAATGAAGCTTTGTGTTGTTTTCCTTTTAAACAAGCAGTGCAGTTATCTTCACATTTGAACTCCTTCATAGGCAGTCCCCTTACTAAACCATGGTTTATCAGCTGATTCATGTTTTTGAGATTAACATGACCCAGCCTTCTATGCCATAGAGTAGATTCTTGAGGGGAAGCCTTGGAAAATAGGCAAGGATGGCCTTTGAGATCTATTTTCTTGGAAAGATCTAAGGCATACACTCTTCCTGTCCTGTTGGCCTTCAGGAAAGTGTATTCATCCAACACCTTATCAATCAAACTTAGAACTTTGGATGACAGAATCCGACAGTTCTTACTGGTGAAAAGAGCAACATGGCCTTTGTCACACATTTGACTGACACTCAAGAGGTTGTACTTGAGATTTTCCACATGGTTAACATCATTAAACTTTATTTCCCCATTGGAAACAAAGCCTTTACCGATAATGTAACCCTTTGCATCATTGCCAAATGACACAAACCCGTAGTCATTAAGAAGTGATCTGTTTCCTGTCATATGCATAGATCCTCCACTGTCTACATACCAGATGCCTCTGTGGCATGTTGAAGAACCCTGCAAAACACAACAAATTAGTTAGATTTTGAGACCCAAACCTTTTTGGTTTTGGGCCTGTTCTCATCAACAGATGGTAAACTAACAGGTTTGTTGGAAACAACAGCCTGAGAGGAAGAAGAGGAATCCTTTGGCTTGGACCTCCTTTTCTGTGGTTTCAACATAGGAACATCTAATTGGTTAACTCTTCCCAATAGATGTTGAACCATCATAACCAGCTGAGTCTGATTTTGTGATAAAGCTTTCAGCTCTCCAGACACATTGGCATTGGAGTTTGATAAGTTCCTATGTTGCACCTTCTTCTTTTGAGCAATCTCAGCTGTTACCTGTTTAACCCTTTCCTTTTTGGATTTCTTTTTGGACTTAAGGGTTACAGGATTTGATGTTGCTGGTACAAATGTGGCTTCAAACTCAGTTTTCATTTTAACCATTTTCTCTTTAATTTCCTCTTTATGTTTGAGTTTGGATCCTCTTTTGTACCAACAATCATCTGTAAGATGATTGAACAAACCACATATTTCACATGGTTTCTTCTTCATCTTATGTTGATCATCAACTAAAGTGAATGAAACTACTGAAGACTTGTTCTTCAGCACTTTGGAAGCACTATTTGCTTTCTTGACTTCCTCTTTAGTAGTCTTTAAACCCTTTGTACTGACAGTTTTCTTCTCTTCAGTGCTGACAGTAGTTGGAATTTGAACTTCAGGTGTTAAATCTTGCTCTCCAGTCCTTTCAGGACTTCCAGAAATAACTCCTGAGTTGATCAACTCTTTGGTCATGTAAGTGTCAGTATTTGGAATAATACTAACTTCAACTTCTGATGGTGCTCTATCAAAAAGTGAATCACATGATGAGGTGGATTGGTTATTGCTTTCTCCATCAGATTTCACTTCTGCTCTTGAAGCAAAATCTATAGGAGGAGCAGTGTGATTATAACCAATGCCAAACTTCACATTGGAAGCTGATTGCTTACTAAGAAGCCTTTCAAATCCCTTGCATGATGAGACCCAGCGGTCACACTCAACTTGGGTCACTGCAAGTTTTTCTTTGAGACTCCATTGGTCTTCCAGAATAACCTCTAGCTTGGCCTTTTCATCATTTAATTGGCATTTAAGCTTATAAATCTCATCACTTTTACTGTTAAGAGCAGACTCATACTCAGCTTTTCTTTTGGAAATGGTTTTCTCAAACTCAAGTTTTTGATTTATTAATGCTACATTTGCCTCTCTAATAGAGACAAAAGCAGCTATGCATGATTCAGAACATAACTTGGCTTTAGCCTCTGAAGATACCTGAGTTACCTGTGAAGATGATGCATTTGAGCAGGAACCCTCAGTAGACTCCAGGGCCATGAGAGCAAGATTTCCAAAAGGGTGTTCACGACCATGTTGACTAGCACCAGCATAGTATTGCTCAGTGTGACCAGACAAGTTATCAGGTAAGCTACTCCAGTCAACGACTCCAGGTGTGAAGAAGCTGTGATGAGGTTGTGATTGAGATGGAGATGGTTGAGGTTCTGGTAGTGCATGAGGTTGTGGTACTATAAGAGCTTGAACTTGATTTGACTGTGGCATATAATAGCGGGGATAAGAATATGGCATTTGACCCTGAGGAACAAAATATGCAGGAGATTAAGGGTGTGATGAATGACTAGAACCAGCAGAATGTTGCCCTTTGGATTTTGAAATGTTATTTGGAAAAATCAAAAAGGGTGCAGAGGTGTTAGATCCAGTTGATCTACACTCTCTTGCAAAGTGTCCAAGCTTGTGGCATTTGTGACACTTCAACTTGCTCTTGTCAAAACCGACTTTGGTTTTGTCAGAGAGCCCAGGAAATTTCCTGCCAGTTCTCTTGTAGAATTTCTGAGATCTGATATTGATCAAGGCCATTTGGCTCAAAATATTCATCTCTTCTAAATCATCATCGGCAATGCCCCTTCAAATCATCCATGATAAAACATAGATTGTCACTATTATTACCAGAATGACAATCAATACTCACAAAGGCATGATTAGAATTGTTTGAGGTGAAATCAATATGCTCATCATAGTGGCATTCTGATCCTGCATACTCTGACTCATGACTTACCAAGGCAGTGTTTCCTGGTACAAAGTCATCAGTGAGCTTTCCAGATGATGACAGTTTTCGTTTCTGTTCTATCTCTCTCTCAAATGTGAGCAATTTCCCATGGAGTTGGGTGAGAGATAGTTTGTCCAAATTTGCACTGGAGCATAGGACAATAGTATATGTGTCCCATCTCTCAGGCAGTGATCTGAGAAATCTGTTATTCATCTGGCTATTGGTGTACTCATGTTTGACCATTTTTAATTCAGAGATCAAACAAGAGAACCGCTCAAACTGTTGAGTCAGTGTCTCACCCTTCCTATAAGAGAATGTCTCATATTGTTGGGCAAGGATTTCTCTATTATTTGCCAAGACCTCATTGTTCCTCCAAATTGTTCTTTCAAGGCATTCCAGAGGTCATGGGCAGTTTCATAATGCATTAGCCCAGAATAGATTTCATTGGGCAGTGCCATGGCCAGAATTCCATGGGCTTTTGCATCAATCTCAAACAATTTCTTATTCTCATCTGAGTATTGCTCCCTCCTCTTCGGAACCATTTGATTGGTTTTCGGGTTATTCATCATAGGCTTGTGTGGACCATGTACCACTGATGTCCAACAACCTGAGCTGTTAACAGACAGGTGATGGAGCATTCGTCGTTGCCATATGTTATACTCATTCCTAACCAGCATCGGAGGCTTGGTTGAGAAACCAGTATTGTGAGGATCATTGGAAGGAGTAGTCATTTTAGGTCCAAATACAATTTAATTCAAGCTTTTAAAAGATTTTACACAGGCCACAACAGACTCAATGAAAACCAAGAATAAATCTCAGGATGAATGGCCAAAAACACAGAAAATTCAATCTCTATAACCGTTTCTTGCAAAAATGCTAATTCAATCAAACTTGAATCTTGGATAGCAGTTTCAATGATCAATTATTAGATCGATCAATGATTAACCTGGCTCTGATACCATTTGACAGGATCAGTGATCTCAAGTTTGATGGATTAGAGTGTAACGCAGCGGAATAAGATCACGAATTAGACAAATTATAGCAAGAATTTGATATTCGTATGCATTAAGAACAAATACGGTTATAACGAGAGTATATTTCTGTGAAAAGGAATGTTTCAATTATATCAAATGTTTCTGCTCAATCATTCACCGATTACAATTAGGTTGACACTCCTTATATAGAGTGCAATCACTGCTGATATCACGGGATAGTGACATCTGGCAGATTTATTACAAAAATAACTAACACTTAACAAACTACTGAAATGTTCACAACTACTGAGAACATATCAGAGAGTGCTAAGCACAAAATATAAAACTACTGAAACTAAACTACTGAAACTACAACGACTGAAGAACAAGCTCTTCAGTCGTTTTACAAAACTACTGAAAGTAAAAACATAAAACTACTGATAAACACAACTACTGAAGAAGTACTCTTCAGCTGTTGTGACAAAATACTGAAACTTCAGCACTTGGTCTTCAAACTTGAACTTCAGACGTTTCATCAGCTGATGACTATGTCATCAGCTGATGTCTTCAGTCTTTGTCTTCAGACTTTGTACATCAGTTGTTGATCTTCAGCACTTGTGGACTCTTCAGCTGTTGAACTTCAGTACTTTGGTCTTCAGCTTCAGCACTTGTATTCTTCAGCTGTTGGACTTCAGCACTTTAGTCTTCAGCTTCAGCACTTGTGTTCTTCAGCTGTTGAGCTGCAGCACTTTAGTCTTCAGCTGTTGAAGTCTTCAGTACTTGATCTTCAGCTGTTGAAGTCTTCAGCACTTGTCGAACTGCTGATGAAGCCTTCAGCAGTTGTTGTGATATCATGTGGGACTTAGAGGTTTTCTGATCTTGGCTCATTGGTTCTTTTGGTCCAACAAACCTAAAACTGAATCCAAACCCAACTCGCGGTTAACTGATGCAGAAAAGCAGGCTCGCTTCCTTAAGGGTAGTGTTTTCGCTGCGGTGACAAGTATGGTCCAGGGCATAGGTGTAAAACGGGAACGTTTAAAACTTTAGAAGCCGAAGAGGGTGATGATGAGCAGTCCCCAAATGAAACCATAAGTCTGAATAATTTGCAGGAAGACACAGCTGAAATCAGCCTGCACGCAATCTTGGGGAAGTCACACCCGACCACCATGAAAATACACGGTACACTTAACTCTACTGAGGTATTAATTCTGGTTGACGGGGGTTCTACCCACAATTTTATTTCGGACATTTTGGTAAATGAGTTGAAGCTCATTACTCAATTAGTAACTCCATTTGGTGTTCAAATCGGTAACGGGGATGTGATTCGTTGTGGTAGTATGCAAAAATCTTTCTTTGCAGGTAAATGATCTCCAAATCACCCAGGATTTTCATCCTTTTTCTCTTGGTGGGGCTGATTTGGTGCTAGGTGTACAATGGCTTGCTACCTTAAACACGGTACAAGCGAATTGGAAGGACATGTTTATGATTTTTACCGTGGATGGGAAGAGATACAAGTTGCAAGGTGTTCCTTCAGGACCTAAAAAATCATCTAGTTTTCAACACTTGGCCATCGAACCTGAAGCTAATCTCCAAATACCAGCCTTTTTACAGCCTGTTATCACAAAATACCACAATGTTTTTGACGAACCGAAAGGTTTACCACCTACCCGTACCCAAACCCACTCAATCCCCTTAGTCCCAAACTCCACCCCACCTAACATTCGCCCTTACCGATATCCCCACTACCAGAAAACTGAAATAGAGAAGCAGGTGGAACAACTCTTGACAGCCGGGTTTATCCAATCAAGTACCAGCCCTTTCTCAAGCCCCGTTTTATTGGTTAAAAAAAAGGATAATTCATGGTGGATGTGTGTGAACTATCGGGCACTTAACAAGATTACCATTGCTGACAAGTATTCTATTCCAACTATTGACGAGCATTTGGACGAGTTACATGGGGCTAAAGTATTCTCGAAATTGGATTTAAGATCGGGTTACTATCAGATTAGAGTTGCTGCCCAGGATGTACCAAAGACAGCTTTTCGCACTCATTTAGGGCATTATGAGTTTAAGGTCATGCCTTTTGGGCTTACGAATGCCCCGTCGACCTTCCAAGCTGTTATGAACGACCTGTTTCGCCCTTTTCTACGTCGTTTTATACTAGTACTTTTTGATGATATATTGATATATAGCTCAGATATGGAGCAGCATGTAAGCCATCTGGAACAAACTCTAAAGTTGTTGCATGATAACTGTTTTTTTGCCAAATTAACCAAATGTTGTTTTGGCCAATCTAAAGTGGTTTTCCTTGGGCACGTTGTAACACCCGAAGGGGTTCTGGTGGAACAGGAGAAGGTTTCGGCAGTACAATTGTGGCCGATTCCAACTAATGTTAAACAGGTTCGAGGATTTTTAGGATTAACAGGGTATTATCGACGATTTGTGCGAAATTATGGGTTAATTGCGAGGCCTCTCACAGCTCTCACGAAGAAGGATGGGTTTGTTTGGTCTGATGAGGCTTTGAAGGCATTTAACGCTTTGAAAGAAGCTCTGCTATCTGCTCCTGTTTTACGTTTACGCGACTTTTCCACCACTTTTGTGGTTGAATGTGACGCTTCATCCAATGGAGTGGGAGCTATCCTGTCACAAGATGAACACCCGGTAGCCTATTTCAGCAAGGGCTTCTCACCTTCTAATCGAATGAAATCAGCCTATGAGCGAGAGTTATTAGCGTTGGTCCTCGCAGTACAAAAATGGAACCACTATTTACTGGGTCGCCATTTTATCATCCACACAGATCACTACACTTTCAAGTTCTTACTTGAGCAACGTATAACAACTACCGAACAGCAGCGGTTGTTACTCAAGTTGATGCCCTATGACTTCTCTATTTGTTATAGAGCTGGAAAAAAGAATCGCGGGGCAGATGCTTTGTCTCGAATGCCCCGTTCCGGAGACTTATTAACTTTAACCGTTCCTTTTTGTGTAGAAATTGCAAGTATTAAAGAGGGGCTTCAAACCGATCCCTACACAAGTAATATCATCCAAGAGTTGCTTTCCAACCCCGTCTCAGTTCCTGATTTCTATTTGGTGGATCAACTCCTCTTTTATAAGAAGCGTTTGGTGGTACCCGACGTGCCCAGTATTAAGCTCACACTGCTGCAGGAAGCGCATAACACCCCCATGGGTGGCCATGGTGGATTTCTGAAAACAATCAAACGCCTATCAGCCCACTCGTATCTATGTGCAGCAGTGTGCAACTTGTCAGCAACAAAAATACCAAACTCTCTCACCTGCAGGTTTACTGCAACCTTTGCCTATTCCGGAACAGATTTGGGAAGATCTATCGATGGATTTCATAGTGGGTTTACCTCCATCCAATCGGTATGACACTATCATGGTGGTCGTGGACCGCCTAAGCAAATATGCCCATTTCATGTGTTTATCCCACCCATTTACTGCCAAGGAGTGGCTGCAGTGTTTTGTAAGGAGATAGTACGGTTACATGGTTTCCCTCGTTCCATCGTATCAGACCGTGATGTGATATTCATCAGCAACTTCGGCAAGAACTGTTTCGTTTGAGTCAAACCAAGCTGAAGTTGAGTACTAGTTATCACCCACAAACGGATGGGCAAACGGAGGTTGTCAATCGTTGTCTCGAGGCTTACCTCCGATGTTTTGCCCATGAACAACCAACCAAATGGAGCTCCTATTTATCTTGGGCTGAATTTTCTTATAATACCGGCTATCACACCTCTACAGGCACTACACCATTTTTTGTGGTTTATGGGCGAGCACCCCCACCGCTCTTTCCTTATGTTATGGGGGAGACAAAAAATGAGGACTTGGAACAACAATTGATTGATAGGGACAAGATGCTTAAACTGCTTCGTTTCAACCTTAGTAAAGCTCAAGATCGAATGCGCGCCCAAGCTAACTCTAAACGCAGGGAACTATCGTTTCAAGCGGGTGATTATGTCTTCTTGAAGATACAACCATACCGTCAGCGTAGCTTAGCAAAACGACGGTTTGAGAAGTTATCTCCCAGGTTTTTTGGCCCATATCGTGTTAAACGAGTGGTTGGTCCGGTTGCTTATGAACTCGAGTTACCCGATGATGCCAAAATTCATCCGATTTTCCATATTTCAATGCTAAAACCAGCTCGTGGATCGTTCTCTATTGATTCCCCTCCACCTTTGCCTATTACCAAAGATTGGGAAATTGATTTACGACCCAATTCTATGGTGTCTCATCGTTGGGTGGCGGAGGCAGGTAAACCTGTGTTGGAACTGTTAATTTCTTGGCATCACCGTCCTATCGAAGAATCTACTTGGGAATCTTATGACCTGTTGGCTGAACAATTTCCAAATTTTCGCCTTGAGGACAAGGCATTTTACGGGGAGGGATGTAATGATACAATTCCACTTAAAGTCTATACACGGAAAAATAAACGGATTGTTCTGGATCCGGGTGCGGCTGAATTGGAGCAATTAAATACCATTTTTGGAGAGTGGGTGGATCCACTTGGTCAACCAAGCAACATGGGAGTTGGCATGTGGGGAGTCCCTCACCATCCAATTCCAATAGTGGTTATTAAGTTTATGCATTATTAATAGCAGACTATGTTTAGTTTTTCTCAACGAGAAAATTTTGATTTATCTTTGTGTAATTGGAGAGATTGCCCCTCTCGAATTGGGCTTATTAATTCCAGTAACCAATTACTTGTTTTATTCTCTAAAATTCTATCAGGTAGTTTCAACTTTTGGCTTGGGCTTCTCCTCTACCTTCTCAGCAGTAGGAGGTGGTGGCTGAGAAACAGCCTCTTTAGATGCTGATTTAGATGGAGCAGCAGCACCTTCTGCAGACTTTGAGATAATAGCAACTTTTGTACCTGGTTCAACAGTATCCCCTTCTTTTGCTACAAACTAACAATATCAAAATTCAGTTTCACTTTTCCTAAAATGAGAAATTTAGCCATAGTGATGTGAAATTGAAAATAAATACCTCTTGAATTATACCAGCTTCAGGACTAGCAACATCAATAGTCACCTGTGACATATATAACTTGGTGCTGAGAACAATCCCATATGATTACAAGTAAAGATGGACAGTTTCCAGGGCAGCCTGGTAGGGTAACAAATGGATTTGGGTTGATATTGATCATCGATAGTACAGGTTATAAAAGTCTGTTTGAATCAACTCACACACACTTTTTTGTCCGTTTTTTATAGTTATTTAGAAAGTTAAATATGATACAAACCAATATTGTTCCAATAATAATCCAGGACTTTATATAAAAAGGTGAAGGAGGTTGTATGCATTATAAATACACATCGAAACATTTGACCAGATACCCATTATAAGAATAAGAATTACCTTGTCTGTTTCAACTTGTGCGATTGGTTCATCAATTTCTACCCTATCACCAGGTTCTGCTCCAAGAAGATTAATTAGAAACAGAAGCGTATACATAAACATAATACTGTTAATGAAACACGGACACCCTAAGAGAACAGAGAAAAATACTTTTTAGGAAAGTGGCCAATGTACCATCACTATAGATTCACCCATAAAAGGAACAACAGCATCAATTAGATCACCTACAAGTAATAAAAAAGATTAGCACAATTTGCAAGATCAAAACAGTAAGAGTTCATAAAGACATGGATTAGAGAAAGAAATGATACTTAGAACGACTTAAAGTGGGCAAGAAAGTATTAATCATATCACTTACATGAATATACATTGGCCTACTAACAATGAAATGTCAGCAAAAGGAACATATGAATATCATACTGCCGTCAGAGGAGAACATTCTGCTCTGCATTTGCATGCTGATACATGGCTTAATACCGGTCATAACTTCCCTGCTAAGAAAAGACTTCTATTAGAACGATAACACTAGCACACACATCTTATTTAGAATTCTACAACAGATAATAATGTTATAAAAGAATTATGTTACGGATATAAACAAATACTAAGACCATGAGCTTGATGGGTTTGGAAACAAGGGCTCCAAAGTCTACGCACGTGATGGTATACACACAGCACACATCACATTGCATCATTGTTCTAGATTTTCTTTACAATATGTATATTCTTAACAAAAATGAAACAAAAGATGGAATTATGCACTGACCTTAATGGCCTTAGATTAACTGTTGCACCTGTACAGCAAAAGTAGCATAAGAATGAAATTCTTGAAAAAAAAATAAATACAACATAATTAGCTTTCCTTCAAATACACTAAAAGTTGGGCAGAAACATACCAGGTTGGGTAACATGAGATATACCTCGGGCATTGCCAATGATCCCTGGACTCTACACAAGCAAAAATTGTCTTTAATATATCTATGAATCAAATCTTGAGCCTGTTGTGGTCATGTGTGGACTTTATTCCAGAAGCATGAAGTCACGAAGATTATGTTTTCTACAACAAAATAACACCACATGCCAAGATTTGTGCTAGAGTTACTCAACTTGATTATAGATTTATAAATCAGGATAATGCATTCTACAACAGAAGCACCACAGTCCAAAATTAGTATTGGAGTTGAATGACTAATGACTTAACAAACTCAAACCATAATTCATCATAATACAATCAATGGATTAGATGCTCTGAAAATTATTAAATCACCATATAACTTGAGAAAATAAGAAAATCAGTACCTCTCCTTCTGATGCGAAACAAGTTGCGGTTGTAGATGCTACAGGACGAGATGATCGCCATGATTTCCCTACAATCTGTCCAAAACAAAGTAATTTAATATCAGTACCTCTCTAAGTCTCTATGTACACAATATATTATTCCATCCCTCCTAACATATCAACCTACTTCAATTTCTCCTAACTAGACCTCGTACTACGGTACTACCTTTAGCTTGACAACTCTGAAAACTTTCTAATATAATACACACCATCTAAAAATCATAAGCTCATTAATCTTAGAGTAACTACAATAATTACGTTTCTTCCTTTTATTTTCCGTTATCATCTCCAAACTCCATTGATGCATAATCCAGATAAAACATAGTCATAAAAAGTTTCCTATCAGAAAAACCTTACATTATATTAATAACTGAAGCTATAACCTCAAAAGGACTCTAACATGATAGAGATGAAAAACTTACTCTACAGTTTGATTGAGGTAACAACACAACCACAAACGACACAGATACGTATTGTTCTTTTCTGGATGGAAGATACAGACATGCAGTACATACAAAAGTCTAAAAAAGTAAAAACACAACACAAATCAACGAAAACAACAAGCAATTGAGAACGAAATCGACGCTTACCGTAGCATAAGAGCTTCCGCCAACGATTTTTCGCCGGAAAACACCAAACATCTCTACCGTCAATTTTATACGCTGTAAACCAAAATCAAACAATATAAAAGCGAATATTCTCAATTTAACAACGAAATCGCTAAAACCTCGAAAATAAACAAACAGTAAAACCTACAGCGGAAGATTTGAATGCATTAACATTATTTGAACGAATCTAAACATGTAGTACAGAGAGTGTGGTAACCTAAAGCATTAAAAACAAGTGATGATTAAGCTTAATCTATGGGATTAAGTTTGATTACCTTATTGAAGAAGTGTATGGATCTTCTTTTGGAGAGAAGAGATTATTCAATGAGAAGTAGAAGATTGATCGTGGGGAAGAGGCAACCGCGAATGAAGACGTTTTCGATTATTGTTTGAAAAAAAAAATTTATTATAGAAGATTTTGTTACCAAAAAAAAGAAATGTAAGAGTTATTTGTTTCTATGATAAAATTTTTGACAAAGATAGAACGTACTTGAAAATTTATGTTTTGATTTTATTAATATTTTGAATGATTAATTAGATGGATTTTAACTTTTAAGAACAATTTTTTTCATGTAACCAAATGAGTAAATTACGTTATTCATCATTTACGTATGTTAGTAGTTATGGTTTAGGTTTTTTTAACTTTATTAACTACAAAAAATCCTTTAGTTTAATGATGTTTAACGATCCCGTCCTTTAAGTTAACTATAGTTGATTAGAAAGGTTAAATTAAATCCATATGAAAATCACACGAGAGCATAATAGTATATTCACATTCACCCCTCCTAATTTTTAGAATAAATCATCTTTTATAGATCAAATTCTATTTTTTTCTAAAATTTGGTTGTGATTCAAAATATATTTGAAGATTTGTTAAATAATTATTTAACCATATCCTTTTTTTGCTTAATATCAAAATCTCCACTTCAAACTTTGCAGCCAATTTCAACGATAATTGTAGCCTTTTTTCATTAATTTGTATATGATTGACAATTGTAGCTTTTTTTCATTAATTTGTATATGATTAAAAAGAAGATACATCAATGGCATACAAAATTAGGCTTAGCCCCACTGAATACGATATCAATGAATTATACGGTAATAATTTTATATGATATCACGAATAGTCATCACACATATGGTTTTTGGAACTATTTTATTGTTTATGTTTTTTGAATTATGACATACTATTTACATTAATCTTTTTATTAAGTTTATGCTACATGTCCTTTTGAAAACATACTCTATGTGATTATTAAAGTTCAACCTAGTAATTATATACATATTAAATACAAAGGCTTATGAATAATGCAATTCTCAAATTAAAAACAAAATCAATGTTTGATGTATTTTTGTTTAAGAATTGTAAAGAAATAAAATATACGATAGAAAAAGAAATCGTTCAAGTACTCTTGGACAAATAATCATTGTACATATTAATATAAACTTCAAGTAGCATATTTTAATTTTTATCTATTGTTTATTTTATGTTTAAATATGTTTTTTTTCATATTTTGTATCTATCATTATTTTTTAAGAAGTTTGTAGAGGGAAAATTTACTATTGTGCCCTTATCTGAGTTGTACATGGATTTAATTTAACCCCTCTAATTAAAGATGATTAACTTAAAGGATGAAATCGTTACATATTATTAAATTAAAGGATGTTTTCTGTTATTAGTAAAGATAAATGACCTAATCTATAAATAATACTATACATAAATGATGAATTATGTAATTTACTCTAACTAAATTTATAATTACATTAAAATTAATTATTTTTAATTCTTTTTCAGTTAAATTATATCATTTTATCTTTATCATTAAATTTTTATCTCGTCCACTCACAACACAGTTCTAAAACAATATTTAAAAATAGACGAATAATAATATTTTATCTCTTCTTTATTCACAACTACTTACAATCATTTTATATAATACAGGAAATAAACTCATAAATATATAAAAAACTGCTTTAAATGCTCCACGGTTATTTGTTGTCATGTATATAAAGTAAGAGATTATATTTATTGTCACAACTGGCTTTGAGGGGGGGTGAGCGACTGCCTAGGGCTCGATTTTCTCAAGGGTCTGAAAATTTTTAAAAGTTATATATATATATGTATGTAATTTTTTTAAAAGTTATATATATATATATATATATATATATGTATATATATATATGTATATATATATGTGTAATTTTTTTATAAAAAGGTTATATAACCTATATAAAAAAAACTCATCAAAAAGACCAAGTAACATTTTATTTATTTTAACCTATATAATCTTACCTTAGAGCTCATTAACATTTTTAATAGTTTAACACAATACCATTTACCCAATCCAAACTCAATTTAATATGAAAACTTGATCGAGAATCTTTTTTTAATGTTAAGATAATTTATTGATTCGTTTAAATAAGTAAATTATATTATCATGATATAATACTTTAATTTTGTTTATTGTTATAACAATTATTATCATATTGTAAAATTTTTATATATAAGTCATTCAATTCAAACTTTTTTTATACATCGTATTACAGATGCTCATTTTTTGTTCTCGTCCCTGGTCCAAAGTCTTTTACGAATTCTCAGGACCTGCCCTGTTTATTGTGATCACAAGTTGTTATATTTATTAAACCTTAGTTTAGTTTTATACTTAAAATGTTGAATACTTATAATGAAAAATACAACATAAGCCGTCATAAGAACAAAATAATTGAAAACTAAATTGATTATCTTTCATTATCGTATCATATTTTAGTCAATGCTTATTATAACATTCTCTCATGTAACTTTAACTTGATGGAATCATGAATCATGATTGTCTCATCATTTTCGTTTCTTTATGATCAAAACTTCAAGAACTGAACACCATAGTTTAGCTATTTAACAGTTCTTATTTGCACTTCTTTAACGTGTATATGTGTTACAAATTAACAGATAAAAGTGGCAACAAGTTGCGGGGATAGCTCAGTTGGGAGAGCGTCAGACTGAAGATCTGAAGGTCGCGTGTTCGATCCACGCTCACCGCATTTTCTGTGTTATTTTTTAATTGGGCTTTTAAATTATTAGTCAAGCTCAGCCAATGTGGGCCAGTTTGTAGTCGATTAGATTTTTGTTACACTAAAAATAAAAAGGTATATTATTGGCTTATATAATTAATTAACTTATGTATTTTGCTTTTGGATGTGACTATATAACTTCGTAAAATAGAGAACAATGGTTTAAATATAAAAGAAATGATGAGTTGTAACTATCTACCTCTCCGTTTATCTAGATTTAAAATTAATCATGTATTGAACACAACAAATATACATATTTTTACCATGCGCTACATATATGTGATGCGTTCACCTAAAAGAATAGCAAAACTGTGTATTGGATTTTAATAAAAATAGGATTATATAACAGTCCTGTAACAATTTCTTAAAAAAGCTTAAAGTTCAGTGTTGCAAAAGATTTATAGAAAATGGAACTGTAATATATCGAAAATTTCATTTCCTTCACAAAGGAAAAAGAAAATATATTCTTTAAAATGAAATTTTTTCATCAACTCACTTGAAAATCATGTTTTCTGGTAAAGGAATTTCACTTTCACATAATAGTAACGAAGTGTAACCTTTCATTTTAACCATTCAGATCGGGTCGAATGAACCAATTAAAACTATATTTTCTCGTGTTCAGCTCAAGGACCGAGTCAGTAGCTTCTTGAAACTATCTTCTGAGTAACCATTGTGATTTAGAATCTGCAGTTTACAGCATAACACCAAAACTTCAAAAGGATCCAACCCTCCTAGAATTTTGCTATCTCGATCATAATCCTGCAACCAACCAACCAGATTCAAACAATAATTTTCAAGATTTTGTAAAAAGAATCATATTTAATGCGATGATTTCTATGCTATAATGGAGTATTGACAACTAGTAGCAGATATATAAAGATCCGGATATAACAGACCTTTTCTGTCACAACGACGGTGGGTTCATAACCAAACTTGTTCTTGAGATTTTTAAGTCTTGCTTTGATCATCTTGATGTCCTGATTTGAGTATTGTATCAAATGAATATATATGTAGATTCTAGTTGTTGGAAAATAGATTAAATTGTATGAACACAAGCCATACCTCGTCTTGAAACTGATGATGGTCGCTATAGTCTAGCCGATCAACGTGTAATGGGCCCATCTGCAGCTGAGCATAAACTAATGTAACAAGTTCCATAGTTCCAGGGCTTTCAAATTTTTTTGAGATTTTTTATGTTTATATCGTATGGAATCCAGAGTTCCTTGTTTCACACAATTTTTTAGGTAAGAAATTTTACTAAATATATAATATTACTTATCAAGGATTTCTTGATATTGTGAAACATGATAATATTCTTATAAATCCCTTGTCATACTACCTAAGGCTAGTGGTGTACAAACCGGGTTGGGGGCCCAAACCGGTTCGGGTTGGAACCGGTTTCAAAACCAAAAAACCCAACCCTATCAAACCGGTTTGGGTCGGTTTGGAAACCGGTTCAGGCCCAAATCGGTTTTTTTTTTTTTTGAAAATTTGGATTTTTGTTATATTCAAAGAAAATTTGAACTTTTTATTAAAACATTTAAAACATAAAACAATTTATATAATTTAAACAATTTATAACATTTAAAACGATTTAAAACATTTAAACAATTTAAAACATTTATAAACATATATATACAATTTTAAACACAAGTAAAGTATATAAAACATTTATAAACATATATATAAACATTTAAAACATTTAAACAAATTAAAACATTTAAACAATTTAAAACATTTATAAACATATATATACAATTTGTTGTGATTCAACCAAAACATCAAATACATATATATACTAACCTAGTGGGGGTATAATGGTAAAAAAACATCAAAAAAACGGTCAAAAAAGGATACAAACGGCTATATAGCCGTCAGACAACGGTAACCGGTTTGAAAACCGGGTTGAAGAACCGGTTTGAAAATCGGTTCGGGTTGAAAACCGGTTTTAAGCAAAGAATGGGGAAACTGGATGAGAACCGGTGGTTCGGGCCGGTTTCAAACCGGTTTGGGCCTCAAACCGGTTCCGGTTTTTTTGGCCGAACCGGTTCCCGAACCGGTTTTTTTGCCCCAAGTCTACCTAAGGCTACTTTGGTGATATAACAAGTATCTTCTCGTATCAAGTGATTTACTTTGTCTGCTGGAATCATCTAGCATTCTAGCATGCTTCGGTCCTACATCTTAGCTAGAAATAATATTGCCCGTATTAATGATCCATTCGATACATTATTCTTAGCTAGATTTCTTGGTTTGACTTGTTTAAGATCACCAATCCGAGCCTTTTTAATGAATCCAAACTGACATCTCTAGAAAAAATAAAATATACAGAACAAATGGTACCTTCTCAATCTTCTGCACGAATGAATTAGGAGAACCAATGGCAGAAACACATAAAACAATCTTTTCAAATATAACTCCCAAGTGTAATTGGCATGAGGTGTTTCGTGCCTCAAAGAAGTGTGAGGGAGTCATTGCAGATAAATATATAGGAAGAGACCGATTCACATCAAGAATCTCTGATTCAATAAGTGAAAGACTTGCATCCAGTACCTGCAATTATTGAAAAGCAAAATTTCATCTTTCATCTAATGGAGAATCTATTCATATGTACAAGTGTACAACTGTTCTAAAGTTTAATTCAAGTAATAAAATTTTGGTATACCATGTCAGCATGATGAATTACAGCAGCATCAACACGGTTAAATGAAGTCAAAGGTTCACGTAACGGTCCAAAGGGTAGTAAATGACGATTCCCCCAACGAGATAATGCATTCACCATCACAATTTCCAGATCACGTGACATGCTTATATGCTGTTAAATAGAAAAAGAAATATACATCTACTTTGACCCATCAGAGATACAGCATAATAAATAATGGGTCAAAAGAGCAAAATTGTAACATATGGTTCATGATGAGATCATGAGAAACTACTTTACCTGCATTCCATCATCAAGAATTGCAACTCCGATTTTATCAGAAACAACTCGAGTTTCCGGTGCTGATTCCCCAAAACATGCAGTATCAAGAGGATAAATAAAACCATGTCTGTGAAGAAAAGAAGCGGCTGTAGCTGCTCGATTTGCACCCACACCAATCTTCACAGATGTCCCACTGAAATGCCTTTGAAGCATTTTAGCTTCATCAGCACCACCATAACCCTACCAAACACAATAACAGACCTTAGAACTACGAAAAATACTCTTAAAGATCATACACTTTGTATTCAAAGTAAATAACTTTTTAAACCATAAGATTCAAACAAAGTCTTATTCTTACAAAACACACAAGTAACTTTACAAACGAAACTATGTTCCGCAGGAACTAGCAATTTGGTTTACAGTTTTATGTTGATATATCTACAATTTCTCCTTGACAGTCTAAACACTCAGCAGCAACTTCTAAATTCTAAAATGAATTGAGATTAAAAATGCCAATAAAGAACTGCTAGCTACATTACTCTACAAACTTATGAAATAGAACAATTACGGAGCAGAATTTTGCAGTAAACTTGCATCAGCATTGCATATAAAGTAATACATTTGACCTCAAAAGTCAAAATGCAGCAGCATCTATCTGACTATCTTTGACACAGTGATGAACAAACATACCCTAGTGAGAATGAGGGGTGAAATCCCAACATCATTAGCTAACCAATTAGCAATAAACTCCACCATCGGAGTCTTTCCATTACCACCCCACGTCAAATTTCCGACGCTGATCACCGGCACCGGTAACCTTCAACACCCATGAAAACCCATCAAACCCTACACATACCCTGATCAAATCAAGCGAGAAACAAATACCCTTTTGAAAATATACTTCAAATGACATGAAATTGATGAATATTGGAGTATGTACCTGTGTTTACGGATGAATCCGAAGTGGTGGAGAGTGTGACGGAAGGAGATGATGAGTTTGTAGAGGGATGATGATAAGAAGAGAAGAGGGATGAAGGAGAGATGAAGAGAGGAGAGTGTAGAGAGTGATTGAGATGTGGGTGTGTACGCTATTTGATTTACGATTTTTCGCAATTTCTCCATTGATGAATGAATGATGACGATTCTACTTGTTCGATTTTGAATGTTGAAGATGAGGGTTTAAGAGGGCGGCATTTTTAATGGTTTTGAGATGTATAAATGGTTTTGCGTTCCAAGTATTTGTTTCACGAGTAAACGTATGAACAGTTTAAACATTTGTATTTGAATGATTAAATATTATATTAATATTAAATGGTTAGAAGTTTCAATATTAAATGGTGAAGTTTTTTTATCTGAATTGGTTAAAAATTTGTTTTTAAATAATTAAACGATATACTAGCTCTTAGTAGTTCAGACTTGTTAATGATTCAACAGTTAATGGTTCAGACTTATTATTGGTTTATCAGTTAATCATTCAGAAACTATCAAACAACAATGATGGTGTCAAATTTAACCCTTTTCAAGGAGGTGTAACCTAGTTTCAAGGGTTCATAGGAAAATTACATAGCTCATATTCATATAGATTTATCGATTTACATTAGGAAAATCAATTGAATTATTCTTTGCAAATGTAGCGGTGTGTAATGGGTTGAACCTGAACTCAACAATCCTGACCAGTGTCAACCACATGCCAAAATTGTATGAATTGTAAGAACCGAGAACAAGTTTAATTGGTTGAAGGGGAAATTTTCATATCAAAGTTCTTAACACCCACCAAACACATTTTTATGTAATATTTACCAACTTTGATTTCAGTTCTTGTAGATTTCACGACCCAATCAACCCCTTAAATATAAGTTTGATAAATAGTAGAGTATTAGAAATTAGTTCTACACAATAAACTGAATGAACACAAACAAATATGAACGTGTATGTTCATTTTGAATTTAATGAATTAGCAAACTGATCATGTGAATAAAACCAGACATAATCATGCGTTCATATTCGATTGTCAAGAATATAAATTATATTTGTGTTCTTTACAAGCAAACACAAATGAATGTTTATGAAAATAATTGTACATAAGTGATCACATGACCATTTGAGAATTACTCAAAGGGTACTCACATAATGCGACAGGGTGTCATTTTACATTCAGCACGTGCGTTTGATATTTTGTTATTCTTGCAGTAGTTTTACTAAAGTCTATTATGTTTTTCTAAATTAAAATTTAAAAACATCAAATAAATGGGGTTTGCATAACTATTTGTACATATATGCATTAAATTATTGTATTTCACATAATACATATATGTTTAACAAAAAGTTTACACCAAAACGTTTAAAAAACATAGGTTAAATTGTAATCTCAAAACGTATTTAAATATGATAAATTAAAATATATAACTGGAATATTAAAACATATTAAGTCTTTTTGGTTTATCGGTACATAATATAAAATTTTTATATAAGCGTTAATAAGAGTAATGTTATTATGTAACTAATTGTAAAAGGTAATTTGTAAATAATGTTATAAATATTATTTTACCCTCAAAAGTGGTTATATCATATGTATTGAATATAGTAAGTGCTTTTAATTTTATGGTATTTTAAAATAGAGTAAAATGTAATTTTCATCTTTGACGTTTTGTTTACTTTGTCATTTCAATCCGAAAACTTTTTTTGTTATTTCAATAACTGTAGTTCAGTAAATATTGACATTATCATCCACTCCACTAACTCCGTTAAAAAGACGGGTATTATAGTGTTTTCTACACATTCTAATTATTATTTAATACAATTAAAATCAACTAAATAACACTATATATTGACTACAAAAGTCAAACCACATCCCTTATATTTACGTCTGTCCTATTTTGAACCAAATCCTATAATCATTATTTAATAATTCATTTCAAATACATATACAAAAGGCTGATGATACGAACCGATGTGATCAATATATGAACCGAATCTGCTCGATCAAATCCAATTTCATATCGCAGCTGGTTAACCCTAATCCCATCCTAGGATCTGATCGACGTGTATGAAGTTTTACTAATCAGATAACTCGTTGAAATTAAGTGGGTGTTTGTCAAAACAAAAAGTAACTTTTTAACTTTTTGGAGAGGTAAAAAGACCAAAATACCCCTCCAAAAAAGTTAAAAAGTCAAAATTTTTAACTTTTTAATTTTTTAGGGGTATTTTGGTCTTTTTATCCCTCCAAAAAATCAAGAACTTACTTTTTTTATTTGACAAACATGGTTTAAGCACCCCTGTACTTAATTTAAACCATTTAACATAACAACCAATTGAGGTTTGCTACATCGTGATTATGTTTTGCAACTTCTGCGATTATGTTATGAAATGGGTCATTTGGGGCAAACTCAACTACCCCGTGATTATGTTTTGCTACTCTTGCGATTATATTATGAAATGGGTCATTTGGGTCAAACTGAACATAGTTTGCTACCTATGATTAATGTTTTGCTACTGCTGCGATTATGTTTTAAAATGGGTTAATTGGGTCGAATTGAACATGTTTAGCTATGTTTGATTGTATTTTGTTCCTACTATGCTTATGTTATGAAACGGGTCAACTGGGAAAAATTGAACATGTCTAACTACCTTTGATTATGTTGTCGCGATTATGTTATAAAATGGGTCAATCGAGTCAATTTGAACATGTGTAACTACCTTTGATAATGTTGTTTCGACTATGTTATGAAATGGGTCAATTAGGTCAAACTGATCATGTTTAACTAGCTTTGCTTATGTTGTTGTGATCATGTTATGAAATGGATCAATCGGGTCAAATTGAACAAATTTAGCTAGCTTTGATTATGCTTTGATTATGTTGCTACGATTATGCTAAACTTTTGAAATATCAAATTGTTATAACATGACAGATTGACCTCAAAGCTAATAAGTGTATGACTTGTGGTCATGTATGTATCTATATGTTTAAACAATTAAATCATTCTTAAAAGTCAGTATGATAGGTTTGAATTCAAAAGTTAAAATGAGTACCAAATAAATTAACTATTTTTAAGTGGATGAGATTTGACTTCTGTAGTCAAAGTGATAAGTGGAGAATTGTTTTAACTGCATCATTCGTAAAAGGGTAGGGGTGGGGTTTGACTTTTGTTGTCAAAATACTAGTGGGAAATTATTAAATTGGTTTTAATTGTACTAAATAATTAGGATGAGTAAAAAAAAGACTATAACACCCTTCTTTTTAACTATAGTTTTAAACGGTGTTAGTTTTGTGGATTGAAATAGTAATATTTGTTAAATTACGATGATTGAAATGACAAAAAGAAAACTTTTTGAATTAAAATGACAAATTTAAAGAAACGTTAAGGACGAAATTAATATCTTACTCATATGTTTTATATAGTATATAGATAACATATACCATCACAAAGTTACATTAGATGGTAGAGGCCACGTAAGATGGCAAACGGAAGCGTGGATGAGTTAACGATAGAACCTGGAAGTCTTGATCTAAAAAAAGAAAAAAGAATGATGTGGGGAACCAAGAAAGCACTGCCTAATCAACTAGTTCAGTTCAAACATAAACAATTAATAAGTTTAAATTTTAATTTATTATAAGTTACAAAAACTACATAAATGCTAGATTGTCTACTTAAAATTTAAAATTACATAACATATAAATATTTTATGAACTAACTCAGAAAAACATAAATGAAAAAAAGAATGAACATAAAATGATGGTCTGCGTAATAATTTATTGTCCTCTTGATCTACAGGTATATCAATATTCCTTATTTTGTTGTCCTCTTAATTCATGTACAACACTATTGATTCAAGTAGTTTTTTCAACCCATTTAAATCCTTAATATATTTAAATAAGACATATAATAACATTAGTGCATTCATATTTTGTTCTTTAAAATAACGTGATTGTATTTCTTTTATTATTATTATTATTATATGGTATATTTATAAGTGGTTATTACCGGATAAAAAATGTATCATCGTTAGTTTTTTACTAGTTTCACCCATCCCCTTAACTTTTAAATATAGTTAGTTTATTTTCTTTTAAGTTTTTTATTTACCATATCATCCCTTGATATGTTAACTAGTTTTTTAAGATTTATCTATTTATTATAACTTTTAATCTTTATATTTTATAATATTTTGTTATATTTATATGTAGTGGTTAAGAGTGCTAAAAAAGCGAAAAACAAAAAATAACCGAAACCCAAATCAAATCCGTAACCATAAAAATCGAATCAAATCATAAATTCGGTTTTCATTTCGGTTACCGGTCACATAAAATATTGTTTATTCGGTTCAACTATCCGTATAAACCAAATAATATTTTATAACTCAAAAGTCACCATAAAACAACAATTTCAAGCATACCCCGGCATTAACTAAAAATCATTATTTTTGTTTTACACGGTATTAATATTCATTTTAAAACCATGACAATATCTAAATATTTATAAAAAAATAAACCTTTTTTATGGAAAGGACCGTTATATCATATCTCAAAGATTTGGTGAATGATCACACGCATAATAACACGCAAGATCGCAAATACATGTTATATATCCTCTGCAAATCTCTTACATTTAATCGATTCATCACAATTCTGGAGGAAGACAATTGCTAAACTGTACGTTTTTACTCAACTTTTTGAAATTGATTTTAACTGCGATTGCATCAAGTTTTCATTCGTCAATTTGTTGATGTATTTGATTGTTTCTGGTGGTATTGAAATTGTTTGATCACTTAGTAGGGTTTATGTTTCTGATTTTGATTTTCCAAGTTCATGAGTGATTGAACGGCGATTACATCAAATTTGTTGATGTATTTGATTGTTTCTGGTGGTATTGAAATTGTTTGATCACTTATTAGGGTTTATGTTTCTGATTTTGATTTTACAAGTTCATGAGTGATTGAACAGCGATTACATTAGGGTTTTGTTCGTCGAAAATGTTAACGTGTTTTAATTGTTTCGTGTTTTAGTGGATTTGTAAGATACGTGTTAGGGTTTTCGTCGTTTTACCCAATTTTCATATCGTTTGAATTCTTTGAGTAATCGATCCCATTTGTTTTTCTTCTAATTAATTTACTGGAAGCCCTCGGAATTTTTTAGCCCTCGTGATTGTGTTTCTTTACATTCTACATATATAGCTTTCTTTTGCTTATGTGAATATTTGATTCTATGTGGATATAAATGTAATATGATTGTTGAATTCAAACATAATTGTGAATATTTGATCATATGTGAACAGGTTTGACTTCTTTTGAATTTGCAGAATACCCATCTGTATAATATGTTTATGTGAATATGTGATTCTCTGTGAACGTGGTTTGTAAAATTATAGTTGGAAGCAAAAATCATTGTGAATATCTGAACCTTTTTGAACAAATTTTGCTTCTTTGGATGTGCAGAATACCAATTGGTAACATTTGTTTATGTGTGATTATATCCTTCTATGTGAAATTTGATTTTTAGATTATTGTTGAACTGAATAATCATTGTGAAGATCTGATACTGTGTGCACAAAAATATCCTCTTTTGGATTTGCAAAATCAATGTTGAAGTAAACAAGATGAACAAAAGTCATATTAGCTTGGTCAATTGTTTTATGAAGTTGGTTGGACTTACAAGTTACAACTTGAAGTAGTGGTTTACTGGTTTGCATACTTCTGTCAATCTCTCTATTTTGAATTGCAATATTCTTTTTTATTAAAATGTTCTGTCATTTATGGACAATTTAGCCTTTTTGTTTTGATGTGCAATTGACAAATGGACAATGATTGCGAAGAGTTTATGCATTCTTGCTTTCGCTTATTGATTTGTTTAATGCCGGTAAAGTTTTTGCAATGTTGGTTTTGGATTTTGGTTGTCATTGATATTATGGGGATTTATTGGGAAGAACCTCGTTAGCTTTTCTATTTTCGACCTGTTAATTTTAGTACTTGAGGGAAAGTTTGCTTTTCTTCTTTCTTGTACCCTTTTTGGATTTGAGACCTTCTTTGAGTTAACCTTTTCAATGATGGAAATCTCACTCATTTTCACCATCAACAGCCACCAACTTGCCGAGTGGGCAAAAATTATTTTGTTTGTAGATCTTTTTTTTAATTTTTGATTCTATTTTTTAGCTTTGTTAATCTGATTTGTCTAGGTGTGTAAATACTTCTAGTTCCTTTGGTTTTGTATGCTTATAAGAAAATACATATTTTAACACCCCTTTGGAATTGAGTTAATCCGCAATTTATTGATTTATATTATTCTTTTTATTTTTATGATTGAGTTTTACCTTTTAGTACCGTTTATCTAATTTTTCTACATGAGTGAATACTTTTAGTTCTTTGATTTTATATGTTTTTCAGTATTGTGTTTCTTTATTACCCCTTGTATCCGAGTTTATTTTTCGATGTCTAGTTTTGATTATGAAAATTTTGACTGGAAAAGAATACTTTTTTTGTCAATTTTATTTTTATTTATTGTTATTCGATGATTTGAACTCTTTTGGTTGTATTTGTTTATGTGGCTTTTGACTATCCATAAGGTTTTAGCTCTTTTAGTGTGTGTTTTCTAATAACTAAAAGTGAATGCCTTTTTTTAAATTGAGATCGTCTTTCCAATAGCTTTTGATTCATTTATTGTTCTTATTATATTTGAACTCTTTTTGTCCTGTTTGTTGATTTCCCTATGTGTAAATAATTTTAATCCTTTTATTTTGTATGTTTTTCAATAATACTATTCTTTAATACCTTTTGGAATTAAGTTTATCTTTTAATATCTAGATTAAGTCATGGAAAACTTGACTCGATCCAATTAGCATCCGCCAAATAACAAAGAATCCTTCTTTTGTTTATTATGTTTTTTTTTATATTTTAATTTCTATTTATTACTTTGTGATTTAAACTCTTTTTGTTAATTCTATCCCCTTTGGAATTGAGTTTATTTTTTTATATCTATTTTGGGTTATGGAAAACTTGACTCATTCCAAATGGGAAAGAATCCTTCTTTTATCTTTTTTTAATTTCTATTTTTACCTAACGATTTGAATTCTTTTTGCTAATTTTACCCTTTTCGAAGTGAGTTTATCTTTTGATGTCTAGTTTGGTGATGGAAAACTTGACTCAATACACAATTAGCATCCACTAAACGGGGTTTTCTATTATTATTTAAAGATTTGAACTCTTTGCTAATTCTACTTAATTCTACCCCTATGGAATTGAGTTTATTTTTCGATATCCATTTTAGGTTATGGAAAACTTGACACAATTCACAATTAGCATCCGCCAAGTGGGGAAGAATCCTTCTTTTGTTGCTTTTTTAATTTATTTTATTAGTTAACGATTTGAACTCTTTTTGTTAATTCTATCCCTTTGGAATTGAATTTGTCTTTTGATATCGAGTTTGGTTTATGAAAAACTTGACTCAATTCACAATTAGCATCCGCCAAGTGGGGAAGAATCCTTCTTTTGTTGTTTTTTTTAATTTCTTTTATTACTTAACGATTTGAACTCTTTTTGTTAATTCTACCCCTTTGGAATTGAGTTTGTCTTTCGATATCGGGTTTGATTTATGGAAAACTTGACTCAATCCACAATTAGCATCCGCCAAGTGGGGAAGAATCCTTCTTTTGTTGCTTTTTTATATTTCTTTATTAGTTAACGATTTGAACTCTTTTTGCTAATTCTACCCCTTTGGAATTGAGTTTGTCTCCGATATCGAGTTTTGTTTATGGAAAACTTGACACAAAATTCACAATTAGCATCCGCCAAGTGGGGAAAAATCCTTCTTTTGTTGTTTTTTTTAATTTCTTTTATTACTTACGATTTGAACTCTTTTTGCTAATTCCACCCCTTTGGAATTGAGTTTGTCTTTCGATATCGGGTTTGGTTTATGGAAAACTTGACTCACTCCACAATTAGCATCCGCCAAGTGGGGAAGAATTCTTCTTTTGTTGCTTTTTTTACATATCTTTTATTAGTTAACGTTTTGAACTCTTTTTGCTAATTCTACCCATTTGGAATTGGGTTTGTCTTTCGATATCGAGTTGAACTCTTTTTGCTAATTCTACCCCTTTGGAATTGAGTTTGTCTTTCGATATCGGGTTTGGTTTATGGAAAACTTGACTCAATTCACAATTAGCATCCGCCAAGTGGGGAAGGATCATTCTTTTGTTGCTTTTTTTACATTTCTTTTATTACTTAACGATTTGAACTTTTTTTGCTAATTCTACCCCTTTGGAATTGAGTTTGTCTTTCAATATTGAGTTTGGTTTATGAAAAACTTGACTCAATCCACAATTAGCATCCGCCAAGTAAGGAATAATCCTTCTTTTGTTGTGTTTTTTAAATTTCTTTTATTACTTAATGATTTTAACTCTTTTTGTTCATTCTACCTCTTTTGGTTATGAATAATTTGACTCAATTGTCAAGTGGGAAATGATCCTTCTTTTCTCAATTTTATTTTATTTTTATATTATTTGATGATTTAAACTTTTTTGGCTGTATTTGTTTACTTGGCTTTTGACTATCTGTGAGGTTTTAACTCTTTTAGTGTGTGTGTTCTTTAATAACTAAAAGAATACTTGAATGCCATATTTGATTTGAGATCATCTTTCAAATAGCTTTTGATTTCTTTTATTGTTCTTATTATATTTGAACTCTACTTTTAGTCCTGTTTACTGATTTTCCCCATGTGTAAACGATTTTAATCCTTTGATTTTGTACGTTTTTCAATATTATTCTTTAATACCCATTCTTTTGTTCTTTTTAAAATTTTTATTCTTTTCTTAACGATTTGCACTCGTTTTACTAATTCTATCCTTTTGGTGTTGAGTTTATCTTTTATATCCATTTTGGGTTATGAAAACCTTGATTTAATTCACAATTAGGATCCACCAAGTGTGGAAGAATCTTTCTTTTGTTATTTTCTTTAAATTTTTACTATTACTTAACGATTTGAACTCATTTTGTTAATTTTACCCCTTTGAAATTGAGTTTATATTGAGTTTGGGTTATGAAAAACTTACTCAATCCACAATTAGGAGGTGAGTTCTTCTATTGAGTTTTGGTTATGGAAAGTTGGACTCGATCCCTAATTAGGATCTGTCAATTGGATAAGAATTATTTTGTTTCTTTAATTTTATATAATTTGAACTCTTGCTTTTAGTTATCTTTATCTGATTTTTCCATGTGTACATACATTTAGTTCCACCTCTTTTGATCTGAGTTCATCTTTCCATATATTTGGATTTAAGATCTGCCAATTGGACAAGAATTCTTTCGTTTCCCTAATTTTATATAATTTGAACTTTGTTTTTTAGTTATCTTTATCTGATTTTTCCATGTGTACATACATTTAGTTTCACCTCTTTTGATCAGAGTTTATCTTTTCATATCCTGTTTGGGTTGTGAAAAATTTGAGTTGCAATCATCAAGTTATGACCCTTTTTCTTTGTTCAGATTATTTGATTTACTTTATTTTAATAATTGAAGTATTTTTTAGTACTTTTTTTTGTTTATATTTGTAATGTTTTGTTTCTTTTAGTTTTTGTATGTTCAAAAAAAGACGATTTTTTGATGAGTTTGATTTATGATTTTCTTTCCATAGCTAATATAGGTTATGAAAATATGTACTTTAGATATGGATTTGTCAAGTGTACATTTGACTCATTTTCTTCATATGTAATGAAAATTGGAATTCTTGAATATCTTTCTGGATTTTGATCATCTTTTGATACCCAGTTTGGGTTATGGGAACTTGAATCATTCTTCAATAAGCACCCCTTTCGCCCTATCTTTTTCCCTTGATTTTCCACATTCTGAGAGACTCTATACCAACTTACTCTGGATTACTTTCTAGCCTTATACATGTATAGCGTAATTAATTTGAGATCATTTTTTGATAACTTCTTTAGTTCATTGATTTCAGATCATTTTTTATCTACACTTTTTTCATGTTGCTATGGTTTTAGAGAATTTATTAGATACCCATTGGGGTTATGGACTTATGGACATTTCCCCCGATCCTTTTAATCTCCTTTTGTAAACACCTTGGGTTATTTTTTAGTCGTGTCATGCTTTTGCGATACTGTTTGTTTGATTTTGAAAGTTACTGAGTACTTAGTGTGTGTGATTCTGTGAGAACATATTTTGTGAATTTGTGATTCTGTGAGAACATATTTTGTTCCTTTTTGATATTAGTGCAGTTCACTGTTGGTAGTGCCTTGAATTACAACTTAAAAAATACTAGTTTCCATATAACATGTCTAATTTTGAATTGCAATAACTCTTTATACTATGGTAGAGTTTAGTATGCAGGAGTGAGGGCGAAATAGAACAACCATTGAGGGTGAATGAATAAAGACATGTTTGGTTGGTGGATGTAATGAAATGAATCATTACATAATTGATTCCATTCCTTCAAATTCATTTCATCCACTCCCTCTTTTTTTTTCATTCCATACCTTCTTTCATCATTAGTCACCAACACCACCCGCTATAACAACCACCTAAGATCGCTCGTCACCAACAACCACCACCGGCCACCACTACCCCAGGAACACTATCGCCGACACCGCCACCGCCGCGCCACCAGAAACCACTAAAGGCCACGGACGGCGCCGGAAACCACCGCCGGTAACCACTTCCGAAGGCCACCGCCGCCGCTGGGAACCACCGCCACAAGAAACCACCTCCGAAGGCCACCACCGCCATCGCAAGAAACCACCTCCGAAGGCCACCACCGACATCGCAAGAAATCACCTAAGGCACTTTTGCCTCTGGAAACCACCTCCGGCCACCGTCGCCGTCGAAAACCACTGCCAGCCACCACCGTCGCCAAAAACCGCCGCCGTCGGCCACCAATGCTGCCGGAAACTATCGCGAACAAAAACCACCGCCAGCCACCACCGACACTAGAAACCACCGCCGATCACCACCGCTGATCACCACCGCCACCGGAAACTACCGTCGGCCACCACCGCCACCGGAAACTATCGTGGCCACCACCACCGCCGGAAACCACCTCCGGCCACCACCTCCGCTCACCATCACCATCATAACTACTTTTACACTTTATTGTTTCGATTTTTATACATAACAAATAAAACAAAGATACGATTCATTTATTACTAAAGGGCAACCAAACGGAACAATAGAATGTAATGATTAATTTCATTCTATTATCCAAACCAAACTAGTATAATTTTCAAGTAAAATTATGTTTGAGTGATTAATAAAATCTAAAACCCAAAGGAATGTTTCACTTCAATTCCCTTGGTTGTGGGATTTCAAATTCCCTCTTTAAGTGGAAGGATTTTGAAATCCCACAACCAAATGAATTGAGGTTAAACACATTCCTTTCGGTTTTATATTTCATTATCCACTCAAACATAATCTTACTTGAAAATTATACTAGTTTTTCAATTTCATTTTATTTTTCCAACCAAACTTTCCCTTAAAATGCTACCCTTTTATGGTAATATTTTGCCCATATGTATTTGCTTTATAGTAGGCCTCCAATTTCTTCATTGCACACTTACTGAGTTATTAAAATACTTTAGATGGCATAGTTTAATTGAAGTTTTTCCCCTTGTCGAAAACTTCATACGGTAACAAATATAACCAAAATGGATAGGTGAAAGCAAAAGGCGCAACTAAAGATTTAGTCACCGCAATTAATGATTCCTGTGGTTGTTGGGTGTTTGCCGGCAATGAGGTGTCGGTGGCTGCTTTTTTCTTCGGACGATAAAATAAGATTAATGGTAATATTAATCTAACCGGGCTGGGGCCCGCATATGCATTATATTAATCTATTCTTTTGGCAGCGACCGTTTTGATCAATTAATGTTATTTTGTATTTTGTAACCACTGTCTTTTTGGGTTCACTTTTGGTATTTTATTATTACTCCGCTGTATTATATTAATCTTATTAATAATGATCAAAATTGTTTTGATCAAATAAAATTAACCAAGATACCACTTAACCCATCACGACCGGCTCAAACTCTAAATGGGCTCGCTTTACTTAGTTTGTTAACTAAGGGGATGTTTGTTTTTTTTAAAGTACTTCCTGACCTTTTAGTTTGCATTGCGCAGACCACACGCAGACGTTGTGTTCTCCAGATTATTTGTTTTTCGGAAGACTTTTCATTAAAAAGGGTCTTCCAATGTCTTCCTGAGGTCTGCGTGAAGAAACCATAGACTAATCACTTCTAACCTCTTTTACCCTCCTCCTTCCCCCTCACCATATTCAACCAGCCACCACCGCCCCGTAGCCACCGTAGGCCACCGTTGTGGCGCCCCCATCGCAAACCTCTCGTCGCAGCCCCACCGTCACAACCCTCTCCCGTCACAGCCCCCTCCCCCCCCAATCACAGTCCTCACCTTGCAGCTCTCTCGTGCGTTGGTGGTGGTTCTGGTGGTGGCGGTGGTGCTTCGAGCTTTTTTAATTAGAGTTATTTTCTGCAGTCTGCGGATATTAAAAAAATAAACAATCTTTTTTTTGCAAACTACAGACGTTTGGTCCACCTCTTCTCCTGCAGATGTGGTCCGCAGACTGCAGACATTTTGCTACAGAAAAGACAAACAACACCTAAGGGATTAACTTTAATTCTAGTCTATAAAAATATCTTTTGTATTTGCAAATCATTATCAATAAAAGGAAACCATAATTACCTTGCATGTCGTGACCGAACTACGTTAATCTTGTGTATTTTATTGTTTGTGTAGTGTGTGCTTTGATCGTAAATGTTGTTTTCTTATTTTATTGGATATCTTGAATCTTGAATCTGCTATGGGCTCATTTTTCACAATATTTACAGCCTGACTAATCTCTAATCGGGGTTGGACCTTGGCGATTTCATCAAGTTGGAGGCAAAAATTGGTGGTTCAACCTAGTTGGTCAAATTAGACGCAGAGAATGGGTCTGCTTCGACTTAGTTAGACTCAACAGTGGATTTGTATCATTACATCCGTGTTGAGTGTTTCTAGCCGTTAGATACGATAAGGAATTACAAGATAGTTGGCTCGATTCTAGAGGGCGTGGTCTCCGATTACAAGGTATAAGAACCCTAACTTTAACAAACAAAACATAAACATAAGAAAACGTAACGAACTCAAATACTTAAACTAAATTAGAGTCGTTACACCATTCCTTGGTTTTGTGAAATCACCCCCATCTCCTAGATTTTTGAATACTCGAATTCACACATCATATGAACAAGTAAATAATTAGCAATTTAAGAAATCGAATACAATTACTAATACGCGATCCACACACCTTCTATGGTTGTATTGAGATATGATTGAAATGACTGATCTATACAAGATTTTTGACTATCTATCAATGAAGATCTATAACAACACAAAGAATTCACGATCGATCCATGATCAATTAGCCATTTTACCGATGACCCGTTCAACAAACTGAATCCGAAAGCTTCCATGTTTCTTCTGGTTCGTCTTTGAACCACGACGACTTGATTGATCTTTTCTCAAAACACACACATCTCCGTCGCATACAAATTTACCCGAGGTTGATGTCTCCGAAAAGCAGTTCAAGAAATTGAACATCGACGCCATCGGTAAATAATAATCTGTATGTATAGATCCTCTTTGTGTTTGTTTGTGTATTGATACATATATGAATATAAGATCGATTTGGATGTGATTATATATATAGACACGCATAAGAAACACGTAGAAAAGAGTACTAAGTTAAATAAACCTTAACAACTACGTATGAGAAAATTCTGGTCAATGGAGATGTGCTGCATGTGTAAATTGGAAATAAAATTTAATACTTTAGACACATACTTAACCATATGTAACTAGTTTATATACATGTGATGGGCAGATATTTTATTGTCACAGAGGATTTTCTTTTTGAAACGGCATGCGACTCTGCTAAAGTTGATAGGTTTTATTTTAATCGAGTTCATCTATTTATGTCCCAGTCGGGACCACACCCTTAACTTCCTCAGGAGGAAACCGATTACTGAAAAAACCCACTGGCTTAACTTTGAGCATATTACTTAGAGAGTCAGAGTGAGACTTGAACCCATGACATCTCTTGTATTTACATGTCACGAGAATATAACTATTTATCTTTGTCTTCTAGACAAAAGCAGTATTTATCTATGAAAATACGAACAAATGACGATCAAACCCCAAATGGATCTAGGATGAAAGATGAAACCCGTATCGCGATTTGAACCGAGCCTCAATTGAAATCGGCAGAATTTTATACGGTGAAAGAAACTGATGAACTCAAAGAAACTAATAGATTAACTTGGTTATATATTCCTTCTAAAGGAGTGTGATGGAGCGCAAGGTGGGGAAGCAATCGGAGAAATAAAATCCGTCGATAACCTCCACGACTAAAGGCGTAACGGGGAGGAAAACAGAAGAAGCAATAATAGAAGTAATTGCACGTAACCTCTACTAACTGTTGCTTCTTGAAAGATTTTGGTGGTAACCATCGTCTTATTAGTCACTATTTCATTTCAATTTGATCCAACAGTTGATATCTAGCATGTTGACGGTTATACTATCCGCTAACAATGAAGTATAATATATATTTTTAAAAAAACATGTAAAGTAAAATTACCAATCTAGAGATATATTACCCTGTCACATTTTTCTCAAGTTATTCATTGTATAAGATAGGAAAACTTTTCGTATATTTAAATATAATGATTTTAGTATCTTACACAAAATTATAATATCTATCTGGTTCAATTTACATTTTTACAAACACCTGTTATGACTAATAAGTAGTGACATAACATGTTTGAATTAGGATTTGTTTTTATATTAATTAGAGGCTGAATTTTGTATGATTAGAAAATGTGAGTTTGAATTGACTTGTTTAACAAAGACTCCCTACTTTTAGTGGTCGTAAATTGACGCAATAAATGTCAGCATGACGCACCTAAGTTTCATGTAGTATGATCATGATTCATGAACATGACTAATTTTGGTCTATGAAACAAGCTGACTAATTAGTCAAGGATTTGGACCAACTTAAGTCAACATAAACAACTTGTTCACTGGTATCGGCTGTGTTGGCTTCGATTTTGATATACACGTCCCTAAAGCCATGGGCGAAGTTTACTCCCCCTCGTTATTCGTATAGAAGTGCAAATTATGTGTATATTTTGTCTGAAAATTTTATTATGTATTGAGTCTAACCTCTTGATATGAGTCTTGAGACTTTCGGCCTCATATAAAAAATTTCAAGCTCTGTCACTGTTTAAAGTTTGGCCTCCTATAAAAAGTTTTAAGCTTCGTCGTTGTTTAAAGCTATTAGGTGGTTGTTTTAAAACAAATCTTAGATAGAATATCACAATGCCTCGATCCTAATACTCAAAAGTGTTTATTTGTGATGATGATTTAGTTTCAAGATTCAATCCTTAAGGTAAAACTTAGAATGTAAATCATAGATAATAAATTAAACAGAAGGTTGTGTGGTATCATTAGGATTGAGTAATTGACGCATACTTTCTAAGGTCTGTTTGGTATTGGGTAACATAGACGAATGAATGAAATAGATAAGAGAATTGAATGGATGAGAGAATAAAATGAATTATTCTATTTTATTGTCCTGTTCGGTTACACTTTAGAAATAAATTCATCAGCGGCGGTGGCTAAATGCATTGGCTCCTTAGTTATAAAAACCTTTATGGTTGGTCATCTCATTGATATAATTGTATGCCAAAACATAGATAAATACAAATATATTGGACAATATTTACTTTTTATGGAGATATAATTTTATACCAAAACATAGATAAATACAAATATTTCAGGACTCGGGACAATATGTTATTTATAAAACATTATATTTTAAAAGAAAAAAAATTAAAAAAATATCAATGGGCCACATGTTACATTGTAGTTGGGATTAATGAATCAAAAGAATGAAGAAGACTCTTCTCCTCTCCACACAATCTTCAAATGAAATATACGTATTACAGGAATGGACTAATACTAAATACAATATAAAAATATTTTATTATAAAATGATATATTAAAATAAAATATAACTAAAACTCGTATAAGTAAGGGATATAAGTAATCAACTTTTTAAACTTTTGTTTTTAATTATTTTTCCTAAAAGATCATTATACATTTTGTTTCAAAATAAACCGTTTAAAGAAATATCTTTTTTAGAATTTGTTTATAACTCTCAATTTGATTGTTTTTTGTTTGTAAAAGTTACTTTTTAAAAACATCAGTTTTAAAATATTTAAGTTTTTTTTAAAGTTTGATATTTTGGAAAATTTCTTATGTTATATAATTTTGTTTCTCCAGAAAAACAATAATAAAAATATCTCTTTTTTAATTTATTAAAAATATGTTTTTAATCAGAAAAAGAATTAATATTATTACTAGTAATTAATATTAATAAATAAATAATAAATCTAATAATAAAAATATAATGTTATCACGTGTTTCATTTAATCATTACTTTATTAGTGTTTCATTTAATCATTACTTTATTAGAGTGAGAAGATATATACTTCTACTATTTATTTGAGAAAAAAAAATGAAAGTAACAAAATATAATCACTTAATCTACTCATCGGTGATGAATGAGGATATTCCTCATAGTGGAACCAGTGGATTTCCACGTGAAACACGTGGAAAGGAGGGTTAGCTAAGTGGTGGTTTTTCATATTTACTTGTTATAGACCTACAGAATATTTGCATGTGAATGACACGTTTGATGAAGAATAATGCAACTCTAATTCATTCCTCCTTTTGTTTATGTTTATATGTACACATAGGCTAAAAACAATTATGTAAGTTTTCTTATAAAAACAACATACAAGAATCAAACCAAATGCTTTCCTTGTATAGTTGAAGAAGAACCATCCGGATGGTTAATTAAAATGATGCCTACTCTTTTCGAAATAGCGATTAACGATCAAACCATCAACGGTTATCGAGCTGCATCACAAAACTCCATAAATAATAACTCGGGAACTACTAACGAAAAAATTACCACTGATTTCAGTACCGATGATTAGTTGCTACAGATCTCAATCATAATTGACGATCAACTGACACTAATCTTAAAGATTGTTTGACAATTTCTGAATGATTAAGTGTTAAACCAATAAGATGTCTGAACCATTAACTGTTGAACTGTTAAGATGTTTGAACCATTAAAAACTAGTATATCGTTTAACTATTCAAACACAAATGATTGATCAATACAGATAAAAGATCTTAACCATTCAACATTAGACCATTTAACCATTCAACATTAGTATAATACTTAACCTTTCAGATGCAAATGTCTGAATCATTCAAAGATTTGCTCGCGAAACAAATAGGCTGAATCATTAAGGGTTGAACCATTCAAACACCTTAATCATTAAGAGGTTGATTCAAATGCTGCCAAACATCCCCTTAATCACCTCCGGAAATCAATCCATCAACGTTAGTTGCCAACTTGCCACTGATCAACATGACCACCGATGCCCGCTTGAAACCCACCCCCTAAAACCTTGTGGTTCTTATGTGCCAGAAATCATAAATACTTTGAAACAAGTATATATTTCACACATTGTAGCTTGTATCAATGTATAAATCTTAAGTAAATCTCAATTGATCAAAAGGGCGTGATGATACTAAAAACCACCCACATCGATGGATGACAATTGGTGCGTATGAATTCATTTTTCTACCATAGAAACATAAAATAACGACTTGTTAACTCTATATAGGTCGCTCCCACAGGGGTTCGTTTCTCTTGACCAAAAACAGAGGCGAACCCTTGTGCATGCGACCTCTATCTCCTTCTACATCTCAATATTTATACACATATACAAACATAATATCAGAACGACGCGTTCCATAGCACAGTCTCGCCTTCCCCGCACCTCTTGTGTACCTCCTTAATCCGATCCGCAGACCTGCAAATCCCGCTGCAACTCCAGTCAAATGAAGCTACACATATGTTCCCTGCTTGAGCCTTCCACTCGCAATCTACACACCAACATTTAGATTGTTAATTAGTAATTAATCATCGCTAATCAACGTTTATTATTGTTGTTATTAGTTTTGTACCTGGTGGTGTGCCGCAGCACAACCGCCGATCATCGATGTGCTCGACATCTAGTCCAATAAACCATGATCCCAGTGAAACGTCCTCGTTGGCGTATTTGTGTAGCACGTGTCTATAATCATCAAAATGGTCCAAGTGAGATGGAAAACATAATAATTTATAGAATGTGAAAAAGATGGTACTTACTGGTTTATTGAAATATAAGTGGCTAAATCTTTTGAAATGGCGTATAATTGTCCTGTGGCGTGACGGAAATACTTGTTTCCTTCCTCACCGAATTTCCAGTGCTCGGGTTCATGATATCTCACTCCTCTGTTTGTGAAAGGAGTTAGAAACCGGAGGTGCGTTTATTAGTGAATACGGGTTGATTTGTGTTTGTATGTTATTGATACCGGGTCAAAGGTGTAAAGCGAAAGAGTTAGCTACAACACAAACGGATACGTGGCAGAATGAGAGGGCTAGTTAACGGGTCATAAGGTGTTACGATCAAAATAGGTAAGTTTTGTATGGATCGAAACATCGGGTTCACTGAAACACTTCATATCCACTTTCTAAAGAATTTTTTTACAAAAATAACTAATGCTCTAAATTTAATAACATAAACTGTTTTTACTCACCCTAAAATTTACGTGTTTTTGACCCGTTAGAGATCCCAACCACCCGAAAGTGTTTTATCTGTAAGTCTTAAATGAAGTATGCATACATAAACATCATATTCGGTTACAAAAACAACTGGAAGACCATAAATCGAGCAGTAAATTAGTTCGATGGAAAGGATAAGGCTTACTTGTGAGCAAGAACAGGACCAGATTTCATGCACCCGATATACACACGAGGCTTTGACTGATATCTACTTAATGTTGCTCCAAGGGTACCTTCATTCGACATTTTAATTTTTTAAAATATGATAAACTGTTTAAAAATACGTAAGGGTCTTATTATCATACGATGTAATATAGTTACCTATATTTACATGTACATCGTCGTCAACTTTGACATAGAAATCAGCATCCCACAGAGCAACCGCAGTAGTAAAATATGTTTTTGTTTTTGCTGATAATTCAAGGTAACCCTCGATATGCTCCAGCCTCAAGAAATCTCCATGCTTCTTTTCTTCGGCTTCAATAGCTCTATCAAGAATACCACCTGATGTAGCACTGCATGAAGATATTTCATGGAATATATGTTTATACTTTGTATATAAAACATAAATGCATTATATGATTGTTATATAGTTGTTGCTTACCTGTGACCTATCACAAATCGCACCACAATACCCTTTTCTTCCTCCAGCTTTTTGAGTTTATCACCTGAATTAGTAGTACAAAAAGATTTTGAAATAATTTTACAAGTTAAAAGTGACAATATTGAACGAATTACTTATGAACAAAGGTGGTTTGGGTTACATTTATCGCTAACGATTAATATAAAGTTAGCTAAGGGGCTGTTTGGCAGCCTCTTAATCAGCCTTTTAGTGGTTCAGATGTCTGAATGATTTAACACTTAATTGTTCAGACAGTTTGTTTCGCGAGCAAATGTCTAAATGGCTTAGACATTTGCCTCTGAATGGTTAAGCATTATACTAGTGCTGAATGGTTAAGAGGTCTAATGCTGAATGGTTAGAACCTTTTTATCTGAATTGGTCAGATTTTTGCATTTGAATAGTTAAACGATATACTAGTTCTTAATGGTTCAAACCTCTTAATGGTTCAGCACTTAATAATTCTGACCTCTTATTAGTTCAACACTCAATCATTCAGAAGTTGTCAAACAACCCCTAAGACGAGAAAACGTTAATTGAGTCAAACGGATCGAGAATCACCCAAAGTGTATAAAACCTCCTAAATCATTGTATTAAAAATAAGGATAGTTATAGAAATCATATAACTTTTGTAATCATATATGTGGCATGATAACTTTTTATAAAAGTTCACGCTTCTGTACAAAAGGTATTTTGGGTCAACCCGACCCGACCCATACCTAGAATACTGCTGTTGGAACCTACATTGACTCGATACCCAACCCTCCCGACCCAACTAGTTTGAACAAGTGACAACCTTGAGGCATCCAAGTAGCACGAACAGAGTCTCGTCTTCTTCGACTGCTAAAAGCAGTATTGATGCCAATAACCATTAAATATTTTCTTTTCTTAATGGGCTCGGGTAGCCTTAAATCATCAGATATCGGGCTCCCAGAAACTATAGAATCTTGCATTGCTCTAGCAGCGGCTAATTCCATCTCCAAGTTTGAAATTGTCTTGTCTAATGTTCTGTAACCATCACCATTTCAACATAAACCCTTTTTGTAACAAAGAGTATCATCCCTAAATGAAATAGGTAAACAATGAAGCTTACTGAATAACATTACGCGTTTTTGAAACTTCCCCGATTACGTCTTTAGAATCCCTCCTTACATCCTTCTAATCAAAACAAACAAAAATCCCAAAATTTTAAATATGTTCTAAACAGAACTAGAATGGGACTATGTTAATATGCATAATCACTCACTGATGTTGTGTCACAACCATCTGCTAATAACTTGAGCTTTTCGGCTTCGATTCCAGTTGGTTTAGACACGCCTTTAGCTTCAGGCTCAGTCCACATTCTATCACAACAAAGACACAATTAATAAAAATTTGCAAATTGCATCTAGTTTTCGTTTGTTTGGGGCGAAAATCTCTAACTTATGATATGATATAACTTCATTCTTTTCTCTTAAATGATTCAAACTCTTTAAATACCAATCACCATGGAACATAAAGCTTAAAAGTTACAGCTTTTCAAGAACAACATATAATTCATCTAAGAAATCAACAGCAGCAGCATATTTTGACCCAAAACAATTTCCAATTAGCACAAACATAAATATTCAATCAAGGGTTTAGGTATTTCTATCAAATTGTGAAAAATAAAGTCAAAATCAAGTGGTTTCAAGATTCAAGAACCTAAAGGGAACAATACCCATCAACATTCGACGCATATAATGCATAACAATCAATGATTATCGATCATATAACATCAAAAAAACAATCTTTTTAGTGTTAAACCTGTCGGTGAACAACAATCCAGCAAAGAAGCAACAGATGCACAGAATAACAGTCATCTTTGTCGACACCAAACTTCTTGAATTCGATTCTGCAACACCTCTGTTCTTCAACGCCATTGATGTAATCTTTCGTGCAGCACCAATTGAAGCTAATTTGACCACAAACCCATGTGGTAAACCCACTCAATTGAATCAAGAAATCAACAGGGGTCTGATTGATTGGAAGAATCCAATCTTTTAAAGCCCTAATTGAAGATCTGAACGGTGACCTCTTGGGTTTTATTGATTGCAGATGCACATCGTCTTCAAACAGCTGAAGATGAGTGAGTTGTTAAGTGTCAACGGAATGATGGTGGTGTCGAATATATTGGAGAAAGAGACACCGACACAAAATTTGCATTGTCGATTTTCTATTTGTTTTAGTGGTTATATTTTATGTATGTTTTTATTTATTTCTATATGTAACTAGTAAGAAGAATCACGCTTTTCGATGGACTTTTATGATTTGTAATGAAACGATAAGTAGTTTTTGTAACACTTCATTATGCTATACAACATTTCATATGGATTGATAGCAATACAACAAAACAAATACTATTGTAGTTCATGTAATCGATTCAATTAGTTATAACGTGTTAAATTGTAAAGAAATTTAATATGCTAGAATCTTTTTTAAAAAACAAAATGTTTACATACAACCCGACCATTAATTACATATGAAATAGTGGAGGTGAGCATATTGTGAGTTTATAGAATCATAATGTAACACTCAAAACTGACTTTGTATTGTTTTTTTATAATTTTAACGATTTGTATTTAAAAATTTACCTGAGCCTAAATTTTAGACTTATAATTAACGAATCAATTTTGAAATAAGTCAAGCTTAGACTTAACTTTTCTTATACCAAACGAGTCAAGCCCCAGTTTCAATATACCTGGTTGACTCGATTTGTTTTTAAATGTGCACCGAATTATTTCTGGTTAAAGAATTTTTTTCTAGTTACTTTGAAACGATTAGGAAATTCTCTAGAAAGTCGATCAAATCACAAACCAAAAAGTTAAAGTTAATTACAATTTTATCAAAAAAAAGTTATGCATTATTCACTTGTGCATAAAAAATTAATGTTTTGTTTTATGTTTTTAAAGAATAGTATAAATGGAATAAACTATTATTTTCTTTTAAATTTATTATTGAAATATTTTTTTAAGGATTACGAATACTTTTCTTCTAAATATTCAATTAATTATTTTAATAAAAAAATTATTGACCTTCAGACATGGATAAATTTACCACTATCACTAAACAATCAGTCTCAATGGTCCAACAAACTAACTAATAAGATTAATAGGTTGTTTGATAACTTTTGAATGATTAGATGTTAAACCAATAAGAGATTATTAAGATGTCTGAATCATTAAGAGGTAGTATATTGTTTAATTATTTAAAGGAAAATGTCTGACCAATTCAAATAATATGTCTTAACCATTCAGCATTAAATATTTTAACCATGCAACATCAGTATAATACTTAACTATTCAGAGGTAAATGTCTTAACGTTTCAGACATGTGCTTGCGAAACAAACAGTCTGAACCATTAAGTGTTGAACCATTCAAATATCTGAACCATTAAAAGTCTGATTAAAAGATTGTCAAACAGCCTCTAAGTTGTATGTGTTTTGCTTTGGGTGGAGGGACCTTGAAAGCACGTAACCACAATCATTAATGTTTATGTTTTTTCGTATGTATGAGTTGTTTATGAGATAAATTATGTGGTTTAAAATTTTTATAATTACTATAGTTTAAAACACAAATAGAAGAATAGTGCCAGCTACATGGCCATTGGTTTTTCTAATAAAAAAAATTAAACAAGACAATATATTAATACCGAAGTATTATTAACTAAAAGCTTTTGGGTTTGATGGTAATGAAATTATGTTAGAAGTTAGTGCAGTGGGTTCAAATCTAGGTAGCAACTTTTTCTTTGTTTTTTCTTTTTTTGGTTTTGTATTTTTTTATTTCAGCTCAAACACATGGTTTGTAAATATAAATTGTGCTTGCTAGAGTTTATTTATTTAACTTTGTTTTTTTATTTTATTTTGTGGTTTGTTGTCTTTGTTTTATATTTTTTTGGGCTCAACAAAATGATTGTATCATTTTTACGACGGAGTCGACGTTAAGGTTTCCGACGGAGTGAGAGTCGTAGCGGCGGGTTTATTTTACCTTTCTACATGCCTTAGGATTTTACATTGGAACGACAACTGTTACATCGTGTTTTGTTATTTGGGATCATGGCGAAAGATCTCGTGCAACACACGGGACAAAAAATCTAGTTTAAGTAAAATTGAGCGCATTGAAATAGTTGATTTAAAATGTTAAATATTTAAGTTAATTTTAATAACTTTACATAATTGACACTTTTTATCTTTTAATAGATTCAATATAACTAACTGAATGTAATGAATGTAATATTTTAGGCTGATACTTAAAGAAACGAAAAATAAACCCGAAACATGTCACGTATACTTGTTCTCATGTACTTGAGTTGTTAACGAGGTGTACTAAAATTATGTTAATACATTTGTTTTAGGTACGTATGAGTGGCACCTGATATCATTTCGAAACATAAAAGTTTTTGTAATCAACCTCATGCATAGTTTTTGTTTGGTTGAAGCAAATGAGTTTAAACTTTAAAGGTGATTTTGGTCTAGGTGTTTAAAACCTTTATAGACATGTGGGCTCACTACCTCATAATCTACTTTCTCAATGATTATCTTGACTTAAAACAATAATTGAATTTGAATTCTAGCTTTTTATGAGTTTAAATTTGTACTTTCCATCTGTAATCACGTACATTGGTTGAGTCGTTTTTTTGTTTGTGACATCATGTTTTAAAAATAAACTTTACTCGTAATGCAAAAATGTGACAAGTTTTATGTATTATGTCAGTTGAAATTTACTCGAGTTTTATATTTTGGTTCCTCAAAATCTTAATGGTTATATATGTGAATTCTAGGCAAAATCCTTTTGACCCGAACATCTTAAAATATTTTGTCACTTTTTTATTTTTAAGTTGAATTTAATCATGCATAAGTTTGTGTCACTTAAATAGTGTTTTAAAAACTAGTGGTGTTAGAAATTCTTTCTATAAAATAATGCAAGTTAAAATGCTTATGAATTAAATTTGATAAGATGGTTAAAAGAAAAAAAAAATATTATTGTTTGGGAAAACTCAAATAGTGTTGTAGGGTCAAGAATCTTGAGGCTTATGTGCCAACATGAGACGTAAACGTGGGTTGCACATGATCTTGTACCAAATTTCACAGTATCAAATAATATTTTAAAGGTTAGTTATAACAAATATCAAATAACTTTTATTCAACTTGTAGTTGAATGATTGGAGTTCCGTAGCTATAAAAAAATTATTTTGAAATAATTTGTCTTTATCATAATTTAAGCTGATTGTTATTATTTACACCGAACGATAATTTTTTTGTCTAAAAGTATTTGCTAATCGTTGATCTATTCACCGAATGGACTCGTTATCATAAAGGCCCTGTTATTTATAGTAAACATATTAAAAATATATAGAACTAGCTTTAGTATACCCGTGTATTACACAGGTTAAATAAATAAAATATTTATATAATAAATTTATAAATTATAAAATAATATTTTAAGATATAATATGACTGAAATTACATATAAAAAATAACAATAAATAATAAAACAGTGATATTAACTTTTTAAAATTTTGTTTTAATTTTTATTTTTTAAAAATAAACATTTTGTTATAAAACAAACCGCATAAAATGTCAATTTTAAAAGGTTTCTTATTACAGCTCCCAAATTTGATTATTTTTTATTTTTTAAAAATTGACTTGTTAATAATATCAAGTTATTTAGAAATAATCTTAAGAATAAATTTCTTTCTTAATTTATTAAATATTAAAAAGTATTAAAATAAAATTATTAGTAATTAAGGTAATTATTTAATAGAAGAGAGAGGCAGGAAACTTTTGGTGAGAATGATTGTAATGTTGACACGTGTCACCCACACTTACCATTTTATTAAAGTAGAGAGATGGTGCGCGCAATGTGGCGGGATGACATTTTACAATTGATATGCGCATTTGATATTTTGTTATTTTTGTAGTAGTTTACAAAATTTTGTTATGTTTTTTAAGTTAAAATTTAAAACACCAAATAAATAAATCATGCATGACTACTTGTATATAAGCATTAACTTATTGTACCTTATAAAATACATATCATTTCGGCAAAAAGTTTACACAAAAGTGATTAAAAATAAACATAGGTTAAGTTGTAGTCTCAAAATGTTTTTTAAATATAATAGATTAAAAAATATAGCTGAAATGTTAAAACATATTAAATTTTTTTGGTTTATGGGTAGATTATATAAAATTTTATGCAAATGTTAGTAAATGTAAGGTTATTATGTAACTAATTATAAGGGGTAATGTGTAAATAATGTTATAAATACTATTTTCCACTCAAATTTAGTTGTATATTATACATTGAATTTAGTAAGTATTCTTAATTTTATGGTATCTTAAATACATTTCTCATATGATTTATATATCATAGCTTATTTTTTTAGAAGTTCGAAGACACCCCCTTGTGATAAGTTAATCGTTGATCTCTCGATCATTTCCTTCTCTATGATAGTATTAACTTTAGTAAACTCGTGTATTATACGAGTTAAATAAATAAAATATTAATATAATAAATTTATTAATTATAAAATAATATTTTAACATATGATATAACTTAAATTACGTATAAGAAATGACTATAAATAATAAATAAACGATATCAACTTTTTAAAATATTGATTTAATTTTTTTTAAATAAACATTTTATTTAAAACAAACTATATAAAATATATTTTTTAAAAAATTTCTTATTATAACTCCCAAATTTGCTTAATTTTGTTTATAAAAAATTGACTTTTAAAAAGTATTAATTTATTCAGAAATAAATTTAATAAAAAGATTTATTTCTTATTTATTAAATTTTAAAAAGTATTAAAATAATATTATTAGTAATTAAAGTAATTATTTAATAGGTGATAGAGAGATGAAAAGATTTTGGTGAGGAGGATTGTGATGATGAGTTCCAATGTTTTCGCGACCGGATCGGACCGGCCGGTCCGATCGGTTCGAACGATTCGACTGAGGATCGGTCCGGTGACCGGTCCGGTTCGCTACGATTCGTTTTTTAGGGGTCGAACCGGCCCGTTTTTCCCGAACCGCCGGTCGGACCGGTTTTTGAATTTTTTTTATTTTAATGGGTAAAAACGCCGTGTTAAACCATAAATTAGTGTGTTTGATATGTAAATATAGTTAAGTTTTATAAATAACTATAAAATATATATAAATCATATATAAATTACTTATATTTAACTACATGTATAAATATAATTAAAATATAGTTAAATCCTGTGACACTCCGTACTTTCATGTTAACACCGTTCCATTTTCAATCGTTATCTGATGATTATTCGATTTCCATTACTAAATGAAGATAGTTATAATGATTATTACTAATTAACCCAAAAACGAACTACTAAACTAATTAAAACCTTAAAATGTAAATGATGCAAACCTTGAAGGATCAAATATATAAAATTCAAATCAAAGCTCTATTAATATACCCAAGCCCCCGTAACCCCTTCTTTCCGTTCAACACGTTCTCGAAACCCTAACTCCAAGCGGCTTCGCGACGGCAGCCTCTTGCTCTCGGTGATCACCATCGAACTCAAGCAACCACCGACACCTCTCCGGCGACTCCTTCCTTCGCGGCGGCAAGTGTGTGATTGTTCTCCTTCTTGACAACCACGAGATTCAACCGTACGATACGCCTCTTTCGCTCATCTCACGGGTACGATTCCGATTTCGGTTCGGTCGCTCGATCTTGAACGTGGGTTGTGGTGTGAAGTGTGAACAAGTGTGTGCCTTCTGCTGCATACATGCTTTGTGTGTGTGTGTGCTTTTTGTATGTATATATGTATATATATGTGATGTGTATGTGTGGCAGCATATATGTGAGTACACGTACATCTGCATGCGATGTTCCTGTTCGTACGATATGCGCTTGTGCGGGTTGTATAACTTTGTGTGGTCGCGTATAAATTATATGGGGTTGTTGTGGGTTTATCATGTGTTTGCAATCTGCGTATGAATGTGTCTGCTTGTTATCATGTTTAAGTTTAGAAACGGTGGGTTTCAGTTGGGGCGATGTGGCCTCGTTGAAGTGTTAACCGAAAGGATGTAACGTGCACATGTAAGTATGTGGTTTGATGTGCATGTACAGCGTAGTATATATGTATATATGTGTATGTTCTGTCGTATATGTGCATGTGAATTGTTCATAGTCATGATTTCATTATAGCTTTGGGTGTATTGTCCATGTGCGTACGTATGTGTGTTGATTTGTGTAACATCCAATATATATGTGGATGTTTAAATGTTGGTGCATGTTCTTCTGATTACTAATTTTGAAAGGATTGGGTTTGGGTGTTCTGCATGAGTGGTAGTGATGCATGATATCTTGTGGGTACTAGTGTGTGCGTGTGTTTTTCTTTGGTGTGTGTGTGATGTGCATAATTATAGATGGATATTTTGTTAATGGCAGGGTGTATGAAAGTATGGGTAAAATAAGTGGGTGTAAGAAAGGCTTGTATAGGAATGTGTATGTAGATTCTACACTAGTGGGTGGATTCAGGAAGTATGCTGTATGAGTGTGAGTCTAAGGTGCATGTGTGTGCTATGCATGTAGATCTTCTTATAAGCAATCACATGTGTATATATATATATATATATTATTTCTTTATGTGTGAAGATATGTACTATTTAGCATAACCGAGTTATGTGGATTAACTTGATGTTTGAGTTTATACTTTTGGTGAATTAGTGTGACTAAACTAACGTTTAAGACGAACTCGAACCAAGTCGTGAAACGCAAAATCTGTACAAATCTTTATGCTCGTAATTAATAATTGATATTAATTATATATTAATTGAAATTCATATTATTCGGAAATTTAATTACCTGTTCTTTGCATTACTTTGTTGATCTGCATTTGAGGTGAATTCTCAGCCCCACTTTCATATTATATCTCTTTTGGGGGAGAGAAACATGCTGTTTTTCATAACATACGTTACTTAGATGGTAATACTGCATATATTGGTTTACTATTGTGATGCCACTACGCCTCTTCGGACCGTTAATATGGAATTAGCGAGGTGATTGTTAGTAGATCTACTGGGTTTGACAAACCCCACCCAGGCTAGTCGCGCTAGCTTGACTAGAGGTCAAACGGGTGAATGGTTAGCCTGTTTTACAGTGTTGTGGTCTGGTATCCACAGCCGGGGCATTCATTATATTATTACTGTCAGCTCGGTCGCGAAATTCATACACATAGTGACTTGTTGTAGGCTAGCTACCTACTTATATGCTTTGATTACTTAATTTGGATTTCATTACTATTACTTACTATTTTCTGATAAACCTGTGAACTCACCAACCTTGTGTTGACACTTTAGCATGTTTCTTTCAGGTCCTTAAGCTGCGCACGAATAGGAGCATCTTCCATTGCATTCATCATCGTAGAGTCAAATGAACAATCTACATTTTTCTATAAATTATATTCATTTGTTGTCGCGTGTTTGCGCCGTTTAAATTATGGTTATATGCTTCCGCACTTATTTTAATGCTTCGTATTTAATTCTTATTTTGAGAACCTTATTCATTTAGAAATTATATTTTGTAATTATTGCGTCGTCTGTGTAACTAAAGGCTAAGATCCTGGTATGTCACGCGCCTAACGGTATTACCCCGTTTGTGGAAATTGAGGGTGTGACAGATTGGTATCAGAGCCAATGGTTATAGCGAACTAAATTAAATATGCATTGCATTTAGACTATAGCCTGATGCCTTAGTTACATGCATATAGACATATAGACACGTTTAGCTTCATTAGTTTGTCTTGTCTAATTGTTATACTTGCTTGGGATTTGCCTGCTATGGTATATTCCTGTGAGCGTTCGGCTACAGGAATGACATACTCATCTCTTCATTTTATGTTTATGGGAAAAAGGCCAGTTCATCTTGTTTTCCCGCTGTTACCTCATGTTTCTTCGTACAAGTGACTCCGAGTTGCTGTGAGTCACGAGAAGGTTATTTACGAATTACATGTATCTTACCATTATACCTCTCGGAATTGGATACAATACCATTGGTACCTAACTTGGACGGTTCATTAGGAGCATGTTCTGTCTCCTTTTGAATGCGTGTTGCAAAATAGGGTTGCGTCTGCTAATCCTTCTTTACCTACCTTGCCACTTCTCTGTCTTGTGGAACAGGTAATAGTTGTATTGGTGGCTACCATACACATTACGAGACAACTTATCAAAGTTTACTTACGATAATGCTATTGACCCATTTGACCTGAGCGCATCAACGATTCCTTGCCCTTGGTTAATTGACCCTTGGTTTAATAACTATATCTTTGATACCTCTATCATTAATAACACTCTGTACTTGAAAATATATGTTAGCTCGGATAAGAGGAACCAAGGGTGACCATGCAAAGCAAATTACCATCACGGGTGCACACGTAATTGTAATTTGTCGTACATGAGAAGTCTTGCGAATCCTGTCGGATGATAACAGTCATAGTCAGTACAAAGTTTTAATTCTATACTTTGGGGACACGAGAGCCTCAATCCGTATAAAACTTCACTAAGGATATGAAAGTAATCCTTCATCTCCACTTGCATGAAAGTTTCTATTTATCTGGATCCATCGACTTCTATTGATTTCCTCGTCTATTTATTTTCTATTATCTATTTTATCCATGGGACTTCTGTTCTTTTTCACACCTAGATGGGAGGGGTGTTTTCCATCCAACTGATGTTTTGAATTTTAGTATTTGGTTTGATTCATTGTAAACGTACTTATAATTTATTTGATCAAAAATTATTATTTGAACTTATTAGTTGTGTGTGTGCTAAATTCTTTTAAATTACTTATACTTAAATGAATTAGATATGTTGCATATTGCTTATTTTTGTATGTTGTGATTGTTAAGAATGTCTGGAATTGGTCAAGGACGCGGACGCGGTCGTGGCACCATCAACATGACCCCAGCTGAACTGGCAGCCCTAATCAATCAGCATGTGGCTAATGCCCTTGCAAATCCAAATCTCAATCCGCATGCCGCTCCAATCGGTAAGCAATACCAAACTTACTCCTAACGTTAACTTTTTGTCGTCCTGGTTAAGTCGAAATACTTATTCAAAAATTCTAGAGACCTGATCTAAACTCGTTGCAGGACAAAGAGCATGCACCTTCAAGTCCTTCATGGACTGCAAGCCAACCCATTCAAGGGGACTGAAGGAGCAGTGGGACTAGTCCGTTGGTTTGAGAAATTGGAGTCAGTGTTTGAGATTTGCAACTGCCCTGCTGAGAGTAGAGTGAAGTATGTTGCCGGCACGATGGACGGTGCCGCACTGAGCTGGTGGAACACGCAAGTCCAAATGTTGGGCGTTGAGACTGCAAATGCTACAACCTGGGCAGATTTCAAAAACTTATTGAAGGAGGAATACTGTTCCAGGGATGAAGTACAAAAACTAGAAACTGAATTTTGGAACCTGAGGATGGTTGGTTCTGAAATTGAAGCTTACACAATTCGCTCTCACGAGTTGGCTACTCTATGCCCTACCATGATCAATCCGGCTTACAAACGAGTTGAGGATACATCAATGGACTAGTACCGGAGATACAAAGCATGGTCACCATTGCTAGACCAACTACTATTCAGGAGGCTGTCCAATTGGCCTACAAGCTGACCGACCAAGCCGTCACGCAAGGAAAACTACCCCCGCGTGGTGCTACAAGCAGTTCTAATGACAACAAGAGGAAATGGGAACCTTCTACCAATGGAAAACAATCTTCATCTTTCACTCCACAGCAACAACACAGCAAGAGATTCAACCAACCCCAACCTATTCAAGACTCAGGTACTTTTGGCGGCTACCATGGCAACCTCCCAAAATGCAACAAATGCAAGTTTCATCACAACGGGCGTGCACGAAGAACACTTGTGAGAGATGTGGAAGGTTTGGACATGTTGCCAAGAATTGCAGGGTGAACCTTTCAGTAAAAACACCTAAACAACAACCACAACAAAACTACAAACAGCCTGGGTGTTATGAATGTGGACAACCTGGTCACTATAGGAGGGAATGTCCGAAACTAAAAGGGAATGGTAACAATGGTGCTGATAACCGCCCTGGCAACGACAACGGAAACGACAGGGGCAACGGTAATGGTGGAGCCAAGAGGAGAGCTTTTATCATTGGATCAGGTGAGGCTCGTAATGATCATTCTACTGTAACTGGTAAATTTCCTATCAATGGTTGCTTTGCCTCTATGCTATTTGATTCTGGTGCTGATAGGAGTTTTATTTTGCACAAATTCAGTCGATTGCTAGATGATAATTCTGTAGCCCTAGATACGAATTATACAGTAGAAATAGCAAACGGTAAGATCATCGAGTCTTCTCGCATATACAAGGGTTGTAAGATTAGTCTATCTGGGCATGATTTTGATATTGACCTTCTATCAATTACACTCGGTAGCTTTGATGTCGTTGTTGGCATGGATTGGTTGTCTAAGAACCAAGCCGAAATCATTTGTCGTGAGAAACTCGTTCGACTACCTTTGCCTGATGGAAAGATACTCACTGTGGAAGGTGACAAGAGTGGTGCAGTGGTTGGCATTATCTCATATATGAAAGCACAGAAGTGGTTGAGAAAGGGCATTCGGCGATTTTAGCCCTAGTTACTGAAAAGATTACATAGGAGAAACGACTAGAAGACATTCCGATTGTTAGAGATTTTCCTGAGGTATTTCCCGAGGACCTACCTGGCCTTCCTCCACACAGGCAGGTAGAATTCCAGATTGAGTTAGCACCTGGAGCAGCTCCGATCGCTCGGCGCCGTACCGTTTAGCATCGAACGAACTACAAGAGCTATCCAAGCAATTGCAGGAATTGCTGGACAAGGGATTTATACGTCCCAGCTCTTCACCCTGGGGAGCTCCAGTGCTTTTCGTGAAGAAGAAATATGGAACCTTCAGAATGTGTATTGACTACCGAGAGCTGAACAAGGTGACAATCAAGAATAGATATCCACTTCCGCGCATTGATGACCTGTTTGACCAGTTGCAAGGATCAAGCTACTATTCCAAAATTGATCTGAGATCAGGTTATCATCAGCTATGAGTTCGAGAGGAAGACATCTCGAAGACGAATTCAGAACTTGTTATGGGCACTATAAGTTTGCAGTAATGCCTTTTGGATTGACCAATGCCCCAGTAGTTTTCATGGACCTCATGAACCGTGTTTGCAAACCTTATTTGGATAAGTTTGTCATTGTCTTTATTGATGACATACTAATCTATTCTCAGAATAAGGAAGATCATGAGGAACATCTAAGGATCATCCTGGAATTGTTGAAGAATGAGCAATTGTATGCAAAGTTCTCAAAATGCGACTTCTGGATGCGAGAAGTGTAGTTTCTTGGTCATGTGGTGAACGAAAAGGGTATACATGTAGACCCTTCAAAGATTGAAGCAATCAAGGATTGGCCGGCACCGAAAACGCCTACCGAGGTGCGACAATTCCTTGGTTTGGCAGGTTATTATAGGCAATTGATCGAGGATTCTCAAAGTTAGCACAACCTCTAACTGCCCTACCCCATAAGGGAACCATCTACAAATGGGGAAGTCAAGAGGAATCAGCATTTCAGACACTTAAAGACAAACTCTGCAGTGCGCCGATCCTAACATTACCAGAAGGAACGGATGACTTTGTTGTTTATTGTGATGCATCCATCCAGGGTTTGGGATGTGTACTGATGCAACGCAACAATGTCATTGCTTATGCGTCCAGAAAACTCAAGGTACATGAGAAGAATTACACAACGCATGATCTAGAACTAGGAGCTGTGGTGTTTGCCTTGAAGATCTGGAGGCACTACTTATATGGAACTAAGTGCACGATCTATACAGACCACAAGAGCCTCCAGCACATATACGATCAAAAGGAGTTGAATATGCGGCAACGACGATGGCTAGAACTGCTCAATGACTATGACTGTGCCATTAAGTACCATCCGGGTAAGGCTAATGTGGTAGCCGACGCCCTCAGCCGAAAGGAAACCCCTAAACCTCGTCGAGTACGCGCATTGCAATTGACCATTCACTCCGATCTGCCAGAGCAAATCAAGGCTGCCCAATCTGAAGCCTTGAAAGTTGAGAACCTAAAGGCGGAATCCATGCGAGGCATGGAGAACAGCTAGAGATCAACTGATGGAATTCGTTATTTCATGGAACGGATCTGGGTACCATAGTATGCGAATTTACGAGAGCTAGTAATGGATGAAGCTCATAAGTCACGCTACTCAATTCATCCAGGCTCAGATAAGATGTACATTGATTTGAAGGAATGTTATTGGTGGCCGAACATGAAAGCTGAGATTGCCACCTATGTAAGCAAATGTTTAACTTGCTCCAAAGTTAAGGTGGAATATCAGAGACCATCCGGTTTACTTCAGCAACCGAACTTCCAGTGTGGAAATGGGAACAGATCTCGATGGACTTTGTCACAAAGTTACCTAGGACTCCCAGCGGATGCGATACCATTTGGGTTATAGTAGATCGCTTAACAAAATCCGCTCACTTTCTAGCAATCCGAGAGACTGATCGACTAGATAAGTTGACACGAATTTACCTAAGATAATAGTCTCCCGGCATGGTGTACCGGTATCTATCAAATCTGATCGTGATGCTCGGTTCACTTCTCATTTCTGGCAATCTTTACAACGATCATTAGGAACACGGTTGGAAATAAGTGGGTGTAAGAAAGGCTTGTATAGGAATGTGTATGTAGATTCTACACTAGTGGGTGGATTCAGGAAGTATGCTGTATGAGTGTGAGTCTAAGGTGCATGTGTGTGCTATGCATGTAGATCTTCTTATAAGCAGTCACATGTGTGTGTGTATATATATATATATATTTTTTATTTCTTTATGTGTGAAGATATGTACCATTTAGCATAACCGAGTTATGTGGATTAACTTGATGTTTGAGTTTATACTTTTGGTGAATTAGTGTGACTAAACTAACGTTTAAGACGAACTCAAACCAAGTCGTGAAACGCGAAATCTGTACAAATCTTTATGCTCGTAATTAATAATTGATATTAATTATATATTAATTGAAATTCAGGTTATTCGGAAATTTAATTACCTGTTCTCTGCATTACTTTGTTGATCTGCATTTGAGATGAGTTCTCAGCCCCACTTTCATATTATACTCTCTTTTGGAGGAGAGAAACATGCTGTTTTTCATAAACTATAAGTTATTTAGATTGGTAATACTGCATATATTGGTTTACTATTGTGATGCCACTACGCCTCTTCGGACCGTTAATATGGAATTAGCGAGGTGATTGTTAGTAGATCTACTGGGTTTGACAAACCCCACCCGGGCTAGTCGCGCTAGCTTGACTGGAGGTCAAACGGGTGAATGGTTAGCCTGTTTTACAGTGTTTTGGTCTGGTATCCACAGCCGGGGCATTCATTATATTATTACTGTCAGCTCGGTCGCGAAATTCATACACATAGTGACTTGTTGTAGGCTAGCTACCTACTTATATGCTTTGATTACTTAATTTGGATTTCATTACTATTACTTACTATTTTCTGATAAACCTGTGAACTCACCAACCTTGTGTTGACACTTTAGCATTTTCTTTCAGGTCCTTAAGCTGCGCACGAATAGGAGCATCTTGCATTGCATTCATCATCATAGAGTCAAATGAACAATCTACATTTTTCTATAAATTATATTCATTTGGGTTGCGCGTGTTTGCGCCGTTTAAATTATGGTTTATATGCTTCCGCACTTATTTTAATGCTTCGTATTTAATTCTTATTTTGAGAAACCTTATTCAATTTAGAAATTATATTTTGTAATTATTGCGTCGTCTGGTGTAACTAAAGGCTAAGATCCTGGTATGTCACGCGCCTAACGGTATTACCCCTGTTGTGGAATTGAGGGTGTGACAATCCTGTCCAACGGTCCGACCACCAAACCGGTAAGCGTCCGGTTTGACGTCCGATCCGGTTCTGAAAACATTGATGATGACATGTGCCACTCTCGTTACTCTTTTAGAGTAAGAAGAGTAATTATATATATACTAATTATCAATTTTCTTATGTATTATGAGTTGTATAACATGTTTTAGGGGTTGTAATTAATTTTTTTCTTATTTTTTTTAATCTTTAATTTTTTTTTCATTTTAACACAATACTTTTACATCTTTTACAATTCCACCCGATTATTTTTACTTTTAGCTTCGATCCCTGTACTTTTTATATTTTAAATTTTTTTGTTTTACGTTTCAGTTTACATTTTGCGAGTTAACACCCTATAGTGCACGTGTGTAGTTCAACGTTTTTACGTCTTATTTTTCTTCTTGTTTAACGATACCGACACAACGCGCTTGTCCAAGATCAACTTAGTTGTGTTTTATATGTTTTATGTTTCGCCTAACGGTGGTGGTCATTGTTTTTTACGTTTCGGTTGGTGGTCATTAACGATAGTGTGTCTTTGGTGATACTTAGTATGGTTTACGTCCCCCGCAACGCGGGGACTTAATTCTAGTTATTACTAATTTTCAACTTTTTTATGCATCATTATTTGTACTCCATGCTTCATAGGTTGTATCTTTGTGTTTTCTTTATTATTTTTTCTTTTAGATTTTAACACTAATAGTTTTTATCTTTATATTTAACACTATTTTTTTACTTTCAATTTTGCTCTCGTATACTTTTAATCTATTATAAATTTTTCGTTTTACGTTTCAATCTAAAATTTTTGAGTTAAAATACCACAACATGCGTATAAGGTTCAATGTTTTTACCTTATTTTTTATGTTTATCGATCGTTTCGTGTTTTATGTTTTGGTCTAATTTTTGCATGTTAACACGCCGCAACGGACGTCCATGGTTCAACGTTTTACACCTACGTTTTCTTTTTATTATTATTCCTTTTGTTTGTGTGTTTTTTAGTGTTTGTAATGGCTAGCGACGGTGTGACATTAATGTTACTCAGCATGGTTTTACGCCCCAACCGCAATGTGATGAGACATAATACTAGTTTTTTTCTATTACCCTTAAACTAAGTTCAATTTCAACTTATAAATTAAATTTTTGATAAACAACAATTAAGTTTCTTTAAACAATGCTCATTAAACCAACCCCACAAAATCTTATGTATAATCTAAAGACTATTGATTAGGTTTATTGTTTAAAAGACGAATGAATAGTCGATTTTCTTCAATAATTTAATGAATGGATTGGATCGGTTGGTTTGATCGGGAATCAGTTGGGCCACCAGTCCGATCTAGCCCAAATTATTTTTTTTTAAGAATCGGAAATCTGTTTGGACCGGATTTTCCATTTTATTTATTTATTTATATATGTTTTATTTTAATGGGTTTAACACGTAGGCCGGATGAAGAATTTCAGCCTCGGTTGTATAATTGTTATTGAGTTTTATTTATAACTATTAAATATACATATAAAATACTTATATGATATAAACTATATATAATATAAATTATACAATTATAACATCATCCGGTATTAAATCCGGTCTGACACCCGATTAGTTGACTAGCAAGGCGATTGGTTTGTTGTCCGATTCATTTACGAGAACATTGGTTTTCTTTTGCTGGTTTAGATTCAATCGGGCCAAGATTTCTGCGAACTCGGTCCACGAGTGACAATACTGAATACCCCATGGCCCATATGATATTTTGTGTCAGCCACATGGTAACTAATGTAAAGTTGTGAACTAAGATTTAAAATTCAATAATATATGACATAATTGAATATTATATATATATATATAATATATATATATATATATATATATATATATATATATATAGATATATATATATATATATATATATATATATATATATATATATATTAAAAAGGAACTAAAATGCTACAGGAACTTTTATGATTTAGAAGAACACCACTAAACTTTTACTCTTTAGAAAATAGACATTCATTTTCTATAGTTCTTTAAAATATTCGGTGATGTTTTGGAAATTTAGTTTCTTTTATTTTCATATTAATTCTATTATTATTAGTATTTCAAACGTGATTTCTTATTTTTTTAATTAGTTTTATTTTAGTTAACAAATATTTTTTTGTCGTTACCGTTCTGCTACCATGACAAGCGAACATTCTTGGTGATTCTTTTGTTCTGACCTTCTTCCTACGGTAAGCTCCATCCTTGTCTTGGGTTATTACTTATTTTGATTTCTTTCTTTTATTTGTTTGTTATTATGTCTACCGAAAGTACCAACACCAACGCCACTGTACCCTCTTCTACCCCTTCTGCCCTTAACCTGGTTTATTCTATTACCAATGTTCACCAACAGTTTGGCTTTAAACTCAATGTAGACGATACGCGTTATAAACTTTGGCGTACTATTTTCAATGATCTTTGCATTGGTGCTAAAGTGGCGGGTCATCTGCATTGGTGCTAAAGTGGCGGGTCATCTAAACGGTAAAAGTTTACCAAAAAATGCTAACGATGATGATTGGTACTCCATGGACGCTAAAATTAAAAGTTGGTTCTATAATACCTGTGAACCTCACCTTTTGCAAATTGTCACATCTGATAATTGTACTACTAAAAAATTATGGGGTAATATCTCACAATTTTTCCTAAACACAAGATGTCCCGTATGCTCCAACTTCAGGATACATTTCGCAATACAAAAAAAGGTACCATGTCCATTACCGTTTTTTGTCATCACCTCAAAAACCTTGCTGATTCGTTAAATGATGTAGACTCCCCTATCACTGAACAAGAGCTAGTTATGCAAATCCTTAGACAACTACCATCACCTGACTACACTAGCATTGTTGACGTAATCCCTAATAAAACTCCATTCCCCTCTTTTTTAGAAGCTAAAAACATGCTTCTTCTTCATGAAGCTCGTTCTGAAACCATTGAGTCATCCCTTGAATCCCTTCAAAATTCGACCACTGCTCTTTACTCTCACCAGGTAGGCTATAATACAAATAGTAAAGGAAAGGATCAGAATAATAAAAACCAGTCACAAGGACGTGGGGCTTCCAAAGGGGGGGGGGGGGGGTAATGCTACTAACAGTTCTGGTATATCTCAGTTTTCTACAGGTCAAACAGGTCGACAACATCACCCACAAGTTCCACCACATCAATTCATGCCTCCTCCACCAGGGCATCAACCCTATTCTCCTTCCGGGCATCTTTCCACTGCATTACAATAGCAGCTGATGCACTTCCAGCCTCCGCAAGCTCAGTTGTCACCTCTCTACATGTCGCAACCTCAGTTCCAGCTACAACCACAGTTGCCATCTCAATGGTGACTTCGGTTTCACAAACGTCGCGACACTCTCAACCGTCTCTCCTTGGTCCACCACCAGCTTCTCCTTTTGGACAGGCACCCAGCCTTCAACTTTTGCTGGTTATGGTTCCTCTACTCCTCAATTTACTGATCTTGCATCTGTCTTTAGTGCTATGTCTGTGCAGCCACCTATGCAGGATACTAATTATTATATGGATATGGGGGCTAGTAATCACATGCAATTTAATCAAGGTAACTTAGTTTCTCTTAGACCATGTGATAACTTTAAATCTATAATGGTTGGTAATGGTGCTTTACTTCCAGTCACGCATATCGGTAACACTTATTTTCCATTTTCACATAACAAATTGGCCCTAAATAATATTTTAATATCTGATAAAATGGTAAAAAATCTTATTTCGGTACGTCGCTTCACAATCGATAATTCCTTATCTGTTGAGTTTGACCCTTTTGGTTTTACTGTGAAGGATCTTAAAACAGGTGTTCGTCTTCAACGATGCGACAGCGTTAATGATCTCTATCCTGTCTTATCATCTCCTCCAGCTTCTCCAAATATAGCATGAATACAACAGATGAAATCGTTCTTAACAAAATTTAATTTGACTGGAACTCTCTTTACACTATCTAATGAAAACTGTTTTTTTAACGAGCATATTTGAAGTGGATAGTCTTGAAAAACAAGAGCTAGTAAATACGGTGGACAAACAAACGCGAAAGGATATTTAATATTCTAATTATCATGAGTACACGCTAGTCATATAAAAGAACGTTATTTCATGTGTATCCATATTCAAAAGAATATTATTTGTACAATCTCATAATCAAACGAATAGCGACATTTCGTGTTCATTATTGCATCACCTGCTAAAGTTGAAATATGGTCTTTGTCCTTTTTATCGTATAACAATTTAAACGTTGGTTTTGTAATAAATTGATTGATGTGGTATGAACAATATAAGTCTGACGTGCTGTATTTTAAAAGACTTTGATATCTAAACATCCTTTGGTTATAAATCAACACTTTAAATTTTATATGGGTCGTATAGCACCACACGTGTCGTATAGGTGGTCGTATAACCATGTACGGGGCGTATAACCCCTTTGACAGCCTCTGAATTTTTCCTCGTAATTGATGTCAAAATTTGTTACACACGTCGCATAACCTTGTATGTGTCATATAGGAGGCGTATAGCCCTTTGACAACCCCCCTTGCATTTTCCTTGTTTTAGTGTCTTCGACCCTATACGCTACGTATGGTGTTATACAAGGCGTATAATGGATATCAATTTATAAAGTTAGGTGTCTGTATATCAGGATCCTTTTTAATTAATTACGAAAATTGTACATATTTGTTTAATGTATCATATTGGAAGGTTTACTAATAAATTTTATAAAAGTTTTATTAAGTCATTTTATACAACTATTTTACTCTTTTAAGCGTATTTATTTAACTTCAACCGAGACAATTTAATTACGAAAAATATTTTAAAAACAACCCAAACCCCCTCCCTTCTCTTGCATTTTCTGATTGACTCTTCAACAGGCTTATAAATCCGCGAGCTACTTATTACCCTTTCCAAGCATGTTTCTGCATGCTAATTACTTAGATTCTCAAGTGTGAATCAAGAAAATTACGACCAACAATCCTTAGACCAGCTGGTTAAGCTGAAGTACCTATGACATATAATATTAGAAGATCATGAGTTTAAGGCTTACTCTAAACAAAATGTTTAGATTTAAAACAATAGGTTTTTAATAAACTTGATAGTGTCCATCATTGCCATTTTCAATCAAATTGAAGGTGCCCACTAGTTCAATCTATTGGCCTAAGTCCCTACGACTTAACAATCAACTTTGTCACTATAGCTTTTGCAATCATGGGCCGCACTCTCACGCCTCACATATATATATATATATATGTTTCCGCTCTTCCTCCCTCTCTTTGGACCTATCGTTGCAAGTGATCGAACCAATAATGACGAGCCTTGGTATCATCGACTTGAAGATCGGTTTATGGGTTAACTTTTTGTTAAGTCAAGGGAGAAGAGAACGACTCAACACAAACTATTAAAGAAATTACGTAATCGAAAAATACATTCGTGAGAAATCACTATTTTAGGTTGTCGATCTGGTAAATATTCTTGAGCTACATTTTTTTCTTTTAGTCTTAAATAGACACACACACACACACACACACACACACAACACACACACACACATATATATATATATATATATATATATATATATATATATATATATAATATATATATATGAAAAAGAGATATGATTTTAAGAAGATGAACAATTTTAAAAATCAAACGTGTTTTTTTTATTGAAAGTATGAAGATAAACATGAACAAACGATTCGGAATATTTCATGGAGAAAACGTGGTTAGATTTTCATATTTTATCGTTTTATTGTTTTTTAATATTAAGGGTTTATAATTATTTAACAAAAGTTAACAAGTCTATTAAGAAAGATGGTTTAAGACCCAACAATGTTACGCGTTGACTAAAATCCAAAACTAATCTTTTAAAGTTAAATATTTAATCTCTTATTTTCATTGAATCACATTAACCGTTGGATATCATATTTTTGGAGAATATGTATTATTTTAATTGGTTTTAGCTATTCGTATTTCAGACGTAATTGCACTCTCAACCCTTTAAGGATGAAACTTAATTAGAGGAAACCCTTTGACTCAATTCAAAAAATTTTACTCTTATTGAGACTTAACGCAAAAACTCTCTATTTTTAATTATATTGGATTCATCACTTAAAAGACTAAGATTCAAAAAGTAGGAAAAAATGTAGACTAAAAGTAGAATATATAGATGATTGTGTAAATTGGCGTTAATTTTTTTTAACAAATATATTTTTTAGGAACTTCTCGCCAATAAACTATTTTTTCCACCTCCTTTAGGAGAAATTTTGGTTCACATGTTCATGGGGTTATGAAGAATTGACAAGGCCTTGACCATGTAAGACACTAGCACATGGTGAAAGTTTTATAGATTTTATTCTTGTGATTCATTGTTGTATGTGACCAGGCAAAAAGGGATAATTCACCGTAACTTTCGTTAATAGTTTAATTGATAACTAAATTAGTTTTCGTGTAATACACGAAATGCATAAATAAAAAATTCATAATAATTAGTAAAAATTTACGCGTTAAAAATCATGTTTTAAGATAAAATATGATTACAAGTACATATAAATAACTACTTAAATAAATAAACAATAATATATTTTTCTCAAACTTTTATTTTGTAAAAACAGTGTGAATTTTTGTTTTTAAAAAGTGTGTTTTTAATAAAAAAATATTTTTAATTTATTAAATTATATAGTTTTTAATTTAATGAGTAATATTATTAGTATTCAATATTATTAATAATAATATAGAGAAATGAGAGAGTAAGTATAATGAAATCTAAAATAGTTTCATGCTTATTTTAGTTTTTGTAAAGATAAATAGATAAGCTAAACACTCATTAAGTAAACTAATCAAATTTTAATATAAATATATATGTAAAATAAACATGAATAGTTACCGCATAATATTTTAATGCAAATAAAATTAAAATTATATATAGGTAATAGTTCAAGAAATAAAACAGTTATATCATTTTTAACTCTCTTATGTAAATAATTTAATTTTTAATCATTTGCTTTAGATTTTTCATAAAAATATTTTTTAATATGAGTTGTAATTGTTCTATTTGTTATAATAAGATTTTTTTAAAATAATTCACATGTTTATAATTTTTTAAAAATAAAATGATTTTAAAATAATTTGTTAAAAATGTTTAATGTTTTAGAAAATTTCATATTATATAAAACTTTAGTTTTTTTATTATTTATATTTTAATTAAAAGTTATTATTTTTATTTTTCTTCATGAAATCTATTTTAAAAAAAGATAACTTGATTTTAAAAAAATAGATAAGAGAGAGAATATAGTAATTAATAAAATTTATTTTAATAAGAGATAATTTTTTTTAAATATTTAAATATTATAACATCTTTTTGGAGGGAAAATTAATGTGTTGATGTTTAGAAAATGACCAGTTGCAAAAACATCAATTAAGAGAATGACAAATGATAAATGACAAAAAACTTTGTTTTATTAGATTTATAGATTTGTATTAATGTTGATTAGCTTTAAAATATTCTGATTTTAAGATGTTTTTAATCTTATTAACTGATGAGAAGTTTAAATCATATGTTATGTAAACATGTTGAATATTTATCAAAGATATGATAACCATTTTACCGTCAAATTAAACATGTAGGCAAATACAATGTTTGCACACATGGTGTGTTTCACATACTCCTCCTACTACTAGCTACATCTTTAATATATATTCGAGAAAATTATTTTTTATGTCTTAATTTTGAAATTTTCAAACAAATAATGATCGTTTGCGCTCAAATCAACCACTTAATAGCAACATAATGATCAGGTTCAAATATCTATTATACATACATTAAATGCAAGTTCAGATTTTCATCATCGATGTGCATGGTTTCTATTCGTTTAATTATGTAGGCCTTTAATTATGCAACTTGCTTATAGGCTTATTAATGTTGCATTGTATTGTTCTTTTATTTTATTTTCATACATCTATTGTTTTTCTTCCTTATGTTTACTTTTCTAGAAAGAAATATATTTCAAAATCAGACTGAATAAATGAATTGACAATTCTACCCCTCCCTGCTTAAACCACTTGTACGTTCCCTCAACACAATTGTACAACCAAACCAAGCCTAATATATATACCACACATCTATATATATATATATATATATATATATATATATATATATATATATATATCTATATAAACATATTACTCACACTTCTCTCACTATCCCCACTT